>OZ025289.1:142613303-143213303 GCA_964019185.1 Maratus speculifer | reverse complement strand
ATTTTTCATATAACTTTTATTATTTTTTAATTCTGATTACAGGGTACTGTGTGCAATGTTGTTTGTCATATTTTCTGAAAAAAAATATTATTTTATATTAAGAACTCTGAAAATTATAAGGGAAAAACTTGGAAAAATTTGGGACCATTTTTATAAAAACCTTAATTACTCTGCGAGTATGCATGCTATTTGCATAAAAATGAACACAGTGTATTACAATAAGGCATTCAATCATAATCTAGAGTTTGAGCGCTTTTGCTGCATTAGTTTTGACAGGGTTATTCAAAAGATATTCATTTTTTTTAATTTCTTGACGGTCCCCTATGAAGTTTCGGTAAAAAATCTTCACGGAGATGTATGACGTATACTATTATATTTATACACTAAGAGTTTCGAGATGATTCCTCATGTATTTTTCTAGCTATTTAGTAAAATGTCTAAATTCGCAAGTGTCCAATAATCAATGGCCATATAGTGTATATGCATGTATGCATAATTACTTCAAAATTAAAAAAATAAATGATTAAACAAAATCCCTACAAGACGTTTAAGTGTATTAAAGATGTATGAGAATGTCTGGAAGCTAATTTCTAAGAAATTAGGAAAATATTTTGAAGTTTTGGAGAAAAAATTATGTAAAATATAGGATAATGTATATTTTACTGTACATGTGTACATATGCAGTATGTGCATTATACTTTTTAGCAAATATTAGGTGGGCTCAAAAATGTTTGTTTAAAATATAAAGTGCAACTATTCTTTCTTTTGCATGTGTGTGGACATGGAGAGAGGGGCAGCGGCAAACTAATGACTAAATAATATAGTTCAAAGTCAAATTATTATTTCCCTATGTAAAATATAAAATTCTTTAATTTAATTTAAATTTATTAAAGTTTATTCTTATAAGTTCTTCCTGATAAAAACATTAAAATCTATTATAACTAACACAAAAATTACTAACTATTTGGAATGCAAGAAATTAAAATTCAAGTATGACCAAATGTAGTCATACGTGCAATATTGTGTAAGCTATATTGATACGAATCAATGGATATATGGATATAACTTTTCATATTTTTGCTTTATTTTTAGAATAATGCATCGACGATAATTTTCAGAATTTTCAAGCTATGTTTTTGATACATTCACAAAAGTTGCTTCATACACTTTGCTACCACATTATGCAAATTATATTTTAATTGCGTTTACGCATACGCAGTGAAATTTTATTTAGTAAACCTTCTCATTTTTCATTCTATTTTTATTACTTTAAAATTTAATTATAAGTTGTTATGAACAATATTGTTTTTCATATTTTATTAAAAGAACGTCTTTTTTATATTAAGAATTCTGCAAATTATAAGTAAAATAACTTGTCAAAATTTAGGCCTATTTTTATAAAAACCTTAATTTCTCTACGAGTATGCATGCTATCCTCATAAAAGGGAACACAGTTTATTACAATAAGCCACTTAGTCAAATCTGAAGTTTGAACGCTTTTGCTGCATTACTTTTGACAGGGTTATCCAAAAGATATTCGTTTATTTTTTCAATTTGTTGAAGGTCCCCTATGGGATTCGGGAAAATATCTTCGCGGAAATATATGACATGTACACAGCTGCTTTACTATTCTGTTTATACAGCTGGAGTTTCAGAATAATTCCTCATGTATGTTTCTAGATATTTAACAAAATGTCTAAAATTGCAAATGGCCAGTAACCTTTGCTCATATAGTGTATTTGTAACACTATGAATTTTCTTCATGATCGATTTTTATTTATTTACTTTTTAAGAAACCAATTAGATTTTAATATATTTGCCGTTATTTCATCTCATCTTCATAAAAGTTTTCAAGAACTTTCCCTAACCTGGATTTATATTTACATAAAATTTCAAATTGCAATCTACGCAATAACTCTGCTATTACAAAATAAATAATTACTTTAAAACATCTTAATGTACACTAGTTACATTAAACATATTATTTCCTAAACATATACTGGATAATTGCACCATAAAATTTAACTTCTAAGAATGTATTTATTAAAAATACGAAACATTGCTCAATGGTGCACAAAACAAGAACTTTAATATGAACTTGTACAATTAAAATAAAATAAAGTAAAATATCAACGTTTCGATAATTTTATATCTCTTTGCAATATTTTAATTTTTACTCACGTGTAAGGGGCAACATTTTAAAACTTTTATTCATTTCAATTTTATTTTATTAGAAATATTATCTCTCGATCAGGAAGCAAACTTTTAGTCATTTCAATATTATATTTTCCTGAAGACGGCGCGAAACATCGATATTTTATTTTATTTTATTTTAATTGTACAAGTTCATATTAAAGTTCTTGTTTTGTGCACCACTGAGCAATGTTTTGCATTTTTAATATATACATTCTTACTAGTTATATTATTACCTTTTGGGATTGTCAAAAAATATAAAAATTTGTTTTTTAAATAAATATATTTTTTTAAAGTATAAAACGAATTAATAATAGTTCAAAAAGTATGCAATTCATTGAACAAAATTTGCCCATGAAAGGTTTTTTCATAAGTCTTCCTTTCTTATCTATATATTTCTCCTACAGTTATATAATTTTCATATTGAATAATTAAACGAGGCAACAGCAACTAGGTTTCCGTAGTAGAAAATGCAGAAAACAAATTAATTACAGCCGGCTCTCGTTAATTCGAACTCGTCGGGACCACAAAAAATGTTCGAATTATCCGAAGTTCCAATTATGAAAAACATGAAATGAAAACATGTTTAATATGGTACTGTAACAAAGAAATTAACATTATAGTGTTTTTTTTATCTTTTTCGTCTGTTATTATTAGAATATGACTTAATATTAAATTAGAATGTATAAATACATAAACTAATTAAAAGATTAGAAACAAGCACAATGGAAGAAAAATTTAAAGCGTCATTGATGGACAGACCGGACACTAAGAAAGTAGATATCAAATGCATTAAATTATACGTATACTCGTTCGGAACAATTTTCACAAAAATCAAAAAAAGAAAGTTATTCAAATGATCTGAAATCCGTGAAAAAGAAAAGAAAAAAGAAAAATCGGAATTCTTGTTAGTTCGAATTAAACGAAGTCAAGGGAAAATGAGTTCGAATTAATAATTTTTAATGTTATTCTGCCATTGAAAATTTCAGGACTTCATGTTTAGTTCGAATTAAGCGAAGATTCGAATTATCCGATTTCGAATTAACGAGAGTCGACTGTACATGTAAACATGAACTAGTCACATTAAACATACAATTTACTGTTGGGCTTGTCAAAAATATAAAAAATTGTTTTTTAAATAAATATTTTTTAAAAAGTATAAACTAGTAATTAGAAATAGTTCAAAAAGTATACAATTCACGGAACAAAATTTGCCCATGAAAAGTTACTCATTTTCAAAACTTCCTTTCTCATGTATATTTTTCTCCAAAAGGTATGTCATTTTCATGTTGAATAACTGAACGAGGCAACAGCAATTAGGTTCCCGTGATAGAAAATGGAGAAAACAAATTAATTACATGTAAACATGAACTGCAGAAGGATAGTATATTTATTCCAGTTACGAATTTTCATTGTACTACCCAGAAAATTCTTTGACATATCGGAGTAAACAACTTCAAGATGGAATACTTCTCGGTGAAACATAGTTCTGCAGAGAAATGTCTGTAATATTTTAAAGTTAAAATATGAAATCGACATAGAACTCATAATAAGTAATTGTAAATGGTAGAAACAGAATTTTAGAAAGTTACAGAAAGTTTCTGTGGAAGCTGTTTAAAGTTTAGTTGATGCTCTGTGAAATGTTCACATAAAGGTTAAATACGTTATTTGGAATAAATAAAATTAATACAGACGCTTGTTTATCCTACATTCATGGAATCATATACATGTTGGTGAATTTAAAATTAAGAATAAAATAAAAGACGCATTTTTAGTACATTATAACTACACCAAGCATTAATATAAAATTAATAATAAAATAGTAATAAAAATATGCAATTAATACTCTAAATAAAAGTTAGATAAAATTATGTAGGAAAAATCTGTAATTGCCATTTAATTTTGTAATCATTCTCAGTAATAAGTAAACACGTTTATTTAGAATCATTGTAACAGCGATAAATATTTATGTATCTGTTTATATATTTTTTACTACTTTCAAAGTTACAAATATAAAATTCATTCGTATTTTTATTTATCTACACATGAAATGGAAATAATAACGAAAAATATATAACAATAAAATAGAAAAAATTTAACCAAATGCATAATGCAGATATGAGGTATAGAATGAAAAGAAAAGATTTTATATTTTGATAAAAAAAATTAATTAAATGCAAAATCTTAAAAAATAAATAGAAATACATAAACACCGAGGGAAATATTTAGATCTGGTACATCAAAATGCAAATTTAAAAATTTTCTATTTGCAGTTTCGAAAATCTCATGAGAATCTTTCGAATTATTTTGAACTTCATATATCGGATTGCTTTGATATATTAAATTTAAATAAATATTTGCATTTACCCATGTAGTTGAAATAACACTGAAAAGGTCTAATATAATACGTAAAAGGTAAATAGTAGTTGTTGAGTACCGAAAATATAATATAGAACTGCAGAGAAGCATAGAGAGAACACGTTTTGCAATTTTTTTTCTTAATAAAAACTTTAAAAATTAATATAAAATGGAATTAGCTTCAGAAATTAATTAAAAATATCTGAACCTTTCAAAAAAAATTTGCTAATATATATTCAAATAAATATTACCTTTATTAAAATTTTCGGGCATGACATTAAAATAAAAAATCATCGAGAGAAAAATTCGAATTTGATATACCAAAATGAAAATCTGTAAATTATATTGTAGGTGTTTGGCAAATCTCAGAGGAACCCTTCGTATCATTTTGAAAACCAAATATTGGCTAAAAATATGATCATACGTGTAACGGGAATGATACTAAAATCTAATACAGTACGTAAAAGCTAAAATAAAAAAGTAGGAACACAAAATATTTTACATTTTAATGAAATTCTTAAAATTTATTACATAAAATCAAATCTTAGTTAAACTAGAAACTAACCTAACGTAAAACTTTTACACACACTGTAAAACATTTGTGTACCGTTACTCCATAAAACTGGTGGCAGCCTTGCTGCCTCCAATTTGATGGAGTACTTTAACCGATATAATCGGTGTAACATTGCAATGTTACACCAGTAATGCATGTTTTTATTACCCCATTATGTAAGTGAAAAATTACTCAATGAAGTGTAAATCGTAGCTGCCACCAATTTTATGGAGTAACGTTACCACAAATGTTTTACAATGCAGACATTTACCATATATTCCAAAGAAAAATAAGTTTTCAAACAATTTTTACGCATGATATTATAACAAAAACATTGAGTTTTACCACATAAAAGTGTAAATTTGAATTTCATAATTTTTAAGGAATGTGGAGTATATAAGAAGTGTTTTTCAAATGACAAGAAAATATACAATGCTTTATTGAATATTGTTTAACCGTATTATATTATATATTGTTTAATATTGTTCAATGGTATAAAAAAGTTGCAGAAACATGCAATCAGATAAAGCTAACATGAATTGTGGTAAAAAAGATGAAAATGTTAAATAGTATGTTAAATCTAGAATGTAGATATATAGCCAAATATAGTATGTAAAACTGAAATCGTTGAAAAAAGCCGCAAAACAAAATATTTTACATTTCTAATTAAAACTGGCAGAAAGTGTATTTTGCAAATCGCAAGAAAATCTACCTTACAATATTGAATATTTTTATAGAACGGTATAAAATGTTGCACGCATAACATTTATGTTTGATACAAAACAAACGGATATAAAGACAAAAATATAATATAGTAAGGTAAAGCTAGAATATAGGTATAGAGAAGAAAATAATGGGTAAAGCTGGAATTATTGGAAAAATCTGCGTCACAAAATATATGACATTTTACGTTAAAATTTAAAAATATATTAATATAATGTATAAATAGTTTATAAAATGAAGATAAATAATGAAACTCTTTACATAGATAGTAAAAACAATTTAGAAAAAAATTATCTTTAATAACATTTTGCTATTATAAAATCGAAGCAAAAAGAATGAATGAAAATTTCGGATTTATTATAGTAAAATGACAATTTGAATTTTCTCCTTTATCTAGTGTTTTACAAAATGTATAAGAAATTATCATATATGCTGAATATCAACTAACAGATTGACATAAAAGGTTGTAGATATATTAAATCAGAAAAACATTCATAACTTCTGATAATGTAATCAGGGCAGAACGAAATGTAAAGCAGAATGAAGAACGTAGTACTGAAAAAAGCAATGAAATGAAATATTGTACAACATAAAAAAAAAAGAAAAATACAAAAAAGAATTAGGTTATGAAGCGAACATAAGTTCTACGTAAAATCTTATAGTACGTTTGAAAGAAAAACGCCTTTGTTAAATTTTTTTGCCATGACTTTGAAATAAAAAGCACTAAATTAGAAACTAGAATTAAAAAAAAAAAAAAAAAAAAAAAAAAACTTGAAACATAAAATGCATAGCATGAGAGGTGAAAAAAAGTGAAGGAATCCGCCATACCATATTGAATATCGTCTAATAGATATAAAACATAGTTAGTTTAGAAAGGGAATACACATACTAAAACTTTTTACACCGACAGCTAGAATAAATTTGATAGAAAATTACCTTTATTTAAAATTTTTCAAGCATGACATTAAAGTGAAAAATACTGATCAGTGCAAAACTGAGATTTACTACAACAAAATCCAAGTTTGAACTATTCTTTTTTAGTGCTGTAAAAAACGTAAGAGCATCTACCATATTGTATTGAATATCGACTAACAAATCAGCATAAAAGATTGTAGATACACATAGGCGGAAAAACGTTCCTATATGCTACATATATTAAGGAAATACGGATGGAAATCGAAATCTAGAGCACGGAAGCATGCAAGTCCGAACGGAATAAACGGAAAAGGACTTTTGATATTTTCATGGTTTCTCCAGAGGAAATATTTCCAAAGAATTTTATGCAGAAATTTAAATTTCTGAAAGCTATTTGATGAAAATGCTGCTTATTTTATTTGGAACACTTGAAAGTCGATTTATTGCATATCCTATGATAAGTTTGTATAAAAGTAAAAATAAATAACTTTCCTATTTTTTTCTTTTGATTATAGTACATGAAACCAAAAAGAAAATGCTAAAAATTTTACAAGTTAAACTTCAAACATGAAAAGTGAAAATTATTCATAAATGCAATAAAATACAGAAGGGTCTCCTATCTTTATCTGAGAGTTATAAAATTATTTCACTTAAAAGCTAATAAAACACTAAATTAAACAAAATATAAAGCAAAATCATTCAAAGTAATCACAAATTTAAAATCAAATCTTAGTTAAATTTAAAATACGCATATTGCATACATTTTACATATACACAACATATTCAAACGAAAATTACTTTGATTAAATTTTTTCTGGCATGATATTAGTATAAAAAGCATTGAATACAAAACTGGGATTTATCAAAGCGAAATGCAAAAGGTTGCAGATACACTAAGGCAGAAAAACGTTCCTATATTCTATATGTGCTACGGAAATAAAGATGGAAATCGAAGCTTGCAAGTCCGAACGGAATGAACGAAAAAAGAAAATGCAAGTGTTTGATATTTTCCATGGTTTCTCCAGAGGAAATATTTCTAAAGAATTTTACGCATAAATTTAAGTTTCTAGAAGATCTGGGATGAAAATGCTACTTATTATAGTTGGAAAACTTTAAAGTCAATTTATTACGAATCCTATGATATGAATGAAGCAAAGTAAAAGTAAATAGGTTAAGCTTTCAATATTTTGCTTTTTTTTCTTTCTAATATAGAACATGGAGACAAGAAAAAAATACTAAAAGTTTTAAACTTCAAACATGAAAAGTGAAAAATATTCATAAATGCAATAAAATATAAAAAAAATGTCCTCTAAATTTATCTGAGAAATATACTTTTAAATTATTTTTTTTAACTTAAAACTTAATAAAATATTAAATTAAAAAACAAAAATATACAAAATATAAAATAAAATCATAAAAAATAATCACATCTTTACAATTTAATTTAAAATCAAATCTTAAAAATAAAATAAGCATATCATACACATTTTACACAGACAGAACATATTCAAACGAAAATTGCTTTTATTTGAAATTGTCTTCCATGATATTATAACGAAAAGCATTAAGGGTAAAACTGGAATTTACTACAGCAAAATGAACATTTAAACTATTATCTGTTTTTTAGTATTTTGAAAAATGCAAGAGAATGTACCATATCTTATTGAATATCGCCTAACAAATCGAAACAAAAGATTGCAGATATACTAAGACAGTAAAACATTCGTATATGTTGCTCATGTTATGGGAAAAAGATTAAAAATTGAAATACAGTCGAATCTTTATATAACGAAAGCCATCGTTCCAGTAAAAAATTCGTTATATAGAAAAATTCGATGTATAGAAAATGATGTTAAAAATCGTATTTAATGTGTAAATTTTGAGCAAATATTATTTTTGATGTTTTTAATTGAGAAATTGAAATGTTTAAAAGTAAATATTAACCTAACATTTTATTTATTAATTATTTAAGCAGTTTCAAAAAAGAGAACAGCCATTTATTTGAAAGCTTAATGAAAATCATATAAGGAAGATTTGAATTAATTTCAGACGAAAAAAATCTGTAATTTTTGTTGTTTTGATTTTAAAATTGTTACCCTCTCAAAAAAAAAAAAAAAAAAAAAAAAAAGAAAACCTCAAATTTTAGCAAGGAATGAAAAATTGTAGTTAACATTTTCCTCCATTTGAAGTCCTCTCTTATGTGCATCTCATTGATTCCTCTCTAATATGTCTTCTAATAGACTATGTTTTGAGAAGGATGTTGAAAGGTATGTGGGAGGTCGGATGAATGAGTTAGATTTAAAAAACAAGGAGAGAAGTAATATTAGAAAAAATTCAACACTGAACGATAAATAAAAATAAGTCATGGAAAATTGATTCGAAGCTTTTATAAAACTGAATAAGTTAAGACCAATTTATGGAAAATTCTTTATATGGAGATAGATATTTCGCTATATACAGACTGCTTTTAATGTAATCATGCGAAAAGGGGACCGTTCCTACAAAAAATTCGTTATATAGAGAAACTCGATCTATGGAGTTTCTATGTATGAAGACTCGACTGTATATCAGTTTGCAATGAAGCACGGAGGCACGCGTGTTCGAATGATCTAAACGAAAAAGGAGAATGTAAATTTATGATATTTTCCATGGTATCTCCAGAGGAAATATTTCTAGAGCATTTTATGTATACATTCAAATTTCTAAAAACTCCCCTTAAAGGAACTAAGTTTAAATATTTTGCATTTTAATCAAAACTTTAAAAAATCATATGAAACAGAATTAGTGTATAAAGCGAACACGCATACTGAAACTTTCTACGTAGACAGCTAGAATACATTTGAAAGAAAATTACCTTTATTAATTTTTTTCAAGTATGACATTAAAGTTAAAAGTACTGAGTGAAAAACTGGGATTTACTATAGCAAAATGCAAATTTGAACTATTCTCTTTTTTTAGTATTTGAAAAATGTAAGAGAATCTACCATGTCGTATTGAATATGACTAACAGATCGGCATAAAAGGTTGCAGATATACTAAAACAGAAAAACATTCGAATATGCTACATATGTTACGGAAATAATGATGGTAACCGAAATCCAAAGGACGGAAGCATGCCTGTCTGAAAACAGAATAAACGGAAAAGGAAAATATAAGTGTTTGATATTTTCCATGGTTTCTCCAGAGGAAATATTTCTAACCATTCTGAACATCTTACAAACGGGTAAAATTGTAAAGCTGTTTTCTCCTCATTTTCATTTAAAAGCTCAGAAAATATGATTCTTTTAACACTATTAAAATAATTTATTTGCAAATACGAATGGAATCCTTGAGACTATTTATCATTCTAAAATGCAAAGAAAATTCATTTAATCTATAGAATTATATTACCTTAAATATTGCTTATATTGCAATGAAACCTTGAGCTTAGTGACAGACAGAACTAAGATTAAGACAGACCTCATATATCTTAAATGAAAAATTGCAAATATGAAAAAAAATATGATTAGTGTGTTGTGATCTGTGTAGATTGTGCGGAATTTTGTTCAAAAATACTACTCACACAACATTTTCTGACAGATCTGCTTTTATTGAAAAATAAATTACATAATTTCTGAATAAAAAAACCAGCCATATTCATGCATTTCCTAATAAAAATGAACTATAAAACGTCTTAAATTAGCTCGTTTGGATTTGAGTACACCCCTAAGTAACGAATATACTCTAATTTATAAATTTTAATAAAGTATCCAGCAGTTAAACAGTTAGCAGTTATCTTAGCAGGCGTCATTGCGTTTTGCTAAACATTCGTCATTCAGTTTTATTTTATCTACAAATTTCGGAGGGGGTTGCAGCCCCATCAGCCCACCCCTGAATAAGCCATAGTAAACAAACATTCTCTCGTATGCGGATATTTGCGCATGTTTAATAATAATAATAATATATAAATCCTTAACCAAATATATTACGGAATATTACGCTCCAAACACTTAGCGGGCTAAAGAATTTTACGCATAAATTTAAGTTTCTAAAAGCTTTGAGGTGAAAATACTACTTATTTTATTTGGAACGCTTTAAAGTCGATTATTCCGGATCCTATGATAAGAATGTAGCAAAGTAAAAATAAATAGTTAAAGCTTTCTTTTGTTTTCTTTTGAATATAACACATGGAAGCAAGAAAAAAATGCTACGAATTTTACAAGTTTAAAATTTCGAACATGAAAAGGAAAAAATTATTCAGAAATACTATAAAATACAGAAATAAATCCCCTAAATTTGCCTCAGTGCTATATTACAAAGTTATTTTACTTAAAAGTTAATAAACCATTTAACTAAACAGAAATATACAAAATGTAAAGATAAATCTTTCAAAGTAATTACATCTTTACAATTTAATTTAAAATCAAATCTTTCTTAAAATTAAAATAAGCATATTGTAAACATTTTACTATTTGTTGATAAAACATTTACATAAACAATTATTACACATTACACAAACATAGATAGAACTTATTCAAACGAAAATTACTTTTATTAAAATTTTTCAGGCATTCGATTAATGTAAAAAGCTTTGAATGAAAAACTTGAATTCGATAAAACGAAATGCGAATTTGAATTTTGCGCGTTATTTTTTCTTTTTTACTATTTTGAGAAACATAAAAGAGTTTATCTTATCTTATTTAATATCGAATAACAGATCGTAATAAAAGGTTGCAGATACACTAAGATAGAAAAACATTCTACATATGTTTTAGAAAAAAGGATGAAAATTGAAAACTGCAGCAAAAGAGGCGTGCATGTCCGAATGGTATAAACGAAAAAGGATAATGTCACTTTTTGCTATTTTCCATGGTATCTCCAGAGGAAATATTTCTAGAGCATTTTATGCATACATTCAAGTTTCTAAAAGCTCTGGGGGGAAAGTGCTACTTATTTCATTTGGAACACTATACAGTCGATTTATTGCGTATTTAACGATAAGAATGTAGCAAAGTAAAAATAAATACATAAAGATTCCTTTTTTTCTTTTGAATATAGTACATGGAAGCAAGAAGAAAACGGTGGAAAATTTACAAGCTTCAAACTTCAAACATGAACAGTGAAAATTATTCATAAATGCAATAAAATATAGAAATTAATCCTCCAAATTTATCTGAAAGTTATATTATTAAGTTATTTCACTTAAACGTTAATAAAACAAAAAATATACAAAATATAAAGAAAAATCATTCAAAGAAATGACACCTTTAAAATTTAATTTAAAATCAAAAATTAATTAAAATGAAAATGCACATAATATAAACATTGCACATAGGCAGAACATATTAAAATGAAAATTACTTTTATTAAAAATTTTCAAGCATGATATTAAGGTAAAAAAAAAAAGAGTGAAAAATTGAAATTTACTGTGATAAAATGCAAATTTGATTTTTTTTTCTTTTTTCTTTCTTTAACATTTTGAGATACGTAAAAGAATTTACCATAAACTATTGAATATCGACTATCAGATCCGCATAAAAGGTTGCAGATACACTAAGGCAGAAACGCATTCGTACATGTTATATACATTACAGAAAAAAAGAGAAAATTTGAAATCTACAGCACGGAAACATGAATGTCCGAATGGTATAAACGAAAAATGAGAATGTAACTTTTAGATATTTCCATGGTATCTCCAGAGGAAATATTTCTAAAGAATTTTATGCATACATTCAAATTTCTAAAAGCTCTGGGGTAAAAATGCTATTTATTTTATTTGGAACACTTTAATGTGGATTTATTGCGGATTCCATGAAAAGATAGTAGCAAAGTAAAAATAAAAACGTAAATCTTTCCCTCTTTTCCCCTCTACCCTTTTTTATTTTTATTTACTTATTTATTTTATTTATTTATTTATTTATTTTATTTTAATATTTTTTAAATAAAATACAAAAAGATCTGCAATTTCTTGAAGTTTAGAACGTTAAACATGAAGACAGAAAATTAATCATTAATGTAATAAATGAAGCTCTTTAAAGTAAAAAAAACATTGGGTCTTGGTGAAAATTTCAAAATTTTCCACGTCAAAATGTATTTATGAAGACATTTTTTTAATCGCTACCGAAGTATTATATTGAATTACGTCTAAGAAATTGGTATAAAAGGAGTATATAAATTAAGAAAGGAAATCTTTTATAATTCTTATATATATTGCGGAAATAAAGATAAAAATGTAATTTTAATATGACTAGAATGTAAGTAAAGACATGATTATACAGTTCTCAAAACGATTAAAGGATATTTTAAATCTTATTTAAAATAATGTCATCATTTATTTATTTATTTATTTATTTATTTATGCGTCAAAAACTACGCTTTAGAAGCAGTGAATAAAATTTGGCTTTAAACTTACTGAAAAGAAAAGAGGAAAACAATGAATTAAGTGCATCATTTTTATGGGTACTATATTTCAAGGAAGTCATTAAACTGAATCAGAAGCTCGGAGATTTGTTAGTCGGTTAGAATGGGTTAAACACAAGCCGAAGTACTAGAGGTACATGGAGTTTCCAAAAGTGTGATATGCAGCATTCGGAGCCGCTATCTGGAGATCGAAAATGCAGACTGAAAATCAGGAGAAAGTCGTTGACGTGTAGCTGTGCCCAATAAAGTTTGATATTTAACGGCTCTTAGACAGGTAAAATATGGATGCCACTCTTCTTCAACTACAACTTCGCTTACACAATTGCACCATAGTTTCGATTTCAGCAGTCCGAAACTGGAGGTCTGTATGCTTGCAGATTAATGACATGTGTTACGTTAACAGCAAGTTTAACGGACATGGCACCCGAAAAGAATGGGCAACAGAGCATGTGAAATGAAGGAGATATAAATGGCGCAATATTCTTTACACTGTCGAGTCGATTTTTTTCTGTTCATCTTTGTAATAGGCTGATTTTCGTCTGGAGGAACGTAGCACTATGAAAAAATCTGCGTTCTCGCAAGGAAGTGGCAGATTTGGCGGTGAGGGAGTCTACGTTGACATATGCGCACCGATTTCCGCATCACTCGAAATAGAGCTGTGAACGGTCAGCTGACCAGTGAGATTCTCAGACCTATTGTAGACCCTGACGCTGCAGATATTGAGACTTTATGTTAGCGGACAATAATTGCAGGCGACATTATGTTTACTCAAGGTTCTTAAAATAGAACCTTGGTGTTTACTTGGTGGATGATTTCCTTTTCGAATAAGAATCATACGTCTGGAAAGGCTAGCGTGTTCTCCGGACATGAGCGCAAAAGGACATGTTTGGATTTGTTTACTGGTTAGGATCCGGTACAACCTGACCCGCACAGGACATTATTCAATACTATAAATGCTTTTCTTTAAACCAATTATCTTTTTTTATTCGTTTTTTCACATGCATAAAAAATGAGTTTTTTCTTTTGTACACTCGATAAAATGTATATTTTTTTCTGCCAAACATGTGTAATTTTTTTCTTATATCTATCACGTCTGTCGATCATGTATCAATCATTTAAAAAATCCCAGAAGGAATATCCATTTACAACTTCTATATCCTTTAATTACTTTTGTATTACCTATAGTTTTGTAAAACTGAAATTATTGGAAAAAGGGAACAAATTTAAACATTTTACATTTTAATTTTACCAAAACCTTAAAAATTCATATGTAACAAAATTAGTTTATAAAGTGAACACGCATACTGAAATTTTCTACATAGACAGCTAGAATACATTTGAAAGAAAATTACCTTTATTAAAATTTTTGAAGCATGATATTAAAGCAAAAAGCATTGAGATTGAAACTGAGATTTACTACAGCAAAATGCAAATGTGAACTATTCTCTCTTTTTTAGTATTTTGAAAAACGTAAGGGAATCTACCATGTCGTATTGAATAACAGATCAGCATAAAAGGTTGCAGATACACTAAGACCGAAAAACCTTTGTATATACTACATATCTTACGGAAATAAGGATGGAAATCGAAATCAAGAGCACGGAGGCATGGACGCCCGAACGGAATACACGGGAAAGGAAAATGCAACTTTTGATATTTTCCATGGTATCTCCAGAGGAGATAACTGTAAAGAATTTTGAGCATAAATTTAAGTTTCTAAAAGTTTTGGGATGAAAATGTTACTTATTTTGTTTGGAACACTTTAAAGTCGATTTATTTCGGATTCTACGATAAGAACGTAGAAAAACAAAACTAAATATAAAAAACTTTTTTTTATGAATAATGTACATTGAAGCAAAAAGAAAATACTACAAATTTTAAAAGTTTAAAATTTTAAGCATGAAGGGTGAAATTTGTTAATAAATGTACTAAAATCGAAGAGATACATGGAGCACCTTAGATTTATATGAGTATTATATTATGAAATTATTTTACGTAAAAATTAATAAAATAATGAACTAAGCAAGAATTATTTAAAATGTGAAGTAAAATTATTCAAAGCAATTGGTAAAAGTCATTATCGCAAAACATAAATTGCTTTTAAAAAGTAAGCAGTTAAAGAAAAAAATAATTTTAACTATTTTAATAATCATAAAAGTTGTATTTATATAATTATTATTTTAAAAGAATAAGTGAGATTAAATTCTAAACCATATGTTTTTCATTAGTTTATTTATAATTAATAAAGTATATAATCATGATTTATTTTTATATATTCATTTTTAAACTGTAAAATCGCTAAGATTTGCGTAGAAAAAAAATTAATGAAGCAAAAAATATCTTTCCTAAATTACGTTTTATAGAAACACATAGAGTTTTTTCAATATAAAGAATTTTAAGTAATGATATATTTATAGAGGGTGATTAAAAAAAACGTGGACATATTGAATAGACAAATCAGGCATACGACAAGGATAAAAAATCACATAGGAACAGATGGTCGCAAATCACTTCCTGAGTCACAAATACAGGGTGTATCATCATAACTCAATTTGGGTTGACGGTAATAATTTTCAAAAAACTGAAGTACATTATAATAAAACATTTAACAGACATTCTCACCTTTCTTTTGAGTGTGATAACACCAAATAAAAGTGGTAGAAATTTGCATTATGCGCACCAGCAATATGCACTTGGCACCTCATTTTTTGGACTCTGATAATCAGTTTATATACGGTACCATCGATTGCTTGAGCAGTATGTTTTTCCAGATCTTTTCGTAACATTATAACATTTTACACAAAATAAGGCACATCTCGTTGGATTTTCATTGCGATATTTTTATTTTCCTCGAAATTATTACTTTCAAACCGGGTGCAACTAGAATGAAACACCCTGTATTTGCGACTCAATAAGTAGTTTGCTACCCTATGTTCCTATGTGATTTTTTATCCTTGTTGTACGCTTGATTTGTCATATCATTTTGTCCACGTTTTTTTTTTAATCATCCTGTATAAAATTCTATTGGATGCATACAAAAATTATTAAATATCTTTAGAAAAATTAATATTCTTAGTTCTATTTTGAGTTACTAAATTTTACGTCAAAAGTTAAAAAACAAACAATAATTTGCAGTTAAACTATATAATAATAAAAACAATATCGATAACGATATGAAACAATTAGTTAAAAAATTAATTGAAAATGTCTTACATTATGTGTCATCAATAACATCCTTTAAAGTTAGTGAAATTCCTTTCCACTTACCTAAAAGAAAAAAGATAAATCCATTTATTTAAAGAAAAAAATAAATTAATAATTAATAATTGTATAAATTGAAATATTATAAACAGATAAAAGTTATTATTTTAGTTTAAATAAAAAAAAGAAAGAGAGATCGTTAAACTGTCTATATATATATATACGTATATACTTTTTATAAATAATTCCAAAGCAACATAGACATTTAACAAAATTTAAAATTCAGTATGTTCAAAAGAAAAATTTTAAACTCTTATTTAAGATAAATAAAATAGATCACCATTTGAATTATGAAATTCTATGAAATGATTATAAACAAAAACATGAAAAGCAATTGGATGAAAAAACAGAAAAATTATATTGAAAATCATTCGTCAGGGGCACATAATTTACAAATATAAGCAATAATTCAGTCAGCTTCTGTAATAGATCGAACAGCTAAGAAATTTGACCCATTATGTACCCTTCAGACTTGATAAAAAAGACAGACAAAATAGGAAAACAATGCTAATATATTTTCTATGTAACAATATTCACAACGTTTATTTTATTCATCATTAACTATTTAGCTCTGTGAAATCTTACATAAACTCTGCTAATCTTACATAAACTCTGCTAACTCTGCAATTTGCACTTGCAAAAGTCCGTAAAAATATAAAATTTCTGCGGCAGTACTAAATAATAAAATAAAAAATCACAAAAGTAAATTATTTTATCATTTGCGCATAAAACAAATATCAAATTATAAAACCATTAAACTAGTTACAACAGAATATATCATTATGTGAAATAATTACAAAACAAGATCAGAATCATAAAAAAGAAACAGGCATTGAGCATATATTCTTATTAAATAAATTGAGTAAAAAAAAATGGTTTTTTCTTTATTAAATCAAATTTTTAGAAAATCGCATAGAAATATATTGCATGAAAGTAATCTTTTGATGCAAACAAATAAACGAAAATATTTTAAAGGTTAGCCCGATTTAAATCAAAGCATTTTGAAATCATTAATGACGTCTAGATTTAGGCTATCATCAGAACATATCTATATATCTATATATCTATATCGATATCTATATATATATATATATATATATATACATAAAACTATTTCAAACTATCTTTGAAAACTATGCTAAAAAGTTGCAAAAAGGTGAAGATTTTAAATTTAAAAAATGTTAAACTAATTACAGCAGATACATTGTTACTTTAAAATAATAATATTTGATAAAACAATATTTGTCGTTTAATAATTGAAAAATATTAAACTAGTTACACCTAATATACTCTTAATTAAAAATAACTATCATCATTTGTAAATAAGATCATATTCAATGAAATTAAATAAATATTTGTCAAGCTCATTATTATTAAGGCTGTGAAGTACAATAAAGCTTACGAATTCACTCATTGAACATAAAATTATTTTCAATGAATATTTATACACAAAAGAAACTGAAGTATTGCTAATCATGCGTTAACAAAAAAAAAAAAAAAAAAAAAAAAAAAAAAAAAAAAAAAGAAAGAAAGAAAGAAAGGAAAACGATAGAAATTGCGTCAAAAAATAGTAGATATTTTCCAAAGCAATCAGATCAAAAATATTTCCAAAGTTTTCTTCATACTAAATCTAGGCATTTGAAAATAGCTAATGATGTCTAGACTTAAATTGTCGCGTCGCGACAAATATTTGCATTTCATGTGAATTCGTGTTAAAATTATTTCAACTTCTTTTTCAAAATTATGGTCTCAAAAGTCAAAATAAATATTTATTAAAGAAAAAGTGTGAAATTCCAAAAGTTTTTGGGAAGATTGAAGATAAGGCTATATTAATTTACATAATGTGAAAAACATTAAAAGTAGGTTCAAGTGAAGAAGATCATGCAGAAAATATTGACTTTTAAACGCATTTTTGATTTTCCTAATAGCATATACATATGTTTTGCACAGGATAGTTAGGCTAATAAAAATTCAATATTATTATAATAGTAGTTAGAGCCATATTAAAAGAATAATTATGTACATTAACCACTATCTTAAGTATATTATCCACTTAACAAATCATTATTTTTCAAGAAAAACTTTCAAATAATGCCTGTTTTTTTTGTTTTTTTGCATCTTTTATAAATTGTTTAATATTTTATCACCGGTTTTTCAAAACAGAAATTTTTGAATAATTGAATCAAAAAATGCTCGGACTAAATAATTCAAAATTTAAAGTAAAAATTTACTGATGGAAATAATGAATCATTATTGGCAAAATTACCTTGTCCGTATGAAGCACAGCAAATCAAATAAGCGGTTAATAAAACTTAATCATATATATAGCAAAGAAAATACATAAAAATAGCTTCAAATAAAGTTAATCATGGTGAAAATCTTGATATGTGAGCAGACATTCTTTTTTTTTCCACCAACAAAAGTGTTAAGCAGTTTTTTCGGGGGGGGGGGGGGATAGTGGTTAGTCTATTAAAAATTAAAAGGTTTCTTAAAATAGCAGTTAGAGACATGTTAGAAGAGGAATTATACATATTAATGACAAAAACTGAATTGTAATTTCGGTGTTTTTTTTAGGTACAAAGTTTCGGAACATCAAAAAAATTTTAAGGTCTTCATACAATTCTGTAGCAATGCTATTCGATCACTTTAAAACACAACCGTAAAAATAATCTATGAAAAAAATCTAAATATTTATTATTATTCAGCATCGCATTGGTTCCGCTATAAATCAACATGTGCTAAACACTATCGTCTAATGTTAATTTACATAAGTCTAGAAATAAAATCGTAAAAGATTAAGGCTTGCTGCTTCTAATTTATATTTATTGACTATCAAAAGATAAATTAACATAGTTATTAATGTCAAGCTAATTCATAAACACGAAGTTATTTGTTAACGCACAACAAATTTGAATTAATGCTTGAATTTTGTAAAATTGATTGTATGTACTTAAAATTATCCTTCAGGCACCCTGGGAAATTTCTGTCAGCTCTGTGGTATTGATTCCTGACACATTAATATTCTAACATTCTTAATATTCTTAAGTAATCAAAATATCTATATTTGTAAACAACACGCATCTATCATGTATAAGTGATCGTTATATCTTTTCGGGTCTAATAGGAATTACAAATGTTGCAAAGATAAATCTGAAATTGGAAACAATTGGCAAACTGAGTGACTTCTCGTAATTTATTTCCTAGATAAATATCGAAATTATATAGTTTATCGTAAAATAGGGGATACATAAAATAATTTTTCGAAAAGTGTACTTTCAATGACTGAGAAAGTTTGCTTGATATTTTACTTTTTCTAGAAGAGAAAACAAATGAAATGATTTATCTCGAACAATATTTTATGGAAACTGATATTTTTTTGTGAATTTAAACTTCCCATTTCAAAATAGTGGTAATGAGTTCAGAATCCTAAAAAAATGCTGGTGTAAGTGTTTATATTTCGTCTATATACAGTAAAATATATATATATATAGTAAATATAAATGTATTTGAACGCGAATAACTTCCGTAAATTTACAGAAAATGCCTCTTTTTTCGAATAGAAGGTCAAATCTCACAAATTTCCAGATTTACGGATAAAACCCGTTTATCACAAAGAAATGCCCATAGTATTTGTGGTACGTTGGAAGAGTAATTAAATATAATATTGGCAAAAACTGAATTTTAATTTCGGTGCTATTTTAAAGTACAAAATTTCGGAACACCAAAACAGTTTTAAGGTCTTTATAAAATTTAGCAGCAATGCAATTCTATCACTTTAAAACACAACCGTAAAAATAATCGATGAAAAAAATCGAAACACTAAATATAACTCAGTATCGCACAGCTTCCGCTATAAATCAACATGTGTTAAACATTAACTTTGTAACGTCTAAAACTAATTTATAAAAGGCTAGGAATAAAATCGAAAAAAATGAAGGATTACTTCCTCTAATTTATATTTATTGACTCTCAAAAGATAAAATAACGTAGTTATTAATGTCAATTTAATTTATCGATACGAAATTATTTGTTAACTTACATCAAATTTGAATTAATGCTTGGATTTTGTAAAAATGATTGTATGTACTTAAAATTCTCCTCCCAACACTATGTAAAATTTCCGTCTGCTGTCTGGTATTGATTCTTTATACAACAACATTCTAAGTAATCAAAATATTTGTAAAGAACACGCATCGATCATGTACAAGTGATCGTTGCATCTTTTCGGATCTAATAGGAATTGCGGCAAAGAAAGATCTGAAATTGGAAACGATTGGTTAACTGAGTGACTTCTCGTAATTTATTTCCTAGATAAATATCGAATTCTATAGTTTTTTTATAAAGTAGGAAATGCATAAAAATATTTGTCAAAAATTGTGCTTTCAATGACTGTGAAAACTAGCTTGAAATTTTACTTTTTCAAAAAAAAAAAAAAAAAAAAAAAAAAAAGAACGAAAAGATTTAACTTTATCTGAAATAATATTTTGGGAATTTAAACACCCAACTCCAAAACAGTGGTTCAACAATAGTGGTAATGGGTTGATAATACTGAAAAACAAAATCATCAGACATAAATATACTGTTAAGAAAAAAAAGAAAAGAAAAAAAGGTTGTAAATTTACGTGTATTTTACCTTGAATTGTTTTCGAAAATTTAGGAAAAATGCCTCTATTTCCGAGTAAATGGTCAATTCCTATAAATTTCATGTTTGACGGACACAACCCGTTTCTCACAAAAATCACCCCCCCCCCTTTTTTTATTTTTAAGAGCATTAGGCTATTAATAATTTTTAAAAAATCTTATAATAGTAGTTAGAGCCATGTTGGAAGAGTAATTATACATATTAGTGGTAAAAATTGGATTTTAATTTCGGTTCTATTTTTTTTATTTTTCAACACGAGAAAACGAATAAATTTATTTAAGTTTCGGAACATCAAAACAATTTTAAGGTCTTCCTACAACTTAGTAGCAATGCTATTCGATACTTTAAAACACAACCGTAAAAATAATCTATGAGAAAAATCAAAAGATTTAATATAACTCAAAATCACATAGATTTCGCTATAAATCAAAATGTGTTAAACACCAACTTTGTGACGTCTAAAACTAATTTACAAAAGGCTAGGAATAAAATTGAACAAGATTAAAGGTTACTGCTTCTAATATATATTTATTGACTTTCAAAAGATAAATTAACTTAGTTATTAATGTCAACCTAATTCTTCGATACGAAATTATTTGTTAACTTACAGCAAATTTGAATTAATGCTTAGATTTTGTAAAAGTGATTGTATGTACTTAAAATTCTCATCCTGACACTATGCGAAATGTCCGTCAGCTCTTTGGTATTGATTCTTTATACATTAACATTCTAAATAATCAAAATATCTGTAAAGAACCCGCATCGATCATGTACAAGTGAACGTTACATCTTTTCGGATCTAATAGGAATTAGAAATGCGGCAAAGATAGATCTGAAATTGAAAACGATTGGCGAACTAAGTGACTTCTCGTAATTTATTTCCCAGATAAATATCGAAATTACATATAGTTTATCCTAAAGTAGGGAATAGATAAAATAATTTGTCGAAAAGTATTCTTTCAATGATTAAGAAAACTAGCTTGAAATTTTACTTTTTAAACACAGGGAAGTGAACGAAATGATTTAAATTTATCTGAAACAATATTTTGTGATTTTAAACACTCAACTCCAAATGAGTAATTCAACATAAGTGGTAATGGGTTGATAAAACTGAAAAAAAAATCAGCAGATATAAATACTCACATTTCGTCAATATACTGTTAAGAAAAAAAGAAAAGGAAAAAAAAAGATTGTAAACTTACGTGTATTTTACCTTGAATTTTTTCCGAAAATTCACGAAAAATGCCTCTATTTCCGAATAAATGGTCAAATTCTGTAAATTTCATGTTGGACGGACAAAACCCGTTTGTAACAAAATACTCCCCCCCCCCCCCTTTTATTTTTAAGAGTATTAGGCTATACATAATAAAAAAAAATTCTTATAATAGTAGTTAGAGCCATGTTGGAAGAGTAATTATACACATTTGTGGTAAAAAATGAATTTTAATTTCGATGCTGTTTTTTTTATTTTTCAACACGAGAAAACGAAGAAATTTATTTAAGTTTCGGGATATCAAAACAATTTTAAGGTCTTCCTACAATTTAGTATCAATGCTATTCGATTCTTTTAAAACACAACCGTAAAAATAATCTATGAGAAAAATCAAAACAATAAATACTACTCAGCATCGCATAGCTCCCCTAAAAATCAAAATGTGTTAAACATGAACTTTAATGTCTAATACTAATTTATAAAAGGCTAGAAAAGAAATCGTAGAATATTAACAATTACTGGTTTTAATTTATATTTATTGACTCTTAAAAGGTAATTTAATGAAGATATTAATGTCAACCTAATTTATAGATACGAATTCATTTGTGCTAACGTACAGCAAATCTGAATTAATGCATGAATTTTGTAAAAGAGATTCTATATACTTAAAATTCTCTGACCGGCGCCATGCGAAATTTCCGTCAGCTGTATGGTATTGATTCCTTATACATTAATATTCTAAGTAATCAAAATATCTGTAAACAACACGCATCGATTATGTACAAATGTGATCGTTACATCTTTTCGTATCTAATAGGAATTACAGTTGTTGCAAAGCCAGATCTGAAATTGGAAATAATCGGTGAACCAAGTGACTTCTCGTAATTTATTTCCTAGATAAATTTCGAAATTATATAAGTATACCATCAAGTATAGAAGATACATAAAATCATTTATAAAAAATTATGCTTGTACTGATCGAGATAGCTTGCTTGAAATTTCACTTTTTCAACACGAGAAAACAAACGAAACGATTTATCTCAAACAATATTTTATGCAGAATGATATATTTTGTGATTCTAAATGTTCCATTTAAAAGTGAGGACACAAATAGTGGTAATGGGTTGATAATTCTGAAATAACGATATTTCCGCAGATATAAGTCTTACATTGCGTTTATATACTGTAAAAAAGATTCTAAATTTCCATGTATTTAACCGAGAATTGCGAATTTTTCGAAAACTTCATTTTTTTTACAGAATAGACGGTCAACACCTATAAATTTCATCTTTTACGAAGAAAACTTGTTTATAAAGCAACAATGCCCGTTTTTTTTTCCTCTCGTTATCATAGCGTGTTTAGCGTTATCATAGCGTAACACATTTAAGCGTTTTTTTTTTTTTTTTTTTTTTTTTTTTTTTGCAGAGAGTAGTTACGCTATTAAAATTTTAAGATTTTTTGTATAATAGTAGTTACTCATGTTAAATCCTAAAAAAAATCGAAACATTAACTATATCGGAGCATCACATAACCTCCGCTGTAAATCAAAATGTGTTAAGCCCTTATTTACCAACTTCTAAAAATAACTTCTAAAATGCTAGAAATAAAATTATAAAAGATTAAGTATTGCTGTTTCTAATTTATATTTATTGACCCTAGCAAAGATAAATTAACACAGTTATTACTGTCAACCTATTTCATCGATACGAAATTATTTGCTTGAGATTTGTAAAAGTGATTGTATATATACATAAAAGTCTCCTCCCGGCACCATGCAAAATTTCCGTCAGATGTATGACATTGATTCCTTATACATTAATATTCTAAGTAATCTAAATATCTGTAAACAACACGTATAGATCATGTATACGTGATCGTTATATCTTTTCGGATCTAATAGGAATTACAGATGTTGAAAAGATAAATCTGAAATTGGAAACGATTGCTGAACTAAGTGACTTCTCGTAATTTATTTACCAGACAAATATGGAAATCATATAGTTTATTATAAAGTATAAAATCATTTGTCAAAAATTATGCTTTCAACGATTAAGAAAGCTTGCCTGAAATTTGTAAAATATGTAAAAACAAGAAAAAACGAACGAAATGATTTATCTCAAATAATATTCTATGCAGATTAATATATTTTGTGAATTTATACGTTCCACTTCAAAATGGTGGTTCAAAATAATGGTAACGGGTTGATAATTCTGAAATAACAACATTTCTGCAAGCCATAAGTATTTACATCTTGTGCATATACTGTAAAAAAAGTTTGTAAATTTATATGTATTTTACTGTGAATTGCTTGCTTAAATTTACGGAAATGTATATTTTATTCAGAATAAATAGTCCAATTCTATAAATTTCATGTTTTACGGACAAAACATCTTTTTAAATAAACAACGACATCTTTTTTCTGTTCTTTTTATTTATTTATTTATTCAATTTTCTTTTTCCTTTGTGTGCGTGTATTTACCCCTAGAATATCTGCTACAGTAAAATTACTGTATTTTTACAGTGAATTTTTCCTAATATCTGCCAAATTATTCTAAGGCACTCTTAGAAGCACCCTTCCGCACTTTTAAAAGACTATATAGTAGTTACGTGAAAATATTCGGAAGCTAAAGTTAAACCTACGGTAGTGTTCTTTTTAAATTTGTTATTATTATGTCAATATTTTTAAATATTTTTTTTCGTATAAAGTAGCTGAATTTGATAAAAAATTTCCGATTGAAATAATTCATAGATCTTGCCTAAACGTCGATAAATATAGCAGAAGATCTTCCGAGTGGATATCTTAAATTATTTTTTAATATTGTTTTCCTTGGACCAAAGGAAGCAATTTTTTTAAAGCGTTCGCTGTCGCTTTCATGAAGATTTGATGGTAGTTAATGCCGCGCTGTAGAAGTGGGTTTTCCCAGAAGCCGATTTACTTTTTATAAAAAAAAAAAAAAAAAAAAAAAATCAGTGAAAGATTTTACCGCGCCGGCACGTGACTGGCTATTGGACATCACCCCACATCACGCGCTGGCGCGTGAGTGGCTCTTTAACATTGGCGCCATATCACGCGCTTAAAATAAAATTTTAAAAAGGTACATTTCATTTCAACAGCGGAAACTTATGCCACTTATGCAACACATTTTGTATTGTCAACAATCTTTCTCACTTCAGAGAAAACCATAATTCAATGTCACTGATAATGAGTTTTAAATTTAAGAGAAATAGCTTTACCCGTATCGATTAAGTCAATTTTGCATTTTTTTCTGTTTTTGAATATAAATAACGTTATGGTTCCTGTTAAAATAGATCAAAAAAGTAATTACTGTCATATCGCCGCTTCTGTAATATATTCATCAGTGTCAGTCTAAAAGAAAGTAAAGAATTTTGAAACATTTTACAGTCAGAATAAATAGATGAAAGAAAATCTCAAATACTACCCAGCAAGCTAAAGGTAGATCTACGGGATCACTCTTTTTATGCTTTTCGTTTCTAAGTCAATGTTTTTAAATATTGTTTTTCGCATAAAATTGCTGAGTTTGATAAAATATTTCCGATGGCAAAAATATTTACGATTGATAAAATATTTCCGACTGAAAAAATATTTCCGATTGAAAAAAATCACAGAACTTGTTTATACTTCTATAAATACAACACAAAATCTCCCGAGTTGATATCTTTAATTATTATTTTTTAACATTATATATATTTTTTTTTGAACCTAAAAAAATATTTTTTAAAATAAGTATTATTCTTTGAAATGAAATTTAAAAAAGAAAAATTCATTTCAACAGCGGAAACTTATGCCACTTGTGCAACACATTTTTTGTACTGTCAACAACCTTTCTCACTTCACAGAAAGCCATAATTCATTGTCACTGATAATGAGCTTTAAATTTAAAAGAAATCACTTTACCCGTATCGATTAAGTCAATGTTGCATTTTTTTCTGTTTTTGAACATAAATAACGCTATGGTTCCTGTTAAAAGAGATCAATAAAGTAATTACTGTCAAATCACCGCTTCGGTAATATATTCACCCGTGTCAGTTTAAAAGAAAGTAAAGAATTTTGAAAGATTTTACAGTCAGAATAAATAGATGAAAGAAAATCTCAAATAATAACCAGTCAATATAAATAGAAAAATGTTTATAAAGGATTTTTGTAAGATTACATGTTACTAAAACGATGAAAGAGATTGGCATTCGAATAAATGGGTACTACTAATTTGAAATATATGAATTATTCGAATATAGTAAGCCTTTTCTTAGAAATTTAAAGCAAGACATAGAAAAATTGATGGCCCCACATAAATATGTTTTTTATAGGACAGCGTTAAAAACTTATTTAGTAACGTCTAATAATAACTTCTAAAATGCTAGAAATAAAACCATAAAAGATTAAGTATTACTATTTCTAATTTATATTTATTGACTCTTGTAAAGATAAATTAACACAGTTATTACTGCCAACATAATTCATCGATACAAAATTATTTGTTTGAATTTTGAAAATGTGATAATATATGCTTTAAATTCTCCTTTCGGCACCATTCGAAATTTCCATCAAATGTATGGTATTGATTCCTGGCACATTAATGTTCTAAGTAAACAAAATATCTGTAAACAACACGCATCGATCATGTACAAGTAGTGATCGTTATATCTTTGCGGATCTAATAGGAATTACAGATGTTGCAAAGATAAATCTGAAAATCAAAGATAAATCTCTGATAAATTGGAAACAATTGGCGAACTAAGTGACTTCTCGTAATTTATTTCCAAGACAAATATCGAAATTACATAGTTCATCACAAAGTAGAGAATGCATAAAATCATTTGTCAAAAATTATGCTCTCAATTATTGAGAAAGCTTGTTTGAAATTTTACTTTTAACAAGAGAAAACGAACGAAGTAGTCAATTTATCTCAAACAAAATTTTATGCAAATTAATGTATTTTGCGAATTTAAACGTTTCCCTTCGAAATGGTGGTTCAAAATAATGGTAATGGGTTGGTAATTTTAACATAACAACATTTCTGCCTGTATAAGTACTTACATTTAGTACATATGCTGTAAAAAAAAGATCTATCTATATTTTATTGTGAATTGTTTGCGTAAATATTTGAAAAATGCATCTGTTTCAAAATAGATGACCAAATCCTAAAAATGTTATATTTTACGGACAAAACATGTTTATGAATAAGCAATGACTTCTTTTTTTCTTTTTTAATTTATTTACTTATTCAGTTTTTTTTTGTTCTTTTTTTTGTGTGTGTATTTATTACAAGAAACTATGCTACAGTAAAATTACTGCAGCAATTTTTTACAGTGAATGTTTCCCAGTATCTGCCAAATCAGTCTAAGCCCCCTTATATAAAAGAGCCTTACTGCATGTTTAAAAGACTATATAGTAGTTATGTGAGAAGGCTTGCAAGCTAACGTTAAACCTATGGGAGCATTCTTTTTACATTTCTCTTTTGTATGCCAATATTTTTAAATATCGTTTTTTGTATAACTAATTGAGTTTGATAAAAAAAAAAAGTTTCCAATAAAAAAAATTCATAGAACTTGTCTAAACTTCGTTAAATACAGTAGGGTGATTCTCAAAATAGGGGACGATTTCAAAAATGAAATCTTAAAAAAATTACTGTTACCAAAATTTCTGAAAAAAATAGGTGTCGTTAATATAGTATTAGGTATACTTTCCATGTAGTCAGCAGAGCTAAATATTTAAAAATTAACTTACAAAAATAATTAGTATTTTTTGAGCCATGCTAATGACAAAACGAATTGCATGGAATAAATATATTATGAAATTTTTATTTTCTTCCGGTTTAAATATTTTTTTTCTATATTTATTAGCCTTCCTTTTCAGCAAATGGTTTCCATTTTTACATATATACATATAAGGAGAATAAAAACATTACCAAAGAGCAAACTTTGTTACATGAGCAACATTCTGACACTAACAATGTAAGAAGCTGTCTTAGTGATTTTCCTACAGATTTAATGCATATTTTAGGGATAATAAATGTAATACCTAAATTTATACGTAAAATTAAACTTTATAAAGGATACAATATAAGCACTGGTTACATTTATGTACATAGGAGTCTTTAGCATGGACAGAAAAACCATGCTAATGACACTGAAATCTGTCCATGCTAATGACAAATTTTAATTTAAATAAGATTATGAGCCATAATATAATCACAATGCAATATTCCTTTCTGGGGCTTTTTAAAACACAAAAGTTCTATGCAAATAAATAAAATAAAAATTTTAACTATAAAATAAACATGAAAATTATTATCCATTCTAATGACATACAATTGATGTACGCCCGTAATATTCAACTTCTATTCTTAAAATACAATACATGCTCCTATTTTCTGGCTGGGATAAAATTGCTACTTGTTGCCATGGAGAAACTTTATATTTTCAAACTATTGTCATATGTGAAAATGAAATTTTGATTAATAACCAGCTGTTTTAGTATGACCTTGTTTTGAAAATCGAATATGGAGGACAAACTTTAATTCTTTTTTTATGTACTATAATTTTATTTTTAAAAAGAAATTTATTGGATAAATCCTCTCCTTGATTTATATAAAGAAAGAATAACATTTGTTTATTTTATAAACATGATATTAACTCTTGAAAAATGCTAGTGTCACAAGGCACAGCTGCTGTGGACATCCATGCTAATGACATTTTGAATCTTTATTCTGTTCTTTTAAGGTGTTTTTAACTAAAAAGTGAGTAATTCTTGAGTGCAAATAATGAATAATATTAAGAAAAACATATCTAAATATAAAAACATGACAGAAAACCTCTCAATTTTTTTTGTATGCCGGAAGACTAAATTGTCCCCTATTTTGAGAATCACCCAGTACAAAATCTCCCGAGCTGATATCTTAAATTTTTTTTTTAACATTGTTTTTCTTGGACCAAAGGAAGAAAATTTTTTAACACGTTCGCTGCCGCTTACATGAAGATGTTATGATAGTTAATGCCGCACTGTAGAAGTAGGTGTTTCCCAGAAGCCGATTTACTTTTTATAACAAAAAATCAGTGAAAGATTTTCCCGCGCCAGCGCGTGACTGGCTATTGAGCATCAACCCACATGACGCGCTGGCGCGTGAGTGGCCCCTTAACGTTGGCACCATACCAAGCGCTATCGCGTGAGCGGCAGCGAACGTGTTAAAATTCATTATTCTTTGAAATAAAATTTTAAAAAGGTAAATTTCATTTCAACAGCGGAAACTTATGCCACTTGTGCCGATACATTTTGTACAGTCAACAACCTTTCTCACTTCACAGAAAGCTATAATTCATTGTCACTGATAATGAGTTCTAAATTTAAGAGAAATAGCTTTACCCGTATCGATTAAGTCAATTTTGCTTTCTTTTTCTTCCGTTTTTGAATATAAATAACGCTATGATTCCTGTTAAAAGAGATCAATAAAGTAATTATTGCCATATCACCGCTTCGGTAATATATTCACCAGTGTCATTTTAAAAGAAAGCAAAGAATTTTGAAAATTTTACAGTCAAAATAAATAGATGAAAGAAAATCTCAAATACTACCCAGCAAGCTAAAGGTAGATCTACAGGATCGCTCTTTTTATGTTTTTCGTTTGTATATCAATATTTTTAAATATTGTTTTTCGCATAAAATTGCTCAGTTTGATAAAATATTTTAAATTGAAACAAATCACAGAGTTTGTTTATACTTCTATAAATACAATACAAAATCTCCTGAGTTGATATCTTTAATTATTATTTTTTAACATTATATATATTTTTTCTTGAACCTAAAAAAGTATTTTTTTTAAATAATTATTAATTTTTGGAATGAAATTTAAAAAAAAAAAAAAAGAGAAAAATCATTTCAAAAGCGGAAACTTGTGCCACTTGTGCTATACACTTTGTACAGTCAACAACCTTTTTCACTTTACAGAAAGCCATAATTCATTGTCACTCATAATGAGTTTTAAATTTCAGAGAAATCGCTTTACCCATATTGATTAAGTCAATTTTTCACTTTTTTTTGTTTTTGAATATAAATAACTTTATGGTTCCTGTTAAAAGAGATCAATAATGTAATTATTGTCATTTCGCCGCTTCCGTAATATATTCATCAGTGTCAGTCTAAAAGAAAGTAAAGAATTTTGAAATATTTTTCAGTCAGAATAAATAGATGAAAGAAAATCTCAAATACTACCCAGTCAATATAAATAGAAAAATGTTTTAAAAGGATTTTTGCTAGATTACATGTTAGTAAAACGATGGAAGAGAGTGAATAAACGGATACTAATAATTTAAAATGTATGAATTATTCAAATATAGTAAGCCTTTTCTTAGAAATTTAAAGCAAGACATAGAACAATTAATGGCCCCACATTGATATTTTCATATAAGACTGCGTTAAAAGTTTATAATTATCTCTGGTATAGAAATGTCTTATATTATAGTGAAATTACTTTGGGTCAGCATTGTTCGCAGACATGGCCGAATACAAGCCGTTAAAATCTTAACAACACAGTAACAAAAGAAGAAGAAGGAAATTAACTGAAATCATACAACTAGAAGCTACATTTGGTCAAATCACATTAGTTTTCTGGCAACAATGCTGTCTGTCAATCATTTTTATTATTAGAAAGAGGTTTTTTACATATGTACTTTTACCCTCAAAATACGAAAGATTCGCAATCAGATGTATAAAAATTTAAAAATCTGTCCAATCGAAAGACAGAAATTCTTTAAATGAAGAAAAATTTCTTCCAATCACAGAAATGATCTTACAACTTGCTACTTTTACTTTTTACATTTTTTTTAAAAATAATTTTTTAAGAAGTTATCTGAAAAGCGAGGTGAATGGTATAACACTAACACATTCTATGCTGTGATTACGATGTCAGACATTTATAAATATACCACCCACTGGTTTTCAACTAGTTGCGTGCCACGGGATGATGTTAGTACGAGGGCATTTCGGAAAGTAACCTCCGTTTATGAATTAAAAAAAACTAATGAAATGAAACATGTTTTATTACTTACGTATGAAATACACGTTCTTCAGCTACTTCTGAACATAACTGCCGTATTAATTAAAACAATTATCATAACGGTAAATCAGCTTTGAAATTCCATCGTCACAGACTTCTGCCGCCGGCCTATTCAACTGCGAATATTTTAAAACTCAATTCGCACCACTCTTTCAATCCAAAGAATTTTAACATATTTTTCTATATAATTTTCTGGCAAATGCACTACCAAAAATGTTTAAAAAAATAATGGGTCAAGTAAAATATTACGAGAACAATTCGGAATTTGTCAGTATGAATAAAAGAATATGTTAAGATTCTTTGGATTGAAAGAGTGGTGCAAATTGGTTGAATTTAAAAAGTGGTTGAATTTAAAAATAATCGCAGTTGAATAGGCCGGCGGGAGGAGTCTGTGGCGATGGAATTTCAAATCTGATTTACCTTTATGATAATTATTTTAATTAATATGGAATTTATGTTGAGAAGTAGATGAAGAACGTGTCTTTCATACGTGAGTAATAAAACATGTTTCTTTTCATTAGTTTTTTTTTTAAATTCATAAACAAAGGTTACTTTCCGAATTACCCTCGTATTTGGGGAGCATTTGAAACTGTCAGTTTTTTATTTTCACGAAAGTAGTTATCCTTCAAAATTTCGAATGCAAAGAATTTTATAGGAACTCTACCCCAGAATCTAAAAGTTCACGAAACATTTGCATGTCACCTGTGCAACAGCCTTTTTAAAACAATTCTGCTCTTTTAACAATGTTATTACATTCTCAAATTATAACAACCATGCTAATAGGAAAATCTAGTTTTTTTTTTTTTTTTTTTTTTTTTTTAATGTGTAGTTCGTGTTTTAACAACTTATAAGTCAATAGATATAGGTACTTATGTAAGTGTCGCTCGCAAGACTTGGTGTAAATTTTCTTATGGAATGGCCCGGAAATGGACAGATTACTTAGGTCTGGGAATTAAATTGAGAAGATTCTTAATGTCTATTATTTTTATTATTTAAAACGGGCAGTTTACTAAGGTCTAGAGTTTAAAATGTGGCGACTTTTAAACCTATTAAAGCGCTATTCAATATGGCGTGTGGAACGCGGTAAGTACAACACTAATTACCGTGTTGTGGAACAGCTTTTCTACATATTACTGCTGTTTTAACAACGCTATTGTACCCTCAAATTAAAATAGCTATGCTAATATTAAAATAATCAGATTTGTTAAAATTAATTTTAGCGTACAATTTATATTTATTGACTTTTAAGTAAATAAGAATTTATGAAGCGTCATGTACAGGACATTTTGTCAGTTTCACATGGAATGGCCAGTTTAAAATAGCAAATAGAAAATAAAAAGAAGAAAAGATTTGAAAACTTGTTTATGAATTAATGGGAAAAAATGCGAATTGCAAGTTCAACATGATAAAAAACAGGAACTAGAGTAATCTCTCGCTTATACGTCGGAGCAAGAGACTGACCAAAAACGACGTCTAAACGAGGGAGGCACACAAACGAATTAAGGAAACATTGCATTATTTATATCTGTGACTTTCCAAAAATGACGTATAACTGAGAGAAACGTATAAAAGAAGAGACGCATAATTGAGAGATAAGTAAAAGTAAGTTTTCCCATCCATATAATTAAAAAATGGTAATAATTATTTTATCATAAAAATAACGGACTGTTTGATTTGATATTCAGAATTTTCTATTAGAATATTAATGAAATTAGTATAAACTGAATTCCCAATAACAACATTGAAGAACGTAGATTAGTATTTGCATTTATAAAGTAGTTAGCATTTTCGTAAAACACTAATTTAACATACATAACTGTGGGAATGTGTTGGGTCATCTTTTCATTTGTCAAGAAAGCAAAATAATAAAATAAATAAAATAAAAAGAAACAATTGTTTCGTTATTTATTTGTTTCAACATTTATAAATACATTTCTACACAAATTTTACGCAGTTAAAAAATTTGCAGCATTTTGTCCAGTCTTTGAGCGTTTTTATCGAAAACGGTTAAATAACCGTAATTTAACACTACTTTGAACATATCATTGCCCATTTTATGGTCACACTTTAATTAAATTATGGTTATGTAACCGTGTTTTTCAAAAAATGGTCAAATGACTGGAAAGTGTGCTGCAAATTTTTAACAGCTTAGCATCTATATGCTTTTTTTTTTTTTTTTTTTTTTTTTTTTTTAATTTACAGTTTTATCTTTAAACGAATAGAAATCCTATGTTTTATTTGAAATTCAGAACTTTCCAATTAGAATATTAATGAAATTTAAATAAACTATCTATTCAAATTTCAAAGCCCACTTAACAATGATCAAGAAATTAGATAAAGTCTTTGTATTTATGAAGTAGTTAGCTTTTATAGCGATGCAATAACTTAAATGATATAACTTTACAAAAAAAGTTCAAAATTTTCGAACATTTCTGTCATTTTATTTCACCTTTGCAAGAAGATAAAAAAATTTTATATGTAAAAAGAAATCAAAGAAATTTTTTTTCAATGTAATCCAATAGAAACAAAATGTTTAAACTTTGGGGATTTCATAATCTTTGCTTTCATCTGAATCAGAAATGGCCTCTTTTATATTCACACATTCCACATTTTAAAATCGATAGTGTTTAAAGAATGCTGGGTATTCAAATATCGAAAAATCCTTTTCCTCTAAGCAAAAAATAAGAAGTGCAGTTAGATTTTTCCAGGCGTTTAATTTTATGGGAAATATGAAAATGATCAAATATTCAAAACAAAGAAGTAAATTAATATGACGAAAGGGAAGTTTTAAGCTTTATAAGTTAGGTTCTTTCGTGTCCAATTGTCTAACATGCTTGTTACGTTATTTGGGATGTTTTTGATTGCATTTTTAATTTTTAGAAAACTCAAGTCAAAGCATTAATTTTTTTTAAGAAAAAAGTTTTTCATTGTAAAATAAGAGATAATTCGGTTCATTAACATTAAATTGTTCAGCATACTAACTATATTATTTTTAAAAGTTTATAATTGCATTTGTAATTAAAAAAAATTCAATCCATAACATTGTTATTTTCTTAATTACTCTTTTTAAAATAAAGGGTATTCAGTTCATTAATATTAAATTGATCAACATGCTAGCTATATCATTTTGAAAAGATTTTATCAAGTCAAATCATTAATACTTTAAAAATTAACCATGTTAAAATAAGGGATAGTTCGATTCATTAACATTAAATTGTTCAACATCCTAGTTATATTATTTTGAAATGTTTGAATTACATTTGTAATTTTTATGGGGAAAATGTCAAAGCATTAATTTTAAAGAATTATAAAGGGCCATTATGTTCAATTGTTCAATAAATTATTTAATTTGAAAAGTTTGAAACTGCATTTTTAATTTTTAGAAAATTTAAATCAAAGTAATAATTTCTAAAAAAAACATTAGTCCTTTTAACCACTTCCCTGATTTTCCCATGCGTCATGCGGGCAACGTGTTTTTCCCAGTCATGATTTGCCCGTACTATATACGGGCATCAGTAAATTTGCATTATTTAATTGAAGCATTTTTCTGATTCATATAGGCAAAAATTTCTGTTTTGAAAAACTGGTGATAAAATATTAAAAATTTTGTTATAGACGTGAAAAAAAATAGGCAATATTCGAAATATTTTTTTAAAATATTCATCAGTTATGCGGTTAAAATAAGTGATCATTCGGTTTGTTAACGTTCAGTTGTTCAACACATTTGTTATATCATTTTGAAAAGTTTCGAATTCAATTTGTAACTCTGTAAAATCCAATTATTTCTTTGTATTTTATAAAATTGCACTTGGAATGGTTCTAGGAATGGAATTTTAATTTATTCCGCAAAATATTAATTATAATGCTTGAGAAAACCAAACTCTTTCTGGCAATGACAATTCTATTGTTAGTGACATGTAGATGTTCTTCTAGTTAATTAAATCCTATTCAGCATAAATTCTCTACTTCAGTCAGTTAGTTATTCTTTGAGAAACCGTCTTATCAGCATCTTCAGGCTGTCGAATGGGTCTCAATTATAATGCTACCTTTTCAAGCAAGGCATTGAAATGTGATTGGCATAAATAAATGACATGAAATGAATAGCAAACTTACTAAATTACAAACTAAATGATGATAAAGACATGAAAGATGCACACAAAAATAAGAAACATTGTCATTTAATCTTACAACATCGTTTATAAAAATGTTTGTACTTACAATTAGATAAAATGATAAATTAAAATAAAATGGATTTGTCCGAGTAATTTTATTATTATTATTATAAAGTGGATTCGGAACACAAAATTTTCTTTTTTAAAAAATATTGTATTATTTTTTTTTCTGTTAAAAATAAAACGCATAAATCATGTTTCGATCTTAATTGGAACAAGAAGTATTAAATTTATATTTTGGTTTGTTTCAAAATTTAGGTTTCCAGCACTGGTTGTTATGGAAACGACTTCTTGTGAAATTGTGTTTTTCTTCATGGTGAATTTTTTTTCACCACTTCTCTTATTTAAATTGTTATAAGTCAAGAAAAGTTATAGATAAATGGTTCCAGTTCGAAACATGCTTTTTTAAAAATTGTGTTAATTTAATTTTGATTAAACAAATCTGGAAAAATATTTGTTTTTAAAAATATGATATTTTTTTGACGTCATATCATTTTTTTATTTTTTTAAAAATATTTTTGGTTTTTATTTAAATTAATATTTTAAAAAATGCTGAATGAAAATTAGAGTTTATATATTTCTGATTATTTAAAGGAAAAAAAATAAATTTCAAAAATAATATTTCTAATTATAACGATTTTAAATTATCCACACTTTTTTAATAAACTTGAAATTTTAATTTAAAAAAATGACAATTTTTACCGTGTGATTTTATTTTCAAATAATACAGTTAATCATAACAAAAAAAATTCAAAATTTTAACTCAATAAATAAAAATTATTTTAAAATGTGTCTTAGATCCCTTAAATAATTTAAGGTTATTAGCTTAAAAATTTAATTATCTATATATTTTTATAATTGTTGATTTGAATGTTTATAATTAATAACATTGAAAATAAATTCATTATTTCTGATTTTTTTAACTCTAATAAATTTAAGACATTGGGTAATTTTAGGTATACATATCGTTTATTAATTTTCTTATCTTGGGTCAAAACATTATACAGTTATTTTAAGAGTGACGTTTATCTTTTGTTGCATTTGGGCATTTGGATCTTTATTAAATTTTGAAAAATGCATTTCTAATGGAACCTGTACAGTCGTGAAAAATAAAGGATAACTCCGAACAATTATTACTGCAGATCATAGTATAAAACTGTATGAAGCTATAAGTCATAACATTTGCTAAATTAATCCTATACTTACGTCATACCGACAAATTGAAATTGTAGCAAAGTTTAGAAATTTCAATGAAAACACCTAGTTTTTATATCACATTTAAACTCAGCGTTAAGTTTTGCCTACAGCTACTAATAGGAAATTATTCAGACAAATAAGTTAACATTTATTCAGATGTATTAAGATTGCCGTTTGTAAGAATTATTTAGTTTGAGTCAAAGACCAGTCTATTTCAACTCTTTTATATAATGTAGATTAAAAATTGCCCGGCATTTTGCTACTATTGTTCATGAATTAAATACACTTTTTAAACTACTCCAAAAACGCGTATTATAAAATTTAGCATTTTGTAACATTTACAGAACTTCAATTTGAAGTTTAATAGGCAAACGCGTCATATTAATTGAATGTATCATTATTCGAAATCATGATTTTATGAAATGAAGCATACATATCCTGAAATTCTAAAAACATTCAGAGGATATATGAAGAACAACCGATGTCCTCTGAATGGTTGAATTTAAACTAATCTCCACTGGATATAAAAAAATCAGTCTAATGTATATTTACATTCGATAAATGTTTCCATAAGCTTTTCGCAGGAGAATGTATTCAGATATCCATGTTTTCTGAATATCTATTAGTTTTCGTAAAATATGACAACTTTAGGATACGAGGTATCACTGTAGGATATTCAAATTAGAATTCCAGTAATAAGAATATACCATTTACTGGAGACATTATTTTGAGTAAAGCAACTAATCTAAATGTGATTTGTCTAATTAAAGAATCAGCTCTTCAACGCCGTTGTCCAATGTTGTTGGAATTAGTAATTATCTCATCATCTTACACGAAACTACGTCTGTTTTCAAACACTGACGATACACCATTTTTACAAGTCCTACCACAAAGAATATTTCTTGAAATTTTGGTGGCAAAACAAAGTTGTTGCATGATGTTCTATTTAAATTCTTTATTGACACGAAACTACGTCTGTTTTCAAACGCTGACGATACACCATTTTTACAAGTCCTACCACAAAGAAATATTTCTTTGTGGTAGGACTTGTAACGAAAATTTGAAATTGTCGCTTCCACCAAGTGAAGAACTCAAAGGGCCGCCTGAAAGGAGAAACTACAACTCCTTCCGCAACAGACAGTTTTCCATGAACTGTCCCACGTTCGAACTTTCCCATCTTCCACTGAACCCTTCACGTTCGAACTTTTACTCATTTAATGGTTCGACAGTAAAGTTCTTTTCCAGAAAGCTATAATACTTCTCCTATTCCCATAAATTACAAAACAAAAAACAAAAAAAAATCAATATTGATACCAAGTATCATTGAAAGATATTTTGTAATTTTATAGTTTTTGCCAGCAGCAATTAACTATCATTTGATTGACCATGTATTTAAATTTTCATAATAAAAAATTAATGAATTAATTGATTAATTTCACAATGAAAAAACACTGTTATTTTTTTTTCATATAAATGTCAAGCCTTACACTGAAATTAATCCACGATGACGAATTTGATGAATAATGAAAAACAAAAACTGATATGATAAAACCGTAAACTAGTAAAGCAACTCGTCTTCAAGTAATAAAAACAGAAACAAATTCAAATATTAGGCTTCAGTAATTCAAATATTAGGCTTGCAAATAAGATTTATATTGTTTTCTAAATGTTTAATCATCAAACGTTACTAAAATTTGAATTTTATATAAGTTATTTTCATTAAAAAATATTGCCATATATATATATTTTTTTCATATAGTTGTCAAGTCATACACTGAAGATAATCAATGATGACAAATTTGATGATAAACACAAACTGATATGATAAATCTGTAAACTAGCAAAGAAATTCGTCTTTAAGATATGTAAACCAATACAAGATTCAGAAATTCAAATACTTAGCTTGTGAATAGAAATAACGCTGTTTTCTAAATATTTTAATAATGAAACGCTAGTAAAATTCAAATTTTATATAAGTTATTTAAATTATACTGGAAATTTTTCTTACAGCTATATAAATGTGCAATAGCTGAAAATAATATTAATAAATTCATATAGGTAATATATGCTAAGATATATGAAAAATCTCTAATACGGACACAGAAATTTACATCTGTAAGCAATTGAAAATTTTTATTAAGGTACAAAAGTGTTCGAAATATTTAAAATTTTCTCTGAGCACAAATATTCTAATGGAAATGATAAGCAGGATTAACATTATGCAGAGACGCATTGATAATGCTACAGAAATGCGAATTTATAAAGAAAATACTCTTAACTAAAAATTTAGCTTAGCACCATGCAAAACCATGAAACTCATGAATGAAACATAAAGTCTAACCCTAAGGCATTTCAAAATTAGTTTTATCTACAACATGCATAATATAAGCACATAATATTTATGCATTCTGTTTTTCTCTCTTTGGTAAAATCTTTTGTGTGAACACTGACTAATATTTTAGAAAATCACATAAATTATAAGTTGTGTTGTCTGTTTTATTTATTTATTTATTTTTGTATAGAATCGTTTAAATGCAGAATAAAAGTCGAAATTTTATATGTATAAAAATGAAAGAGTAGAAAACAGAAAGGTTATGTGCACAAACTTAAAGAAAGAAAGGATTTGTAAATCTCAACAAAATGGTGTATTACCAAGACGTGTAATTTTTATGCTTCTGTAAATGAAAAAGAAAATCAAAATACAACCCATAGCATTTCTACAGTGTATGCAGATAGAATCTTCAATTTCAAAGCTGCGGTGGAAATAGTGCTTGTAATGAAAAAGTTCAGTAAATTGAACTCTATTTCAAATTTATCGCTCATTTTAAATAATAATAATAATAAAAGATATAGAGAACACAATAATCTATATATCGTCTCCGGTAAACTCTAAATGCTGCCTGCTTCCATTATCGTTTTCATCAAAAAATTAAATTTAAAGATCTTGGATTTGTGGCCTATTTTATTTATTTAGTCACTAAAATTTAGTAGCCATCTAACTTGTAAGTTGTTCATTTGGAGAGGAACTGTCACAATAGATTCCCAGTCGTGGTATAGGTTCAGATCAAAGAACCAATCTTCTTTCCTGTGTCTGAGGGTATGGGTAATGGTTTATCAGACTCATGTTAAGTGCACCATCGCACATACACTGTTTAAAAAAATCTGAAATTCACATATATATTTTTCTCGAGTTTAACATAAAAGTCACTGTTTACAAAAAAGGACATTTTACACTAAAAGTCTGAAATTTTCATCATATTTCCTGAAAATAACGAAACACACGAAAATGGAAGGAAACAAAGGAGATACTCCGTTATCTGTCGCAAATTTATTCTGAAGGTTTATTAAAGTGACATGTTGTTATATAGAAATGGAAAAACTTAATGAAAAAATCCATGCTCTTTTTGTAAGATTTGTGTCATGCTGCTGAATTGCAACTGTACCGATACCAACTGAGCAACAAATTAACCAGACCAAATTAACCACTGAGCAAAGAAAATTTCCCCAGTAAATTATTTAATAAATCCATATTATAATCATTCATCAACCATAAGAAAATCATAATTATAAATTAGCCTTATTAATTAAAACTTCGAAGAATTATAACAACATCTATGAAATTACAATCTATCTTATAAAAATATAAAGATACTGTAGAATCCGCCATATTCGAAGACCTTATTGCGCTATAGAAAAAGCAGTGGACTCTCACACAAAAGGCCGTCAGTTCGATTTACCCCGAAGGCGTTATTTTTTTGTTAGGTGAATAACTATAGGAACTGCTAAACTATTCGATAGATGGCACTATCAGTCAATTTTTATACCACCGCTTTGCAAATGGACTTTTTCTTTCTTTTATATCCTAAAACAGAAAATCTACTAACGGAACAGAAAAAGTCTGGCAAGTTTGCAACCAGTAGTCTAACCATGAATTCACGAATTTATTTTTAACAAACAGCTGTATATTTCTTCCGGATGAACTTTGACGGAGCGGAAATATTAATGTTTTTCAGGAAATGTAACAATGTCTTTTTAGAAGTGCAATAACACGAGTTATATTTCACGAAATTCATGTCTGTTCCGGTAAATTTTGATCCCACAGAGCGATAGAAGACACTGTTTATGTCTACAAATAACTTGATTTTGTGTCAGGAACATTTTATTTAGTCAGTGTTGTTAATATAATGATTAAACTGTAAACCAGATTCCAATTTTTTACAGTAAACATTGTTATTATTTTCATATATACATCGTATTTGTAGAGCCATTTATCTTCAACGATTCTTTACTTATAACAATTTAAATAGGAGAAATGATGAAAAAATTCATCATGAAGAAAAAAGCATTATTACAAGAAGTCATCTCCATAACAACCATTGCTTGAAAGCTGGATTTTGAAAATAAATCAAAATATAAAAAGTAATATTTCCGATTCCATTTAATTTAGAAATATGAAAAAAAAGTTCGTTAAACGATTCAAATATATTTCAAAATAATTCAATTTAGACGTCTTTGTTAAGCAGGTAAAAACAAAAAAAATTGTAATGTAATAAAATTCTTTAGGAAAATTATAAGATTTTTGCGTCTTGCACAGGATATAGTTGCATTTCAAAAAACACTACGTTATAGATCAGATTTCAATTTTTTTTTTTTTTTTTTTAAATTTAACTATGCGTTTTAATGATAAAATGATAATAATAAAATGATTTCTTATTGATTGTGTATTTATTTTAAATAAGATTACGGTTTTTTCGAAAAAACATAATTGATATACAATAGTAACAAAGTGTTTATAGGAAAGAGCAACTGAAAACAGTAGAATTTTAGAATTTGAAATGGAATTTAGTGTAGTTTGACTTTAAATGTTATCTTTACTTCAAGAACTCAGAATACTTTAAATTCAAAATACCTTAAACATTTATTCTGCTGATTTTTAATGCTTTTATTTTAATCACAATGTGTTATGTCACATTTCTTATAACATCCCCCCCCCGCAATCTTTTTCTCATAAACTGTCACAATTTCACCCCCCCCCCTTTTCGTCACCTCAAAGAATGATATAATTTGTGAACGATCCTATAACCTATTTAAAGAATTTTTTGTTGAAAAGCTTAAATTTCGGAGAAAAAATACCAATATAATTAACACATACGTTATAAGATATAAATAAAATAATTAAATTAATACATTAACATCTTAATACGGAAGCCATTATCTTCACGAAGTTTTTCTTCTTATTATTAATTTAATAAGAAACATACACAAATCCTAAAGCTTAATTATCCCTTTTTATTTATAAACCGAAGAAATGTTTATAGAAGAATTTAAACGTGGTTTGCAGAAAGAGAAAACAGAAATAATCTAATTCTCAAAAAACAAACAAAGAAATAATTGAATAAATGCATTTTAGGAAGTTACATATTTATCGAACATTTTTGTAAGAAAAGGAAATTTTTATTCTTTACAGAGATTTTAACATCTCACATTGAAGAGGGTTTTAGGTTGAAAATGGGATATTGCCTTTCCATTGAAAAAACTTAATCAATAAAATCGATAAATGGTATCTTCTCTATTCCAATTTATTTCAGGCTCCATCGGTTCAAGACCGAATCTGGAATCGATACATTTTTTCTTCCATTTTACACAACAGAAGTTCCTCCAGATTATTGTCATAAATGGTATTTTTATTCAAATGTTTGGCTACTAGATCACAATGTCATAAAAATGCAGAATAAATCAATCATAAATTACGATTTAATGCGCGAATGTGCAAGGAGAGAAACGATAAAAGGCAAGATGAAACATAACATTAATGATCTAAAAGTAAAAAATTTAGAAACTTGGATAAGTTATTAATAATAAATCACTTGAATTAGTACGAGCTATATTTATTGACTCGAAATTATTTTATCATCAATGTTAAGCGAAATCTTTGATTTATTAAGTTTTGGACTATTTATCTTGCTTTATTCGTTTTTTTTTTTTTTTTTTTTTTTTTTTAATGGAAAATTTACTTTAATTCAGAAGATGCTTATTTATAAAGTTACTAACTTTTAAAAGCAAAGAAAATTAAATGAAATTTTTGTTAAAATATAATGAAAGGAAAGCTAAAAGTTTATTTAAAACATAGTATAGGAAATGGAAAAAATTCATACCTTAATTTCTGGAATTCAACTAATATAAAAAATTAAAGCATTCAAATTAATTATTGGAATCTTATTAAAGCTACAACAGTTTTATAATTTTAGATTATGTATAAGATTAAAACTAAATTAAATTCCACGAAGATCTGTATAAAAACAACATGAGTCTAACGAAAAATTTGTCAGATTTTGAATATATATGTTTATATTATACATACACAAATTCTAAAACTTAATTATTCGTTATTATCTTTAAACAGAATCTTTTTTTTATGGCGACACTTAAAAGTTGATTTGCAAAAGGAGAAAATAGAAATAATTTAATTCTCAAATAAAAGCAAAGAAATAATCGAATAAATGCATTTTAGGAAATAACATATTTATCTAACATTTCAATAAGAAAAAGAAAATTCTATTCTTTACAGAGATTTTAACATCTCGCATTTAAGAGGATTTAAAGTTGAAAATTGGATATTGCCTTCCCATTGAAGAAACTTGTTCAATGAAATCGATAAATGGTATCTTCTTTATTTCAATTTATTTCAGGCTCCATCAGTTCAAGACCGAATCTGGAATCGATACATATTTCTTCCTCTTTATGCAAGAGAAGTTCCTCAGGCTTATTGCCATAAATGGTTTTTTTATTCAAATGTGTGGCTACTAGATCACGATGTCATAAAAATGCAGAATAAATCAATTGTAAAATGCGATATAAAGCGCGAATGTACAAGGAAAGAAATGATAAAAGGCAAGATGAAACACAACATTGATGTTAAAGAAGAAAAAAATTCAGAAACTTAGATAAGTTACTAATAATAAACCACTTGAATCAGAAAGAACTATAGTTAGTGACTTAAAATTATTTTATCAACATTGTTAATTGAAATCTTTGAATTATTATTATGTTTTGATTATTTATATTATTTTATTCCTTTTATTCTTTTAATGAAAAATCAGTTTTAATTTAATTTAGAAAATGCTTATTTATAAAATTAATACCTTCGAAAAGTAAAGAAAATACAACGAAACTTCTACTAAAATATAATGAAAGAAAAGCTAAAAGTTTATTTAAAATATAGTGTAGGAGAAGATGGAAAAATAATTATACATTGACTTAAGGAATTAAATTAATATAAAAAATTAAGGTAAGGCAAATCAATTACTTATTACAGCTGCGACAGTTTTAGAATTTATATTATTTATGATATTAAAAAAAAGAAAAATCCATGAAGAACTGTATAGGGAAACGATGTGACTCAAACGAAACATTTGTCAGATTCTGAATAGATATATTTATATTTACACAAATCCTAAAATTTAATTATTCCTTATTATCTTTAAACAGAAGAAATGATTGTGGGGACACTTAAGCGTGGTTTACAAAAGGAGAAAACAGAAATAATTTAATTTTCAAATAAAAGCAAAGAAATAATTGAATAAATGCATTTTCGGAAATAACACATTTATCTAACATTTCTATAAGAAAAAGAAAATTTTATTCTTTACAGAGATTTTAATATCTCACATTGAAGAGGGTTTTAAGTTTAAAATGGGATATTGCCTTCCCATTGAAAAAACTTGATCAATAAAATCGATAAATGGTATCTTCTCTATCCCTATTTATTTCAGGCTCTATCGGTTCAAGACCGAATCTGGAATCGATACACATTTTCTTCCATTTTGCGCAACAGAAGTTCCTCCAGATTATTGTCATAAATGGTGTTTTTATTCAAAAGTGCGGCTACTCGATCACGATGTCAAAAAATACCGAATAAATCAATCGTAAAATGCGATTTAAAGCGCGAACGTACAAGGAGACAAATGATAAAAGGCAAGATGAAACACAACATTGATGTTAAAGAAGTAAAAAATTCAGAAACAGATAAGTTATTAATATTAAATCACTTGAACTCATAAGAGCTTAAAATTATTTTAGAGAGAGAGTTTAGAGAGATTTATTAGAGAGTTTAAAATTATTTTTTCAGCAATCCTAAGTGAAATCTTTGATTTTTTTTAAGTTTTGATTATTTAAATTGTTTTATTCGGTGTTTTATTTTAATGAAAAATCAGTTTTAATTCAGAAAATGCTTATTTTTAAAGTCTCTACCTTTGAACACTAAAGAACACATAATGAAACTTTTGTTAAATTATAATGAAAGGAAAGCTAAAAGTTTATTTAAAATGTAGTGTAGGAGATTGATTTATGAAAATCAATACATTGATTTAAGAAATTGTTGTTTATAAGTGCTGAAAATAAAGGAAAAAATATGAAATCAGCGAACAGGGTCTAACGAAGTCTGAAACATGGAACAACTAAGAACCCCTTACCGATTAATCCTTTTTCAATAACCATTTTTGAGTTTCAATCTGCTATACTCACAAGCGACCATTTATTCCGCGATATTTATTTCGATCACGTGCCCAATTTGTTCGAAAAATAAGCGCTTTCAGATGTTTCTACGTAACATGAAAGTTATGATCGCAGACTAGAGAAAAAAAAAAGTTTACACTTGCGTGATATATCGTAAGTTTTTTTACAAAGCGTATATCCACAGAAATCAAATTTTACTATCAGTTTCAAACTTAAACGGTTTTCTATATAAACGTGTTTTTTATAAACGGAAAAAATAAATGAAAAAATATGAAATCGGTGAATAGGGTCTGGCAAAATTTGAAACATATAGTACAGCTACAAAGCCCTTTTCTGATTTCTCTGAGCATCTATTTCAATAAACATTTTTGAGTCTCGATCTGCTATACTCACAAGCGACCATTTATTCGGCGATGTTTATTTCTCTCACGTGCCCAATTTGTTTGAAAAACAAGCGCTTTCAGATGTTTCTACATAACATGAAAAGTTCTGATCGCAGACTGGAGAAAAGAAACGTTTACATTTGTGTGATATTTCGTATGCTTTTTTTTTTTTTTTTTTTTTTTCTTTGGCGGAGTTGCTTTAAGCACACTTTTCCAGTTAAAAATGCTATTATTTCACAAGATAATACAAATAAATACAAATAAAAAACAAATATAGTGTGTCAATGATTTTAATCAAATGATTTAAATCGTGATTTTAATCAACAGATTTTTTTAAATCATTCATTAAAATTTTTCTAAATGTTTAAAATGAAATAAAAATGTATTAAAATTTAAGATAAATATAATTTGGTGAGGCTCTATAGGGTATTTTGACTTATGAATAAACAACAACAAAAATCTTTAAATAATTTTTGTAAACATAATTATTTAGGCTTGTAAAATTTTAAGTACAGTAAGTTTGTATAAAGCAATTTTTATCTGGCATAAAAAGCATTTCATTTAAAAATAATATTTAAATCTAATATAATTTGCAGTATAATAATTACATTTCAGTATAAAAATTAGTCATTTTTTATGTAAAATAAGTAGAGCAAGTATAATAAATTTCTGCAAGTAAAAGAGTAAATACCCAATATCTTTCTTTTTTGAATATAATATTGTAGTAATTAATTTATAGCAAATATGAGCTAAAGAAGAATGGAATAATAACATTGGATAAGCAGCTATGGTAAAAGAATGTATAAGAGAAAAATAACTAATCCATATAAAAATGTTACGCACAGAAATAGATTATTCAGTAAATGTTGAATAAATGTTTTTTTCCTTTTTTAATTTTTTATTTTTGAACTCATATACAACAAATAAAATTTCCCAGGGTTTAAAACAGAACTTTTTTTATTTTTTATTTAAAGCACAGAATGCTGATAATCCCCACTGAATGGTGATAATGCTGTAGTTTAATATTTCGACAATTTCAAACATAACTTTCTATTCCTTATATTTTCTTTGTATATGTGTGTATGAATGTATGCGTGTATGTATATGTAATGAATGGGTCAACACATTTTAATATGTTTAAAAGGTTAGAATTTAGATACATATGTGCAAGTTCAAATTTAATTTATCAACAGCAATTTTTCGAAGTACAAATTCAAAACGAGCTATCAATGATATCGCCTCAACGGCTGAGAGATTGTAGTCTCGAAGCTAATAGACGGGAGGTGCTGGGTTCAAACCAGTCGCGACCGTCGTCCTAACCGTTTTGAGTTTTCATGGTTTTCTTCTAATCTTGCGTGAATACGATTAAGGTTCCACTTAGAAAGACCCCCACGAAGCCCTATATCCCTCGAGTCGATAATGGGCCGTCACATACTAAACCAAACTATCAATGATATCTGATTTATGCTTGTGGTAAAGAAATAACTTATTTGCAGTTTCAGTCAAACCGCAAATCATTTAATGTTGACTGTAGGCTTTAAATAGAATATAGAATGCTTTAAACACATTCAGAAAAATAATATTTTGAAATTTAAATCTAAAATAATAATGCATCACATCTAGGAATCGTCGATTCGTGTCCTGCGAGCTATTGGCAGTCTGCCAAGGGTATCGAAGTTTGCGACATTCGTTTCTAGGTGCCTTCGTAATTATGTAAACGAGGTGGAACCCGTCGAAATTCGACGAAGAAAAATCTTTCAGAAAGAAGTTTCATTGATTTATAATAAATCTACAAAATAAGTTACAGTAAAAAATACATCTTATATTAGTCAGTTTAACTCTCGAACAAATATTATTTTAAGCTAATATTAGCAAAAAAAAAAAAAAACTATAAAACTAAATTACCGAAATTATTAAACGAAATAAAATGGAAATTCACCGGATTTTATAACAGACGATATTTTTGAAATAATATACGCATTTTTTTTTTCAAGCTTAAGAGAAAATGGAGTGATTCTGTTGCCACAGTTACAAAATTGGTACTAAAAATTATAAAAAATTAATATCTCAAAAATAAATTGAGATACAACTTTGAAACAAATTGCATTTAAAAGTACATTTTTTTTCTCTATATGACGGTGTAAATATTTAAAATGTGCGATGTTTATAAGTGTAAAATTTTCAGTACCGAAAATTACAAAACCGAAATTGCAGAGGAAAATGTTGCCATTCGGTAAATGACGCATGCGTTACGCACAGATACGTTTGGCTTTTATAATATAGATACGTAGCACATATAAGCGTCGTTCAATCCGCCCATCTATCTGTCCGCATATAACAATGCAAAAACTACCCAACCGAATCGTTTGAAATTTAAAATGTAGAATTATTACATAATTTTGTCGAGTCATTTCAAATTTCAAGAAAATCAAATTTATAGTTCGATTGCAGAGACAATCAAAAGTATTCCGTTACATTATGGTCAATAGGAAAAAAATATTATCAAGCGCATTTTAATGCTGTTACAATCTTTCGAACAAAATACAGTTGATATGCATCTATGAAATGTATACTAAAATATACATTCTGAACAATCTGTCGTGCAAAGAATATTTTTTATTAATATATAGGGCTACACAAAAGTATTCTACTACATAATGGTATATTGGAAAACATTGTTTGGGGTGCATTTTGATTATATTAAACTACATTTTATGAAATTGATATACGCTGCTGAGGTTTACTACAAGTTAATTCCTGTATAATAGAAAACATTTAGTACTTACAGGGACTCACAAAAGATTTCAGATACTGTATTGAATCCCAAAAAATACCGTATATTTTAAAAAATTCATTACAAACGAACGCAACTCATTTGCAACGTCTTACGTGCAATTTTCGACTTGTTTAAATTAGTAGAAAATATTTAGAAATTTTAAAAATGTATTTCAATTACTTTTAGGTCATTTATTTATAACTATTTCAGTACGTAATGCAGGGAATTATTTCATTTTTTTAACTAAATATGTGCCTGGAAATAATTGTTAATGCTGTCAAAACAATTTCAACTACCTATCGATAAATCGGTTTGAAAAACACTAAATAATAACCGATCTTTTTAAGTTTCTATGTTACCATACATTAATGAACCCATAATATTGCTGAATTTAAATTAATAAAAGAAATAGGCTACAATACTTTAGAATAATCTTGATAACGCACGAAAAGAAAATTTTGTTAATTTTTTCTATCATATTGTTACTTGGAAAAAGAAATCCCTGTTAGAAATATTCCCCCATTTTAGTAATAATAATAATAATAATAAAATACGGAATCAAGGTTTACTAAACATACTTTTCATAATTAAATCAAAGTATTTACAAATAAATATCTTCCATTAGATTATCTGACGTGTTTAGTGTAACCAAAAGCTAGTATCGGAAAATTGAAAATCGATTTTCTTTAAAGGAATTTTACTTATGCTTATCATCAAAAGCCACTTTTTGATATGAGTAAAGATCCCATTCCAATAAAATACGATATTAGACAGTTGGAAGATTAAAAATGTGGAAACGCCGTAAAAAACGTCATTCGAAGTTTGCCCGAGGAAGTCAAAGAGATGAAATATAAAAATATTATTAAAATTTTTCATTAGTTTTTTCTTAGACGAAAGAAAAATATTTTTTTCAATTAATCTCAAAAATAATTCATACGCCAGCAAGTCTGTAATAGATTCTAAAATTTATTTTTAAGCACATTCATAGAGGTACTTTTGTGAAAGTGACTAAATTTTTGAGTGCGTTTGTACTTATATAAATACGCAGTACCTATAGTCGCTATGTGGTCCGTCCGCCTGTTATATAACAACGCAAAAAGTACCCAACTAAATTGTTTGAAATTTAATATGTATAATCATTGCAGAATTTTGTCGAATGATTCAAATTTGAATCAAAACTTTAAAAGATATCATTAAAAGTTTTCTTCTTTCTACTAAATCCTATCATATGTATTTAATTCAATCATATCCCACGACAAATAATGATTCTAGGCTCTCACGTTGATTACGTTCCATTTAAAATGAAAACATACCATTTCATACATCATTTTACGATATTTGATTAGTAATATTACTGAATTTAATATATATATTCGTGTTAAATACTGTTTTTATGCATTTTTGCATTTGAGTGCAACATTTTTTGCATCAAGGTATGAAGATTAACAAAACTTGTAAAAGAAGACTGCACCTCATTGTCTGAATTTGACGTAGAATTTGCGACTTGTTATGTTATTTTCTATTTATATAATTTTTAATAAGGTCGTGCTTTTTGAATATCATACAGAATCGAATTTAGAATATATTTGGAAAAAACAAATTTCCTCGACATAAGATCTTAACACTAATCATATGGCAATAATAGATAAACAAGTTCGAAATTACACGTGAAATGCGGCAATTGAGATGCGTTTGTTCTATAATTAATTTTATAAATTTTCAGAGCTGTTAAACACATTAGCTGTTAAATTCTTATGGAAAAATGCATGAATTCAAAATCTGATACGATTAAATATCTTCAATTCAGTAATATGAAAATAATAGGACTTCATCTTAAATAGAACATAAACAACATGGCAAACCTAGAATCATTATTTATCATGGGATATCGTAAAAATACGCAACTCATTCGAAAACCAATTTTAAGCTACTTTCATTCATATTCTGTAACTCTTACATATTCTGTTGTATTACCCTGTATATGATTTCCAGCATTTATGCACACAACATAATATGCAAAAATGTAATTAAACTTAAAAAAATTATATCACAACTAAAAATGAACTTGTTGCAAAAATCTGTAACGCACCCTCGTAAAAAGTCAGCCACAAAATAGCTCAAGTTGAGCTGAAATCCACTTATCTCAATGTTGAAAAGCAGCTTCTCAAAAAAAGAGTTGAAATAACTCGATTTTAAACCAATTTAAATGAAGTTGAGCTATTTAAATAACCAATTTAGATCAAGAAGATTTAATCGTTTGAAAAACAACTCTTTTATGATCGAAAAAATTACAGCTCTTTCATGAGAAGCCAAATCAGCTCTTTCGTTTTAAGAGTGTACAGCATTTCTGGTGGAGTATAGTATCCAAAATCTTTTGCGAGTCCCTGCAAATATTGTTAGCATTTTCTGTTACACAGGAAGTAACTTGTAATAAATCTCAGCAACGTTTATCAATTTCATTATATATAAAAAAATTTAATGTGATTAAAAAATATCGAAAATGATGTTTTCCCATATACCATTAAGTAACAGAATTCTTTTGTGTAGCTTTGTAAATGATTAATAAACATTTTTTGCACCACATATTGCACAGAATGTATATTGTAATGCACTTCAGTGAATGCATATCAATTTTATCATGTTTGAAAAGCTGTAATACCATTTAAAGGAACTTGAAATATTTTTTCTCATTGACCGTACACTCACTGTAAAACATTTGTGTAACGTTACTCCATAAAACTGGTGGCAGCCTTGCTGCCTCCAATTTGGTGGAGTATTTTAACCGATATAATCTGTGTAACATTGCAATGTTACACCAGTAATGCATGTTTTTATTACACCATTATGTAAGTGAAAAATTACTCAATGAAGTGTAAATCGTAGCTGCCACCAATTTTATGGAGTAACGTTACCACAAATGTTTTACAGTGCTGTAAAAAATGTCAAATGTTTCTGAATATATAAAAATGTACTGTAATCAAAAACGATAATATACAGTGACCTCTTCTAACTCACCTAAGGTTTCGAAAACCGTTCCTTTACCTTTAAAAATCCCAAAAAACTACTTGTTTTCGAAATTTAAAGAAGAATTTATAAAAATTAATTTTTATTAGCTGCCCGACTTTTTCGGAAACGTTTCTAAGTAGCTTTTACAGTACAATAATCACTTTTCGCAAATCAAAATATCCCTTTTTCGGATGCTACTAATTCATACGAAAATAATTTGATATTCAGAGATAATGTTTAATAGACAAACATACAATATTAACAGTATAAACATTAATATGAAAATTAACATTATTTTGCTACAATGGCATGCACAAAATCAGTTAGGCAGTTGAAAATGTTTACTTGAGAATTGATAGAATCCGAAAAAGTGATATTTTGATTTGAGAAAAGTGATTATTGTACTGTAAAAGCTTCTTAGAAACATTTCCGAAAAGAACGGGCAGCTAATAAAAATTAATTTTTATAAATTCTTCTTTAAATTTCGAAAACAAATAGTTTTCTGGGATTTTTAAAGGTAAAGGAATGGTTTTCGAAACCTTAGGTGAGTAGAAGAGGTCACTGTATATTTTCGTTTTTGTTTACAGTACATTTATATATATTCAGAAACATTCGACATTTTTTACAGTGTATAATGTAGCGTAATTCTTTTGATTGTCGCTGTAATCAAACTATACATCCGATTTTCATAAAATTCGAAATGACTCGACAAAATTATGCAAAAATTATTATATTTTAATTTCAAACGATTCGAATGGTAGTTTTTGCTCTCTTATATGCAGACGGACAGATAGACAAACGGACGGACTGAATGACGATTATAGGTGCTACGTATTTACGTAATTACGAATGCACCTAAAAACACCAAAACCGGATTTATTCGACCCATTCTTTAAAATTAAATCAAAGTATATACACGCAACTACCAGACACAAGTCACTAATTATCAAAAAATTGAAAATGACTTTCTTTAAAAGAATTTTGCTTGTATTTTCATTAAAAGTCACTTTTTAATAAGAGTGAGGACGCCACTCCAATAAAATATGACATCAGACTGATGGAAGATTAACAATTACCAAAATATCGTAAATAATGCCATACGAAGTTTGCGTGAGGAAGATTGAGATATGAAAGATAAAAAATACAATTAGAATTTTCATAAGATTTTTCTTACGAAATAGAAAAAAAATCTATGTTTTTTCGTTTAATATCCAAAATTATTCAGACATCAGCATACCTGTGAAAAAATGAAATTATATTTTTAAGCACATTCACAAACACACTTTGTCAATGCAGTTAACTTTTTATCCTTTTTGTTATTATTTATTCATATAACTTTTTATATGTTTAAAAATCACAATAATAAATAAAGTAATCCCTGTAAGAACACTTCACATTTTAATAGAAAAAAACGCGAAAGTAACACTTATTCAACATACCTTTTATAGTTAAATCAAAGTACTTCCAAATAAATATAATCGATTCGATTATTTGGAGTGTTTAGTGTAACCGAAAGCTAATATCGAAAAATAGAAATTCGATTTTCTTTAAAGGAATTTCACTTAATGCTTATCATAAGAAATCTTTTTTTTTTTTTTTTTTTAATCATATATACTTTTAAGCACATCCATTGACGTACTTTTGTGAAGATGGCTATCATTTTATTAGTGTAGTTACTTTTCCTTTACATAATTTTTATATCGTTAAAATCTATAATAATAAATAAAAAAAATCCCTTGTTAAAACTCATCCCAGTTTAATAATTGTTAGATACATAAATAAATAAATAGGAAAATACCAATTACTTAATATATAATCAAAGTATTTACAAATAAATATTTTCCATTCGATTATTTGACGTGTTTAGTGTAACCAAACGCGAATATCGTAAAATCAAAAACGATTTTCTTTACAGGAATTTTGCTTAATGCTTATTATAAGAAGTCACTTTATGATAAGAGTTAAGTTCCAATTCTAATAAAATGCGATATTAGAATAGTGGAAGATTAAAACTCGCGAAATGCCGTAAATAACATCGTTCGAAGTTTGCCTGGGGAAGTTAGAGTGATGAAAGATTTAAAAAAAAAAAAAAAAAAAAAAAAAAAAACATAAAATTTTTTTATTAGTTTGTTTTAAGGGTTAGAAAAATAGTTTTTCAATTAATTTTAAAAATAATTCATACGTCAGAATATGTGTGAAAGAATTTTAAGTTATATTTTTAAGGACATGCATACACGTTACTTTGTGAAGGTAGCTAACATTAGCTAACTTTCATACCTGTTGTTACTTTTTTATTAATATAATATTTTTATATGTTTATAATCCATAATAATAAAGAAACCCATTACTACAATGCATAAGTAAATCTATGGCAGAAGTAATCCAATTTTAACAATAAACACTCACGCACACACATGCAGAAAAGTAACACTTACTCAACATACTTTTTTTAATTAAATAAAAGTATTGCCCAAAAATACTTTCCATTGGGTTATTTGACGTGTTTCGTGTAACCAAAAACTAATATCGAAAAATTAAAAATTGATTTTCTTTCATCATTTTGGGTCTAGTGTACAATTAATAGTACATACCATTTCAATGAGAATTATTTTGTTTTAAAAAAATCTTTTGTTACTGTTTACTTGTAGTAGTATTAATATGTATCTATGCATTTGCTATATGACTTAATTAACATTTAAGCTTTTAGTTATAATAATAACAATAAATATTTCCTTAATTCTCGTTACACCGTTTGCGATTCTGTTATTTCAAACATATATTTTACTCTTCAAATTTAAAATAAAAGTTACTTTCCTAAAAGAATCATATGTAAAAAAACGCATAAAGTTTTAGAAAATTTGTAATATCAGCCAAATCTTGTTATAATATAATATTTTGTAAGCATCTCAAACTCTTCTTTGTCTATTGTCATATGAATTTGAATTGACCAGTACGCAAAATATGAAAAACAACAACATTAGTTATGTTTCATTCAATTAAAAGTTTGTTAATATTCTAATTTATTTATTTGGACAGTTACTGTTATTGTTATTAACGTAAAAGTAAATTTTTATATAAAAAAGGATTTCGCAGGGTTATAAGAATTTAGCTTGTGTTTATAATAAAAAAAACCACTTTTTGATAAAAGTTTTATATTCCGTGCAATAAAATGCAATATTAAACTGTTGGAAGATTAAAAATCACGAAATGAAGTAAATAACGCATTCGAAATTTCGCCTGGTGAAGCTAGAAAAATAAAAGATAAAAATATTATTAAAAATTTTCATTAGTTTTTCTTGGGAGATAAAAAAAAAAAAATATTTTTAAAATTAATCTTAAAAACAATTCATACACCAACATGTCTTTGTGAAAGAAATGAAAAGATATTTTTAAGCATATTCTCATAGATGCATTTTTGTAAAGATGCATAGCGTTATACGACTGTTCTTATTTTGTCTTTATATATATTTTTTATATGTTTGAAATACATAATAGCAAATAAATACATAATAATAAATAAAGAAATCCCTGGCAGAACTCATCTTATTTTAATAATAATAATAATAAAAACACGAAAGTAACGAATTTTTTTTAATCAAACCAAAACATTTGCAAATGAATATCTTCTACTCGACTATTTCAAGTGTTTAGTGCAACCCAAAGCAAATATGAAAAAACTGAAAATCGATTAAAAGAAATTTCGCTTATGCTTATTATCAAAAGCTACTTTTTGACATCCCTTTCCAACAAAATATGATATTAGACTGCTGAAAGAGTAAATTAAGGAAATACCGTAAATAACGCCAATTGATATTTGCTTAGGAAAGTGAGAGAGAAGAGAGATAAAAATATTATTAAAAAAATTCCCAAGTTTTTTCTTAGGGGATAATTTTTTTTTTCAATTAATTTTAAAAATAATTCGTTCGCCAGTATATCTGTAAAAGAATCTATATTATATTTTAAGTACATCCATTTACGTACTTACGTGAAGATGGCTAACATTTTATCAGTGTTGTTATTTTTTTTATATAAATTTTTACATCTTTAAAATCGATAATGATAAATAAAGAATTCCTTGGCAAAACTCATCGCAATTTAATAATTATTAAAAGTTTAAATAGATAAAGAGAAACGTAACAAATACTCAACATATTTTCCTAATTAAATCAAAGAATTTACAAATAAATGTTTTCCATTCGATTACTTGACGTGTTTAGTGTAACCGAAAACTAATATCGAAGAATCAAAACTAGAGAAAATTAGTGAGACTAATCGAAAACTAGAGAGATGGAAGACAGAAATATTATTAAAATTTTCAAAAGATTTTATTAGGGGATAGAAAACTATTTTTTTAATTGATCTTAAAAATAATTCATACGACAGCATATAAGTGAAAGAATCTATATTATATTTTATAAGCACATCCAATGACGTATTTTTCTGAAAAGGGCTAACATTATATCAGTGTTGTTATTTATTCTTTAAATAAAATTTTTATCATTAAAATCCATTATAAAAAATAAAGAAATCGTTAGAAAAATTTATCTCAATTTAATAATTTTTAAAAATATAAATAAATATGTAGAATAGTAATTAAGCCCCTTAATTAAATCAAAGTATCTTCCATTCAATTATTTGATGTGTTTAGTGCAACCAAAAGCTAGTATTAAAAAAATTAAAAAACGATTTTTTGAAGAAATTTTGCTTATAGCTATCATCAAAAGCCTCTTTTTGATAAGAGTGAAAACTCCATTTTAATAAAATACGATATCAGACTGCTGGAAGATTAAAAATCACGAAATGCCGTAGGTAACGTCATCGAAGTTTATTTGGCGAGACTAGAGAGATGAAAAATTAAATTATTATTAAAATTTTCATCAATTTTTTTTATTTGGATGTAGAAAAATGATTTTTTTTTCAATTAATCTTAAAAAGAAATTCATACGCCAGCATGCCTGGGAAAGAAATTAAATTATATTTGAAGCACATTCATTGACGTATTTTTGTGAAAATGGCTAGCATTTTGTCAGCGTTTTTATTTATTTTTTCTTCATATAAATTTTTATATCTTTAAAATACACAATACTAAAAAAAAAATCCTGGCCCAATTTAATAACTTAGTAGCATAACTTAGTAGTATTTTTATAAATAAATAAGTAGAAAAGTAACAATTATTCAACATATTTTTCGTAATTAAAACAGGGTATGTATTTACAAATAAATATCTTCCAATCGATTATTTGACGTGTTTAGTGTAACCGAAAGCTCAAATCGAAAATCAAAAATCGATTTTCTTTAAACATAAGGTTAAAGATACGATTTAAAGAATTTCATTTATGCTTAACACCAAAAGTCACTTTTTTGATAACAATGAGCACCCATTCCATTAAAATATGATATTAGACTGCTGGAAGATTAAAAATCACAAAATGACATCATTCGAATGTTGTTTGAGGTAGCTAGAGATTTGAAAGATAAAAAAAATATTAAAATGTTTTATTAGTTTTTTTTGTGTTTAAATATTTTTTCAGTTATCCTTAAAAACAATTCATACGCCTGCATACCTGATAAATGTTCTAAACTACATTTTTAAGAACATTTATTGATATACGTTTGTGAAGATAACTAATTATTAATCTCTGTTGTTATTTTTTTTCCTTATATAAATTTTATATGTGTAAAATAATTTACAATAAAAAAAATCCCTGGCATTTCATTTTAATAATTAATTTACAAAAAAGTGACATTTATTGAACATACTTTTCATAAGTAAATGAAATTATTTACAAATAAATATCTTCCATTTGATTATTTAACGTGTTTAGTGTATTATTTCGCTTATAGCTATCATCAAAAGCAACTTTTGGATAAGAGTATCCCATTCCAATAGAATACGGTATTAGACACATGGAAAATTAAAAATTACGAAATGTCGTAAATAACGTCCTTCGAAGCTAGCCTGGAGAAATTGGAGAGGGGGAAAAATGTAAATATTATTAAAATTTTCCTTAATTTTATCTTAGGATATAATTTTTTTTCAATTAATCTTAAAAATAATTTATACGACAGCGTGTCTGGGAAGGGATCTAAATTATAATTTTAAGAACATCCATTGATGTACTTTTGTGAAGATGACTAATATTTTGTCAGTGTTCTAATTTTTTCTTTATATAAATCTTTATATCTTTAAAATCCATTATAATAATAAAAGATCTTTGACAAAACTCATCCCAATTTAATAATTATTAAATAAATAGATATTAACAAATATTCAATATTTTTCCCTAATTAAAATAAAGTATTTACAAATAAATGTCTTACATTCGATTATTTGACGTGTTTAGTGTAACCAAAAGCTAATATCAAAAAATCAAAAATCGATATTTTTTTCAATGAATTTTCCTTATATTTCTCATTAAAAGCCACTTTTTGATGAGAGTGAGAAACCTATTCTAATAGAATACGATATTATACAGCTGGAAGATTAAAAATCACGAAATGCTGAAAATAACGCCATTCGAAATTTGCCTGGAAAAACTACAGAGATGAAAGATAGAAATATTGTTAAAAAATTCATTAGATTTTATAAGAATATTAAAAAATATTTCTTTTCAATTAATGTTAAAAATATTTCATATGCCAATCTGGGAAATGATATAAATTATTTTTTAAGCACATCCATTGACGTACTTTTGTGAAGATGGCTAGTTTTTAATCTTTGTTTTTTTTTTCTTAGTATAAATTTTTAAATTTATAAAATACATAACAAAAAAGAAATCCCTGGCAAAGCTCATCCCATTTTAATAATTAATTTTTTTAAAGTTACACTTACTCAACACATTTTTCATAATTAAATCAAAGTATTTACAAATAAGTATCTTCCGTTTCATTGTTTGACGTGTTTAGTGCAACTGAAAGCTGGAAAAATCGAAAATCGATTTTCTTTAAGTGAATTTCACTTATGCTTGTCATTAAAAGTCACTTTTTAATAAAAGTGAGGACCCCATTCCAATAAAATAGATAGATTGTTGGAAGATTAAGTTTTAAGAAAATGCCGTAAATAATGTTCTGTGTTTGCCTGAAGGAGCTGAAGGGATGAAAGGTAAAAAAATATTATTAAAATTTTCATTAGATTTTTTTTTCTCAAGGGATAAAAAAGTATTTTTTCAATTAATCTTAAAAATAATTTGTACGCAGTATGTCTGTAAAAGAATTTTAGTTATATTTTTAGTAAGGATCAACTGAAGCTGTTTTTAATAACCGAAACCAAAACCGAATTTTAGTGAAAACCAGTTGTGAAATATATATATATTTATTTATTTATACAGTAAACAATACGTACATAATTATACATAATTATTATTAATTATATGTGTTTTTTAAACATAAATATTTATTAACCAATTATATGTGCGGCCCAAACTAACTGAATGCGCGTCTTACAAAACCTTTTTTTTTTTTTTTTTTTTTCTTTATCTTGATATAAAAATCTTTTTTATCTTGATATATCTTGATATAAAATAAAACGTAATTAATTCGCTAACGACACAAAAGATATTTTATTCATGCAAATTTCATCTAATTAAAAAATGTTTTAGATATACATACAATGTTTTTTTTAATAGATATATATATATATATATATTAACAGAACTTTCTCAAAGTGTGTTTGAAACAGCGCTGTGGTCACAAACTACAAATTTTCAATTACTGTTAGTTTCTTCAGTTTTTAATGAACATTTGAAGAACGTCCTCAAAGTTTAGTCATGAATCCTTTAGTTGCACTCGCATTTTGAATGAGTCATGATTGATAAATAAAAACACAAATAAGTTCATAGCAATAAATAGTACCTCAAGTGGGCAGATAATGCTATAATCAATAAGCAATCTATAGAATTTCCGAAAGAATAAAAGTTATTTTTGGAATATAAATAATTTTGGTCTATGGTTTTTATAACAAGTTTTAGGAATATGAAAAGTAATTAATCAAAGTAATACAGGAGAAAATATTACATTTTTCCTTTTTAATATCACAGTTTTGAAAGGGGGAAAAGCGTCACTGGCATTAACATTACCACCTCATAATAATAATAATAATAATAATAATAATAATAATAATAATAATAAAACACCAAAATTACACATATTGGAGAAATTTTGCATAAGTACATAAATTATCTACAAATTAATTTCCCTCATTCGATTATTTGACGTGTTAAGTGTAACCGAAGACTAACGTCGTAAAATCGAAAATCAATTATCTTTAAACGAATTTCTCTTATGTTTATTTTCAAATGCTACTGTTTGATAACAGTGAGGAACTGAGTATTCCATTCCAATAAAACAAGATAGTTGACTACGGCAAGATTAAAAAATTACGAAATGTCGTAAATAACTCCATTCAAAGTTTGCCCGGAAAATCTAGAAAGAGGAAAGATAACTACAGCATTATAATTTTTTATTAGCTTTTATTAGGGGATAAAAAAAAAAGTTTTTTTTTTTTCAATTAATCCTATTAATCAAAAATATTTCCTGCTTCAGCATTTCAGTCTAAGAAAATTATATTTTTTAAGACCTTTCATAGTCACATTTTGTTAAAGATGTCCAAAATATTAATAAACCCCGTTGTTTTACGTATTCGAGATATTTGAAATAAAAGTATCTACAAATAAATATAATTAGTTTGATAATTTTACGTATTTGGGGCAACAAAATGCAATATCGAATCAGTGAAAATCGATTTTCTCAAAAGGAATTTCGCTTATACTTTCCATTAAAAGTCATAATTTGATAACAGCGAGAATCCCATTACAATTAAATAGGATATTTTATTATTGCAAGAGATCTGGAAATGCCATAAGTAATATCATTCTAAATTTACCGGTGGAAGCTAGAATGATTAAAGATTTAAAAAAGAAAAAAAAAAAAAAAAAAAAAAAAAAAGTATTATTAAAATCTTTCATTAGTTGTGTTTTATTTCTTTAGGAATATTTTTTTTTTCAATTAATCTTAAAAATACCTCATATATATTAAGATTTCTGTAAAAGAAATTTAATAATCTTTTTAAAGACATTTATAGACATACCTTTTCTTAAAACGGTCTATGTACGTTTTCACTACTTTATTTTTTTTTCTTTAAATATGCTTCTAGAAAAATATTTAAGGACATTATAATGAAAAGTACTTTTCTAATCTTTTTTCTTTCTATATTTCTCTCTCTCTCTCTCTCTCTTTTTTTTTTTTTTCTGTGAAAGTTAAGTGAAATTAAGTACATTTATAACAACATATAAAAAAATCAATGTTTTTTTCGTTGTTAATTCAAATTTATGATTTGTATCTATTCACATGATTATATCTATATGATAAAGGGCCAAACGTATCTGTGCGTAACGCATACGTCATTTTGTGAATGGCAACACTTTCCCATGCAATTTTTGCTACTGCAAATTTTCCACTTCTAAAAATCGCACATTTCAAAATTTTACACCATCGTATAGAGAAAAAAATGTACTTTTAAATGCAATTTGTTTGAAAACTTTATCTTAATTTATTTTTGAAATATTATTTTTTTTATAGTTTTTAGTAAGAGTTTTGTAATTGTGGCAACAGAAGTACTCCATTTTCTTTTAAAATTGAAAAAAAAAAAAAAAAAAAAAAAAAAAAAAGAAAAGAAAAGAAAAGAAAAGAAAAGAAAAGAAAAAGGAAAAAGAAAAGAAATTAAAATTCGTAACACTTCCTCATGCAATTTTAGTTTTATAATTTTCGATACAGCAAATTTTATACTGCTAATAATTGTACATTTTAAATTTTTACACCGTCGTATAGAAAAAAAATATACTTTCAAATACAATTTGTTTCAAAGCTGTATCTCAATTTATTTTTGATTTATTAAATTTTTTTATAATTTTAGTACTAATTTTGTAATTGTGGCAACATAATCACACCATTTTCTCTTAAATTTTTAAAAAAAGAATTATAATATCTTTAAAATATCGTCCGTTGTAAAATCCGGTGAATTTCAGTTTTATTTCGTTTAATAATTTGGATAATTGAGCTTTATAGTATTTTGTTGATTTTAGCTTAAAAAAATATTTGTTTGAGAGTTAGGCTGTTCAATAAAAGATGTATTTTTTACTGTACCTAATTCTGTAGATTTATTATAAATCAATGAAACAGTTCTTTCTTAAAGATTGTCTTTCGGCGAATTTCGACGGGTTCCACCTCGTAATATTAAATACAAAACGCATGTATATATTTTTTTCGGTCGTTGAATTTATTATGTAGTTATGTCATATCTACATTACATAAAACTTTAGATAAGTTCAAAAAGTTTAAGCTGTTCTTCAGGTACTAATTACGTGTATGAAGCACCCTCTTCTCTTTTAAAATTGAAGAGGGAAGTGTTGGGGTCTAAAATGACTGTAAAATGGAGCCTCTAATCCCTTGCTATATTTTTTTCATAGCATTTTTAATTTTTTAAGAGAAAATTTGCTTAAGATGTCCAGAACACAAAAATCTTTAAATTTAAAAAAAATCGCTTTTTTTTTGTATTTTTATGTTTAAAATGACGTTTAAATCATATTTCTATCTCAATTAGAGTAGGAAATATTACATTTTTCGTTTTAGTTTGCTTTCAAGGAATGGTTGCCATGGAAACGACTTCTTGTGAAAAAGCGTTTTTCTTTAGGATGAGATTCTTCACAATTTATCGGATTTAAAATCATGTATTTTTATCAATATTTCATGCGCCAGAATTTCCATGAAAGATAATTATACTTTTTAAGAGCTTTCATTGGCATATTTTTTCTAAACTATCCAAAATATTAAAAACACCCACATTTTACTTATTCAACATATTTGAAATAAAAGTATTTACAAATAAATCTCTCAAATTTGATTATTTAACGTGTTTAATGTAACAAAATGCAATATCGAATCGGATAAAATCGATTTTCCCAAAAGGAATTTCGTTTATGCTTATCATCAAAAATCATAGTTTGATAACAGCGAATATCCTATTACAATTAAATAGAATATTTGATTATAGCAAGAGATCTGGAAATCCCATAAATAATGTCATTTAAAATTTAGCAGTGGAAGCTAGAATGATGAAACATAAAGAAAAAGAAATATTAAAATGTTTCATTGGTTGTGTTTTATTGCTTGAGGGACAGATTATTACTATTATTATTTTTCAAATAATCTTAAAAATCCCTCAGACGCCAGTATTTCTGTCAAAGAAAATTAATAATAATTTTAAAGATGTTTATAGACATACCTTTGTTAAGACGGCTACTTTTTCACTATTTTATTATTTTATTATTATCAGTGATGCAATGATCTAAAACGCCATCATTAAGTTTTTCATGAAGTGCATGTTACTTTTTCGATTTATTTGGATATTTGTTTGTTTTTTCATAACCACTGAGTAACTCGAGCCACTGTTTTGGTAAGTTACAGGATGTGGCACCGTTACATATGGAATTTTCATGTATTAAAACTTCTATTTTTCTTTTATAATGGATGAATAAAATAAATTATAGGAGAAAATTATCTCGCTTTCATTGAAATTCATTTGGTTGATCTATTGTATCTTATTTTCTTAATCAAAAACAAATTACTTTTAAATCAATATAAAAAATTATCTAAATAATTTTACCGATAGCAAAATAATACAAAATCAGCCCAATTAGCATTCTTCTCCAATTTAACTTTTGATAAGCAAAATGCAGTGGAAAAGAAAACACTAAAAGTGGGGTCATTGTAAAGGATAATTAATGAAAGCAATGCGTATGCATACAGCCCTCAGTAATTATAAGCAGAATAAATCTTCAAGCTCAGAAAATAACTGACAACTATTCATTAAGCCATAGTGAGAATAATATTAATGCCATTCTGAGTTTGAGAAAGCACTTTTTAAATTACCATTTTCGTATTGTAGAAATTCATTAAAATGAAATCAAGTTCTTTCGGTTGTATATAATTTAATTTGAAAGTACTTACTAATTATATTGACCTCTTTTAAAAGGGCATTCAATTACGGTGAATGGCTGCCAAGCTGCTAAAGAAGTATCATCTATTTTGTCTCCATGATTCAAAATGATTCGTATATAGAAGCTTGTTGCATTTAACATCAAATTAAATAATAAAGAAAATTAAGGTATCTGCCTAGGTTCGAAGCACATATTATGAAAAATTTTGAAAATAAACATTGCATTCACATTTTATGATTTGGTTTTAATAGAAATTAATTGGAAATATTAAATATCTATAGAAATTTGAAGAAAGTCTTCAAAAAATTGAAAAACAAATAAATTTAATACTACTAAATTAAACCTTAAGCCTTTATTTAGTGTACCTAGGAACAAATTGAAAGATATATTGATAAATAAAAATTTATAAAATGGTCTAAGAGTCAATTACAAGATTTTAAAAAGTTTTACCACATTTTTGTTCAAATGTAGGATATAATTTTGAAAATATTCATGCAATTAAAATTCATTTAGTAGGTGATCTCGTCAAGGGCCGTTCAAAAATGAGAGGGAGCGAGGGGGCAGCCTCATTGGGCGCAGAAATTCAGGGGGTGCCAAATTTATACTACCAATGTCATTTTTTGTCCATTACAAAAAAAAGGTTCGATGGGGAGGGGGGCAAATAGAAATTTTGCCCGGGGCACAGTTTTCTCTTCGCACGCCCCTGATCTAGCCATAAACATGGCTTATCAGCGGTTTATCTGTGGTTTATCGGCGTAGACCAGCGACTTCACATACTCTCACAGAAAACAATTCATTGGTGTGAGATCACATTACCGTGGAGAACAGTTTACATGTCTATTATGCGAAATTATATGCTTACCAAATGCTTCCCGCAATAAACCGATGGTGTTTAAAATTTGCAAGCGTTGTACTGGCGTAAGGCTGCGGGCAATCAGCACTACTTTCATTTACACCAAAAGAGCAATAAATCTATCTTTGAAGATGCAGTTTCCGACTATCGGTGAGAGGAGAACAAATGGATGCTAGTTTTCGAACCTCTTTAAATGATTTTTGAGAAAGAACCCTACCGAATTGACAAAGGAAGGGAAAGTTTATCTCCCCCATCTTCAGTCGTAAAACTGTCAACTGATTTCGAGTTCGATTTCTCTCTTGAAGTGCAGATTCAGTTCACTAAAAAAGCAATTTTACATCAAAGCGCCGACACGAAAGATCAAAAATAGCGACGCCTGACCACAAGAAGTTAGTGCTATGTATCCCGATCCTTAAATCTATTCTTACAGGGGAATCTTTTTTATGCTGCCCACACCTAGCATTGAGACTTGATGCATTTTAAAGCCCTATATTAGTAAGTTTGAGAACAGGAAAAAAATGTGTTAGTGTTATTTTATTTTTTTTATTATTTATCAGCAATAGAGCTTTCTGAAAATGTTATTTTCAAGAAAACTTATCGGACTATTAAAATAGTTTTTTTTTTTTTTTTTTTTTTTTTAAGTAAAAAATTTTTTTTAAATACCTACGAATTTGTTTTTGGAAAATGATGACATTACATTCACATTTTTGGCGGGGTAAAAGTTGGCGTATTTTCAAAAGTAGAGTTTCGGCAACATTAGCCAAATATCATTGCACCAAAATGAAGCATTCAGAAAAATTCTAGCGCCATGTTTGGAGACTTAACTCACTTTTGGTATGAAACACCAGATGAATTATTCAAAGACTAACCTTGTATTCTTTAAAATATATAGTAATTGAGAACGTAATAAAAATTTAAAAAAAACAAAAGGTGAACCAAATCTATTTTCTTCACTCATTTTATAAGCTTTAAAAACAAAAGCACAATTATTTCAGTAGTAACATACATAAAAATTTTCGAGGATTATAAATAAATCTACTTCTTTGGTAATTTGAATGCAAAAAAACCTTTAAAATACTCTTCAGTATAATTTACTCATTTTTGTAATAAATGAAGGGCTTTCGGAAACACATTGCGCAGTATCATGTTGCAGAATAAAATAAAGAAATAAATGCAAGCTAAATGACACAACACTGCTGATAGAATTTCAATACGACGCAAATTTAAAGAAAAAGTACGGATCGAAATTGAAATCAAAGCCGCATGAATAAAGAAATTGAAATAAGCTTCAAAAAAGAGTTCGCATCTGAATGATTCTAATTAAAGCTGCTGAAGAATATACAACTATTGTAAATGTTCAGGGTTAAGGACTTTGAAACAAGAACATAAAAAGCATTATTCTTTTTTTAAGGGAAATTATGTTTTCTGTATCATAAACTTCTAACTCTTCTTTGTTATCACTCTAGCTGAGCTGCGCTTCCTTGCTCGGTCCCGTGGTATTACTTTTAAATGAATCTTAAACTTGGTGAGTGTATGGTTTTGTTCATTTATCATCTGTCATTGTACATCGTATATTTGACTTAAACAGTCTTTCGAAACCAGATGAATCATTTAAAGGCTAACCTTGTATACTTTAAAATATATAGTTGTTGAGAATGTAATCGAAAAAAAAAAAAAAAAAGAAAAAAATTCGATCAATTTTGTGATCGAAATTCAATTCAAAGCCGCATTAATAAAAAAAATTAAATAAGCAGAAAAAAGACTTCGCATCTGAATAATTCTAATTAAAGTTGCTGAAGAATATACAATGTTGCAAATGTTCAGGTTTAAGGAATTTGAAATAGAAACATAAAAAGCATTATTCTTTTACAAGAATTTTTTTTTAGATATCAGAAGCTTCTAACTCTTCTTTATTACAACAGTAGCTAACCTGCGTGGCGTTGCTCAGTCCCGTGTTAATATTTTTAAAGGAAACTTAAATTTATATGATTTTATAGGTTTAAGTCGAATTTGTCTGAAATATGTATCCACTAAGTGTTTGAAAACAAAGGAGAAGCTACAAATTGTTGAGATTAGTTATGTTTTTTTTTTTTTTTTTTTTTTTTTTTTTTTTTTTTTTTCATGATATAAAATTAATGCTTTTCTTTTTCTAGCAATGCACGAATATTCCTTTTAGGTGCGTTTGTACTTAAAATAAATACTTAGCACCTATAATCGTTGTCTGGTCTATCAATTTTCAGTCGCATGTAATAGCGAAAAACTACCCAGCCAAATGGTTTCAATTTAATAAATATAATCGTTGTATAGCTTTGTCGAATCGTTTCAAATTTCCAAAGTATATACACACTAAAAAATACATATAAAAAAGGTTTAAAAATATTTTCATCTCCTCTTTCTGAGGCACTCTCCCTCTGGCCTTGTTTCCCTCTAGCGTTGTTTTTCTAAATTTTTTCCTGTCATGTTCCCTATTTTTAAAAAAGGGATAAAGAGACAGAAGAAATTAGGAAGGAATGATTAATAGCAATTGATAATAAATGGCGACACATTTTTAAAAGCAGGGAAAATGACAGAAAAACTGTTTAAAAACAATGACTAGAGAGAGAGGTGAAAATATCAGTAACTGAAAATACCTTGATAAGAAGCAGGGATTTAGTAGAGAATATACAGTGGTATACGCCGTATAGTTCTGGATTTTTAAAGGCACACCGTATACCCTCTGTTTCCAAGAAAACTTATAATATACACAATTTAGGGTATAACTTCTATCTTGATCGTAAAACCTCTGCTTAGAGCGCATATTCTCTGTTTTTTTTTTTTTTTTTTTTTTTTTTTTTACGACTACACGCTTGTTAAGAAGAGGTGAAGATATTTTTAAACCTTTTTACATGCATGTTTCAGAAAATAATTATTGGAAAATGTTTGACCTGTGAACTTTTTTTTTTGGTATATGTTAAATTATGATATCTTAATGTGTTTTGGTGTCGATAATAAATCGGTAGAACAAATTACTTACTATGCATAAAATATAACATTATAAAGAAATGCAATTAAAAAACTGGTATCTAAGTCTCTATAGACTGATAAGTGTATAAATCCATCCATCTATGAAGCGTCTATCAGAGAAGGCGGAAAATGCAATTTTATTGCAAAATTCCACTTAAAAAAAAAAAAAAATCCAATTTTATTCAACAATGTATGCAAAAATATCAGTCCGTTTTATATGTGTATCAGTTATGATGGAAATGGAAATAGATAGGGGATAGGATTTAATCTATTGATAAAAAAAAACTCTCAAAAGCATCCATTTTGTAGCAACTAAATAGGAAAATTTCCTGTTTTTGAGGTCATGAAGATATTATATATAATATACATAAATAATAAACAAGTTAAGAAGTAATAGAATAATTTCATTTTAAATAAATGCAAGAAATTACAAGATAAATAACATGTAATATAGTTTATAAAATAAAGAATATAAAATTTGGACAAAAAAAAATTACATAAAAGAAAGTTTTTTATTTCATGTAAAGTCTTATATCCAAGAAAAAACTGTCGATAAACATTTTTAGTTGAAACTGTGTTTATGCCAGTTAGCATAAAAAAAAAAAAAAATTATTAAAACCATTCGATTAATTTATCACATCATTATATCCAAACATATGTCAAACAATACATGACATATTGCTATTAAATATTAATCGAACTGCTGCCATTTGCAGAAAAAAAAATGTTAGTAAATCTTTATCAATATTTCTAAAGATACTTCCCCAACGTAATCACAACCGTAACAGACACAGGTGGTCTTTAATCAAATAATATTGTCGTTCTGTAAAACCAATAAAGTACGGAACTCTGATAATATTGCTATCTAGTGTATATTTTTAGATTTTTTTCTCTTTTTGACATCTTTCGAAGACATTAATTAAAGATATTGAGACGTACTCATATATCAAGTTCTAACAAAGAAAATATTTTTAAATGACATTTTCTTGAACATATTAACATTTATTTATTTACGGGGATAATGATATAGAAGAATAAAACGTTACTGCTAGTTAATTACTAATAATTTAAGAATTAAAAATACATAATTGATTGAAGTAGAAAAGAGATTGGTATATGAGGGTTATTTTTTGGCTCCCAACGCAATGAAAGAAATTTTTTATATAAGGATTTTTTTATATATACAGTTTAGGATTTACATTTCTTGATTCCAATTTTTTTATGAAGTTGATTAATATATGTTATAAAATATCTGAAACAAATAGGTTATATAGCAAACGTTAAAACTTTTTTACATTTTTAGGTGCGTTCGTAATTATGTAAATATGTAGCACCTATAGTCGTCATTCAGTCCGTCCGTTCGTCCGCAAATAACAGAGCGAAAACTATCCAACTGAATCATGTGAAATTAAAAATATATAATTGTTGCATAATTTTGTCATTTCAAATTTTATGAAAATCGGATGTGTAGTTTAATTACAGGGTCAATCAAAAATATTCCTTTATGTTACGGCCAATGGGAAAAAATAGTTTGAAATGCATTTTAATAATGTTACACTCTTTCGTACATAAGAAAATTTATATGAAACTATAAAGTATGCACTAAAATAAACATTTTGTGCAATCTGTGCTGCAAAGAATATTTTCAATTAATTTACAGGACTACACAAAAGTATTCAATTACATAATTCTACAGGGGGAACATTGCTTGGAACGTGTTTTAATTATATTAATCTATTTCACATTTTATGAAACTGAGATACGTTGTTGAGGTTTAATACAAGTTCTTTCCTGTATAACAAAAAGCAGATGGTATTTACATGGACACTCAAAGGATTTCGGTTACTTATACTGCATTTGAAGCACTGTACATTATTACACCAAGATCTGAATATTTTTAAACCTTCCTTATAGTCAGGGATGTAGAGAAGGGTATAACGGGATATACGCCATAAACCTCCTTCTGTATTTTTTTAAAGGGGCACTGTATACTCTCTGTTTCTCAAGAAAGCTTATAGTATACACACTCTGGGATATGTCCTCTGCCTTGAACGAATACCGTCTGCTTAGAGCGTATATCCTATTACTTTTACGTCTACACCCCTAGTTATAGTACGAACGCACATTATGTGTTAACCTTGGCGTGCAATTTCCGAATTGTTTAAAACCGATTTGATTTTTTCCATAATTAAGGAAGAAGTGTGAAGTGCTTATAACACTGGATTATAATCTTAATATGCGTTGTAAAATTGACAAAGTGCTCTACTAAATTTTCTCAAAATCGCAAATAATTTTCTTTTACACGGGTGTTCATAAAACAATGTCTCCGTTTCAGTAATATATTATAATGATATAATTTTGACTATCGTCAACAAATAATATATGACCCGACGGTAAACTAACCTAGTTTGTCTTACAAATGTAAAATGGAATGCATCATTAGTTACATGGTACACATTGATGGGACGAGCAAAATGTACAGGGTGGTGATCGTGTCATAGCTTCTTACCTGCGTAATTCTAAAGTTACTATCGGATTCACCAATTTTTCAAGCAACTTTTTAGCCAACACTTGATTTCCTCCAACTTTTCGCGAAATATTGTTTCAACACCCAGTATGATTGCAAACAACAATATCTTCCAACTTTTTTCCGCAGTTCTAAAAAGTCTCGGCTAGCCGCGACTTTTTTCACCTGCTTTTAACATTTCAACCAATCAAGAGATAAGTGACCGATATGAATAAGCAATAAATATTAACGACTGGCACAAGTAGTACTGGTTTTGCTCCGACCTTAGCTTCGACAATTGTAACTTTTTTCCCCTTTGAACGGGAAAAAATTGTGGTTAAAATACGCTGAAAATTTTGTTGCTCGAAAAGTTTGTGAATCTGATAGCAGCTTAAAGAGCTGTGCATATACATAATGTTATCATTTTAGGATGGAACGGGAGTCTGGCAAATGATATCGTAAGATATCTTTGGGAAGAGGAGGGGGAGATTGTGTTTTAATATCTATATATATATTTTTTTTTTTATCTAACCAAAATTCTCTCTTTTTATTTGAAACATGATCTTTACATTAAATTATATGTTATATATTTTTTAGATTGTTATCTTTGTATTTTATGAAAATACAAAGTTAATATTTAAACCACTAAGTTATTGTAAAATTATTTATTTTCAAAATATGGAATACCCAACGTTTGACATTCCTATTCTTTTTTTATGTATGTATGATGTATAATCCATGTTTAAGAAACCATATGCGAAGTGCATTTGAAGTGAACTTGTACTTACTAATACATAAAAGAGAAAGGGAAAAAATGTTATCCACCTGTTTTGTTGATAAGAATTTTTATCTCTCCACCCCTCCCTCTTCCATGCGGGGAAAGGAAAAGAAGATACTTTTACTGTTGAAAGCTTTATTTTATACCAAATCAACCGGGATATTTTTTTAATGAATACCCTGTATTTCAAAAGCTGTTTGTAGAATCATTTCTGAAACTATTTAATTGATACAATTCATAAGTGACTAAATCAATCGTAATATCTGCCCTTAGTTTCAATATTCCAATTAGATTCAATGCTATAGCACTTATATTACGCAATAAAGACGACCTAATTAATGCTTACCAAACATAGCCTGCTTTGTATATGTCCGATTCCAGCTTGCTCATTTTGAGAATCGCAAGCTAAATCATTTATAGATATGCGCTCAACGTATTGGCATTCTTCAAATACATGCTATTAAAAGTATGCGAAAACTTTTACATGACATCTGAATATAAAAAACCAATTTCAAGGTCGTCTGCATCTCTTTTGGCTTTATTTTTAGGTGCGTTCGTAAATATGTAAATACGTCGCACCTGTAGTCGTCGTTCAACCTGTCCGTCCGTCTGTCCGCATATAACAGAGCAAAAACTATTAACCGATTCGTTTGAAATTTAAATATATAATTGTTGTATTATTTTCTGGTGTCATTTCAAATTTTATAAAAATCGGGCGCATAGTTTAATTACAGGAACAATTAAAAATATTCCGTTACATTGCGTCCAATGGAAAAAAAATCAAGTGCATTTTAATGATGTTACACTCTTTCAAACATAATACATTTTATATGCGTATATGAAGTATGTAATACAATATATATATATTCTGTACAATCCATATTGCAAAAAGTATTTGTTAGTCGTTTACAGGGCCAAACAAAAGTATATCATTACATAATGGTATATGGGAAAACATTGTTTCCCCCTATATCATGAGGGCATTTTAATTACATTAAACTATTTTACATTTTATGAAATCGATATACGTTACTGAAATTTACTTCAAATGACTTCGTGAATAATAGAAAACAGCAAATATTTACAGGGAGACACACAAAAAATTTCGGCTACGGTACTGTATCCAAAGTATTCTATACTATTGCATTACGTTGTTCAGTAAACCTCTACAACTGAAAATTGTGTTCACCTTCTTGCTTTTACTTTATTTTTATGTTTCTTCTGTGCAGTATTGCTAGAAGTTTTGATTTTGATGAAGTTTGATCCCATAAAGCTTATTACTTAAGTTTTTGAGCACTTCATACAAAGTGATTGAAAAGCCGCGCAAACCTTGAATTATATTTTGTTTACTAAATCACAAACATGATTCAAATTAAATATAAACTAAATTGAAAGTGTAACAATACTGAGACACAAACTGGAAGAAAATTAACAATGTCACAGAAAATATACAAAATATGAACCTTTTTCTCGGGTACAAAGACGCATGCGTTTTTTTTTTTTTTTTTTTTTTTTTTTTTTTCCAAAAAAATCTGAGGCTACTTTCTTAGAAAACGTACTTTTTGAATCTCGTTTTCGATGTTTATTTTCAAGACAGATTTGTTTTTCATCGAAAAGTAGAAGTTTTTCCGAACAATTCAAAGTCCATTATTGACCTGTAAGCATTGAACATGAGATTGAAAAAAATCAGTTTTCCAACATTGAGTAACCTCAATTTAAAAATATCATATGTCTTTGCTTTCGAAGTAAAGGGTCGTAATTTCAATATCTTCTGTGACAATGTGAATTTTTTTTCAGTTTTGTTTCTCAGAATTGTTACTTTTTCAATTCAGTATATATTTGTAATTTGAATCATTACAAACATACACATTTTTACACATTTTGTGTAAAAATCGTGTTTTTTTACACAAAATGTTTTTTTAAGTGTTGCACGACTGTTGGATCACCCTGTATAATAATGACCACATTTCTGTTATAGTTCATGATTGAATTACATTTATCCCATTGAAGAAAAATGAGGCCGAGCAGTTCTTGAAACGACAGGGCTTCAATCTTTTCTCAAAAATATTTTAATTCCATTTCTTATCAGAAAAGACTGTAGCTTTCAAATATTAAGAAAAGAAAACGAAAAAGGTCTTAGAGCTGATTTCAATGTTAAAGGAAGATAATCCAGTAAATAAGCAACACAATGAAATGCATTTATTCTATTTAATGTCTACTGCACTTCTTTAAATAGCATAAGACTTATTTGAATTTAATTCTTGGTCGAAACATTTTAAATAACACTTCTATATTTAATTTAAAAAGAGTTACGAGTTAATCACCATTTTTTAAACAGTGTTTCCTATTCCTGTCGAAAGGAACTTAACATTTTAAAATCAAACTGTCTCTTCGATATCCGGTAAAAAAATTCAAATTGTATTAACCAGCAGCCGTAAATTACATTAAAGTGGTTGATGATAGGACAATAGCGAAAAGAATCGAAATTAAGTGCTTATTTTGTTGGTATTGTATTGATTTTTGACTGGATGCTTCGGTATGTTCTAGAGGGGTTGGCTCTACGCCAAAATGTCCTTTTGATAATTCGTTACGCTTCAAAGAATAAATATGGGAAGTCTTTATTTCAAAGTTATTCCAACAGAGGAGAGGACGCGCAAACGTACTTCATATAATAGTTTGAAGAAGTTATCTTAAATTGTTTTTCAATTTGCTCATCTAATTTTATGATTTTCCATTATTTTTTTTTCTATGTAGTGAGGAGTAGTGATACCTGTTAGATTAATATTATTTTTACTTTTATGCTCGATTAACCTTACTGTTTTTTATAAATCAGTTACCGTATCAATGTAACATAAAGATCGGGAATGCTGAAATCTTCCCCCAGTATATCTGCCCCCGTCCGCCATTTTGACCTCTGCATTAGAAGGGGGTAGATATCCAGTGCTGGAGCATTTCACTTTCTACGAGGGCCTGAAATCTGCCCCCAGTATATATACCCCCATATCAGAAAGGGGCAGATATCCAATGCAGAACATTTTGTCTTCGGCGAGAGCTGGAAATCTACCACCAGTATATCTGCCCCCGTCCGCCATTTTGAGCTCAGCATTAGAAGGGGGTAGATATCCAGTGCTGCAGCATTTCACTTTCTACCAGGGCCTGAAATCTGCCCCCATTATATGTACCCCCATACCAGAAATGGGCAGAAATCCAATGCAGAGCATTTTGTCTTTGTCGAGAGCTGGATATCTACCCCCAGTATATCTGCCCCCATACGTCATTTTGACGTCACAATAGAAGGGGGTAGATATCCAGTACTACAACATTTCACTTTCTACGAGCGCCTGATATCTACCCCCTGTATATCTACCCCCATACGTCATTTTGATATCACAGTAGAGGGGACGTACATGCAGTGCTAGAACATTTTTACGTTCGTCGAGAATTGGAAATTCTGAATATATGTCCCTTTCTTCGTATAGTTTTTATTGTTGTTGTGAATTAATATACGAATTTGAAGAAATATGTAGACGAGACTTAATGTATAATATAAAAAATAGCGCTCATTTTGCATATTCAGTTATCAAGTCCATATTATGTCGAAACAGACCATAGAGCAGGGTCGTAACCAGCGAATCATGTCAGGGGTGGACTCCGAAATTTTTTTGTGGGGCTACATCTTTTGGCAATTAATGTAGTATTTAAGCATACAAAATACTTTAAAAACTGGTAAAATGGATCTGTCTGTAAAGAAACCCGACTAAAGCGAAATCATTTTAAAATAGGAATTAAAAAAAAAATCTTTCCTAAATGGAAAATATTTCGTGATCACCGGAAAATGAATTAATTAATTTATTAAATTTAATTAATTAAAACTAAATTAATTTATTAATTGATTTATTTAATTTAGCAATCTACTCAGAACTATTCCATTTTATTTTGTAGTTTTGTTTGTAGGGCGTTATTACCCACATAGGCGGGTAACATATATTAATCAATACATATAACATAATATGAATATAAATAAATATAAAAAATAAACAATATTAAAGAACTAAATTAAAATTATAAATAATATAAAATTATTTAATAATACAATATTTAGGAATAAAAATAAAATTTTAATATATTATTAATATGTAATTCAATATATAATGCATAATTTAATGTATATTTTAATATTAATATATAATCTTGTTTTTTAAAATGTGTATTTAATGCAAATATTTTTTTATTTTAAAGTTTCTCGTTTATAAAAATGCGTGCTTATATATACATATATATTATTTTAAAAATATACAGTCGACTCTCGTTAATTCGAAATCGGATAATTCGAATCTTTCGAATTCGAATTCTTGTTTATAAAAACGCGTGCTTATATATATATATATATATAAAATATACAGTCGACTCTCGTTAATACGAAATCGGATAATTCGAATCTTCACTTAATTCGAACTAAACATTAAGTCCCGAAATTTTCAATGGCAGAATAATATTAAAAATTTTCATTAATTCGAACTCATTTTCTCTTGACTTCGTTTAATACGAACTAACGAGAATTCCGATTTTTCATTTTTCTTTTCTTTCTCAAGGAACTTTCTCAGATCATTTGAATAAATTTTTATCTTTGGTTTTTTTAAAAATTGTTCCGAATGAGTATACATATAATAGAAATCATTTGATATCCACTTTATTAGAGCCCCATCTGTCTAAAAGTGACACTTTAAATTTTTCTTCCATAGTGCTTGTTTCTAATCTTTTAATTTATTTATGTATTTATACATTCTAATTTTATACTAAGTCATATTCTAATGATAACAGACAAAATTAATTTAAAAAACACTATAACATTAATTCCTTTGTAATAGTACCATATTAAGCATGTTTTCCATAATTCGAACTTCGTATAATTCGAACATTTCTTGTGGTCCCGAAGAGTTCGAATTAACGAGAGTCGACTGTAGTTTAAAACAAAGTTTTAGGTATCAACAACTAATTGAAATTTAAAACAAATTGTTATCGTTCAAATGTTATTTATAAAGTTTTGATTTTGAATAATGTACATTTTGAAATTCAACACGGGAGTTACATTCACTGCAAACTTATTTTAACTCGTATCTTTCGATATGTGGCTACAAAAGTTTTTGATTTAGAACTATATTTTTTTTCCGTCGAGACCAGGGCTTTAAAAATTTGGCCATCACTAATTACTGAAATAATTTTACTGCACTTAATTTTGAATTACTTCATTTAATTTATATCAGTGGAGCAGCCAAGGGGGTGGCTTTGGGGTTAAAACCCCTTCCAGAGCTAAAAAAGATCGCTATAGTTGCCGCTTATATGAATCAAAATCAAACTTAATATTTAAACGTTTTAGTGTACTTCGGAATCTGCCGTTTTGTTGAATCAAATTTCATTTATAAACTGATTCATTTAAACAGCAAAAATTCTACTTAAAGTTGTAAAAGTGCATTTTGTAATTTTTTTTTTTTTTTTTTTTTTTTTTTTTTTTTTTAAGGATTAGTTAGGTAAAAATTGATTCTAAATCACTTTTCTGAGACATATTATGCTAAAAGAATGATGATTTCCTGCCATACAGATGCTCTTTGAGTTTAAGTATTATACATTGAATATCTAATTAGGACTGATTCTATTAACCAATGATTCAAATAACCGGCAAATACCTTTATCAGAAACTCAACCCCCCCCCCCCCCTGGAACTGAATTCTGGCTGCGCCACTGTTTATATATTTAGATATGATAATTATTCTTCTAAAAGAAAACAAAATAATTACTATAAATAGTTATTAATATAATTTAATACTATAATATATATATATATATATATATATATATATTACTATTACATCTAAAAAGTTTCAGTGGTATATTCCGTGTTTACATGAAGAATTATTGATTCAGTGAGGATTGTTCCTTGATTCATTCATTTTGAATAAAAATGTTAAACATTTTATGAATGCTAGATATTTTACATTTCTTGACAAATAAACTATTTATTCTATATAAATAAATGTTTAACCATAAAATAAGCGACGGGTTTCGAAAGTATAAATCCTTCTTCATTCATGCACAATTACTTCCAAATGTATGAACTTACGTGGCATTTATTGCGTATTAATTTTGAAGTTTTAAATTTTCTCAAATTACGATTTTTGAAATATTTTTAAGCACGGTTTCATAATGTTAGTTTTTTCTGAAAATTATTTAAAAATGACAAATAACTTTTATATGCCTTTTGAATGGACTAGCTTGATAAAACAGAAGGGAACTATTTTCCATTAAATCTGTATAATAATTGATTATTTAATTGTATTTAAGATTACTTAATTTGTAAGAAAGTTCTTAACTAACACATGATTGATACCATCTTAAGAAAATTTAGTTTTCTTTAAATATATATATAAATTAATAAATAAGTAAATATACAGTTTTTGTTTTCTTATAAAAAAAGAAAGAAGTGAAATAAAATCGACAAAAAAAAAAAAAAAAAAAAAAAAAAAAAAAACGATTATCTGATTTTTCCCCCTTCCGCTTATCTATTCTATGTACACGAGAGTTTTTTAAACGTTGAAGTTTATTAATATTTAATTATTTTTTGCTCACCCGGACAAAAACTCCTTCCGGTCAAAATCCTGGTGTGTATTTAGAATTGTAATATTATCTTATAGAACATAATTTTACTAATAAAGATTTTAATAAAAGTAAAATTAGTCCAACTGAAGAATTTTGTGTGTCTCAGATTATATATTTTTTTAAATATATAAAAAGAAGCATAATTTCACTCATAAAAAAACATATTATATAACTCAGAGAGTAATCCCCCGTAGGCTAATGGTCTCAAAATTGAGCAACTGAAATCTGAGGGTTTAGTCAATTATACCAAAATAACTTTGTTTTGCAAGTTATATAATAATAATTATTATTACATTAAAATATATGTAATGTATTTGTATGCATTATTGCCTATTATGAATCTTTAGGACAGAATTTTTACCTTACTTATATTTTAAAATATATAGATACATATTTTCACACTTTTTCATTTATTTATTGTTTTAATTGTAACTCACCGTATTGGAGTTTTTAATCACTCGATAACTTTGTGTTGACATTGTCATAAGCAATAAATAGTCGTAGCTTTAGAGTTATACAAGTTATACATTGCATGTGCTCATAAGAAGCTATCTGATTCTCCCAAAATCACTCATTTCCTAATGTTAATTCTATGGATATATATTTTTAAAGATATCTCATTTGCATTTCAGTATTTCTCCTTTTATTTACTTATTTGTTTATTACACTGGATAGCTGAGTTCGATCTCTACGAACAACCTTTTCTTTTTTTTTTTCTATTTTAATTGCAACGTTCTTTTTTTTTTTTTTTTTTCATGAGGATGTTTTTGTCTATGATACAGGAAAAAAAAAAGTATCCTAGTTAAAAGAAAAAGAAAAATCTTGCACTAACTTTGAAAGATGAAAAACGGCATTGGCAGAGAATTGACCTCAACTATTAAGTGAAAAAATTCACATAAAAATGTTGAAGTACAAACCAGATTTTTTTGATTTTTTTGCACGTATTTTTTGCACGTATAGAAACATAATTTTGTTGCAAAACTAAATATTTATTATTAGTTTTTATTTACTAGAAATTTTTATTTACTTGAAAACCTGCATATTATGCGAAACACCATCGGTTTATTTTACGTAAATATGCTTATAAACAAGAAATGAAAAAAAAATAATAACCTTGCGACTTTTTTAAAATGGAGTTTTGTTCAAATCCAAGATCATAAGAATTGCATTCACAAGTGTCTTATAGTATATATTGAAACACAATACAATACGTGGTTCAATAGCAGAAAAAAGTGCGACATCTGTAATATATATATATATATATATATATACAGTAAAATTAACATCTTTGTCTAAACGCCATATTTACGAAAATATTTTTTTCACGTCTAATATTCTTATTTCTGCTGAATATTCCGTATAGTTATCATTGATCACTAGAAACTTTCTTCCTTTTATTTATTTTATTGTCTCTTTCCTCAACTTTCTCTTCACAAATTTCTTACACTATCAACACTAATACCAGACAATTTTAGTATTTTATTTGCTTGAGAGTTATGTTTCAAATTGAAATAGTTAAGAGGAAAAGTTTAATTATTCATAGAACCACAATTTCCAAACTCTAAACTGGCTTAACACTACACTGTAAAAAAAATCACAGTAATTAAACAGCAAAAAATGCTGGCAATATGGGTGCCAGGAAATTTTGCAGTATAATTACAGCAATTGCGTTTTTTAGATTTTACAGCAGTCTTGTATAACTTCAGCATTTTTTGCTGTTAATTTACTAAAACTCGTTTTCCAGATTTTACAGCACTCTTGTAGATTTTCAGCATTTTTTGCTGTTTTTTTACTAAAATTTGTTTTTCAGATTTTACAGCACTCTTGTAGATTTTCAGTATTTTTTGCTGTTAATTTACTAAAATTTGTTTTTTAGATTTTACTGTACTTTTGTAGATTTTAAGCATTTTTTGCTGTTAATTTACTAAAATTTGTTTTTCAGATTTTACTGTACTTTTGTAGATTTTCAGCATTTTTTGTTGTTAATTTACTAAAATTTGTTTTTCAGATTTTACTGTACTTTTGTAGATTTTCAGCATTTTTTGTTATTATTTTACTCAAATTTATTTTTCAGATTTAACTGCTCGTTTGTAGTTATTCAGTATTTTTTGGCGTTAATGTACTAAAATTTGTCCTTTTTTTGGTTAATTTAATTCCATCATAATATACATGCTTTTAAATAGATCATTTGTAATTTTTTCAGTAGCTGTAAATTATACCTTAATTTTCATCTAGTAAATTACTGACGTAGGTTGAAAAGTGTATGGAATATTTAAACATAATTACTTTTAATTATAATTTTGTATTATTTGACATCAGAATTTCAGAAATAAAGAAAAATACCTCCATACAATAGTGATATCAAACATGTGACAATAATATGCTATACAAAATTTTAATTACTTATGATTATAGTCCTATTAAAGCATGAGTTAACTGGGATGTGACATTAGGTTTTTTTAACAAAATCTTTTTTTAAAATAGTATACACACTTTAAAGGGCTCTCAGGTTTTTATTTTTTTCACTACAATCATTTTCACAACACTAAGTAAAAGGAAGTTGTAAGAAATACTATACAATGTCTTGTGTCTTTTTGGATTGATGGGCCATTATACTTATTAAAATTTATTTTTAGATTAAAAAAAAATGTTTAAACCAGGTGTATCTTCTAAAAAACTGGTGAATTCTTTTCAAATCCATTAACAAGCTTTTAATACCAAGTTTACCAATAGAGTAAAACACTCAAAAATAGAACATTTTGATAATGATTAAAATAGTTTACTACAAAAGTAGTACAAATACACCTCTCTCTGAAGCAGTATTTCTGTCAAGTACATCAACATTACATTTTTACAAGTTTTGCTAACATGTACATTTTTTTCTTTAACTGCAATACTTAAATATAGACTTAAGTTCATTGTTAAGTTTCTATATGAAGATTAATAAAATTCTGAAATGCAAAAGTGTAAAGTATTCATATGCATGTTTTGAAATTAAATAGTTACATAATTTTTGGTCTTATATAAATAAAATTAATTTGAAAGAATAACAAAGATCTTTTACAGAATAGAGTGTTAAATTAAAAAATATATATGTCACATTGAAATCGAGGAAATATATTCCATCATTCATAATTTATCCAAAAGATACAAGTAATCCAGGGATTTATGAAGCTTTTGCCTGTGAGTTTTAATAACGAAATTGTATCAGAGGCTGTCAATAAATTATGTCCTGCCTGGAAGGGAGTTTGAGAAACTGTGGCAAAGGGGTGGTAGGGGGGTAAAAAGAAATGCAACATCACATTTTGGTTAAAATAAAAGCATGTAAGACCAATAGATTAAATTTCCAAGTTATTTTAAAAGTATTTTGTGTTTATAAAGTAAAGATAAGATTTTAAGCCAAATATATTAAATTATATTTTGAACTGCAAATTAATAATCTTTCCTATTGCTCTTTCATATTGATATTTCATTGCTGTTTTTGGTTATAAACTTTAACCTTATTGCATATAAAATAAGTATAAAAATTTACTGTTATGCTCACAAATATAATTAAAACAGATAGTTAAAGATTAAAAATGTAGTGTGAAATACATTCTATAAGGTAGTGCTTTGATTGTGAACGGCAAGTATATGTTTATATAACATAGCATGACATGTAACAAGAGGGGGGGAGGAGGGAGAGTAAGGTGAAGTTTGACATTTTGTGGCAAAAGAGGAGGGGGGAGATAAAAAATATTGAAGAAATTTGTGGCATCTTTTATGGATAGATCAAAATTTTAAATTAAACTCCACCTAATCTGAAATTTTAAGCAGTGTATGTGTGTGTGTGTGATGGAGGGAGGATAAAGAAATTGTACGTCTGTGTCCAGAAACGTACCTTTATACAATGTGAGACCTTGATAGTAAAACAGTTATGAATTTAACTATAAGCTCTGTTTTCATTAAAACCCCATCATTTCGTTTTTTTTTTTTTTCGGTTTCGTTAAAACCCCATCATTGAATATTTTTTTTTTAGAAAAGCTTGATTTTCTTGATCAAATTTTAAGAAAAGTAGAATTTTTCCTTTCTTAACGCATTTTTAAATTGTCTTTGCTGATAAAAAATGAAAATTTATTAATTCTTTCCAAAGCACTTCCTATTTGAGTTCCATTAGTGCTTCAAGATATATAATATTGGTTGTTACAGGACTCAAAATGTAATGGAGGATATCAGAACAATATTCCAGTTCATGAAATCATGAAATCTTATTGTGGTTTCAACTTAGCATTATTTACAATCAGGAATGCATTTTTAAAATTGCTTTTGTACGGTTAGATATAAGTTTCCCCATACATATACTAATTGTTAATTCAAACCAGAAATATAAATTATGATAAATGAACTTTCAAGTAATCTAAAAAAAATTTCGAAGCATTGATACTAAATTCTACCTTGACCATCAGCATTTGTTTGCTGATTGGAAAAGGTCAGAATTTTCTGTTTCTATTTTAAGCAAATTTACCATATCTACATTAACGTGTAATTGTACCTAAACAGGGATCATGGAAGCACAATTATATATAAAATTCTTTTCTTGCAATTGAACAAGTTTCATTACAAATAAGTCTGAAAGATAATTTAGATTTAAAAGAGGAAAAAAAACATGAAAATTGCAATTAAAAAATGTTTAATTTTAACAACAAATACAAGCCACAAGTTATGATCTACAACCATTCGTAATCCGATAATTTATTTAACAATGATGATACTCGTGGCATTATGCCATCTTTTAGGCTGTTCTTTCGCTGTTTATTTCCCCTGTTTGGATTTATGTTCAACAAGCACCTGGAAATAAAAATAAATAAAAAAGGTAAGACTTTTAAAAACACATATTGCATATACATATTCCCAACAGTATACCATTTTGGTGAATTGCATTCAGAAGGAATTAAGCTATACTGATGCAAGCATAAGAAGTACCTTATTTTTCTGCGTATAATCTGCGGATTATCTGTTAAAAAACCTCGAAAATTTCAAGTGCGAATTATCTGCCAGTGCGGATAATCTGATGATATTCTTTTCAAGCAGAACTGATTTCTAATTTCTACCGGCAATTAGAAATGTAAACTTAACATTCTCCCCTCCAAACATAATACAAATTGTAAATTATATTCTACTTATAATCTACTGCACCTTCAAGAGATAGCGAAATGAGAATAGCAGAATGAGCTATTATTGCCCTTATCTAGAATTTAAAGAAAGAAAACATAGGAACATTTCTGGAATTAAATTTTGAAATATTAAAAACGTAAAAATCTCCCCCCCCCCCAAAAAAATGTACTTTTTCTCAAATCCCCCCCCCCAAAAAAAAAACTAAATTGAATGAAGCATCTTGCGTCACCAAACCCTTCTCTGGGCACCCCTGGATTAATGCATATTTATATTTGGTAAGATTTTGATTACCAGCAATATCAGCAATATCTGGAATTTTTTCAAAAAAAAAAAAAAAAAAAAAAAATTCTTCCTTTATGAAAAAACATAAATAGAGTATAATTAAGAAAATTTCAAATTTAAAAATGTGTGGAATTGATACAAAACTAAAAAAATCAAATTTTGTCCCAATATCGTAACTGAAAATTTCATTGTTTACACATCCATAAAATATGTGCGGGTTTTAGAGAGTTGTGGATTTCTGGCTTGCGGATTTGAGGGAGTCTACTGTATATAGGGTAGATGTGCCAGTAATGGACTGCCTTCCAGTAATCAACTGCTTCACAATGTTTGGTTGGTGTTTAAAAATAATAATAGTTAAACTTTTATTATTTTTTTCTTAACCTCCCCTTGCATGCTTTATAATCTGGATTATTATTTTTTTTTACATTTTTCGTCAAAGGAATTAGGAAGCAGAATAAAATTTCAGGGACATGCGAAGAGAAAATTGCACCCGGGTCAAAGACCGAATTTGGTGCCCCCCTCTCCCAACTTTTTCTTATGACAGGCCAAAAGTTATGATGGTAGTATAAATTTGGCATCTCCTAAATTTTCATGCACAGAGCAAACGTCCCCTTCCTCCTCCCATTCGCAAGCCACTGTAAAGTTTCACTGTTTTTCATTGAAAACCTGTATGAAAAAGCTAAGAGCTGACTTTACTTATTTAATATTTTTTGTTTTCCTGTAAAAATGTAACTTTTTGATTAAATAGTAATATAAAACTTTGGATTTCAACTATTGTTTTTTTTTAATTACATGAAACAGTAAAAAACAAAAAAAAAGGAGGGGCTTAAGATCAGTATAAACCAGAGAAATATATTTGTATGGATTTGTTAAGTTTAGCTGAAAATTTTCCAATCCATAATTATTCCAATATTAACGTCTTCATTATTAAGAAACCAGGTTATATTGAAGTCTACCTCAACTAAATATCTTTAAAATTAATTTAAAAAAAAAAAACACATAAAAAGGTGCAGTGTAGCAATTTAAATTCTTTGTAGAAAATCAACTTCGGCCAATAAAGGTTAATTTTGATAAAAAAAAAAAAAAAAAAAAAAAAAAAAAAAAAAAAAAAAAGCCGATTAAGACTAACAAAAGCCACCAGCATAGCATTGCTTTTTAGGTGCGTTCGTAATTATGTAAATACGTAGCACCTATTGTTGTCGTTCAGTCCGTCCGTCTGTCCACCCGTCTGACTGTCCGTCTGTCTGTCCGTCCGCATATAACAACGCAAAAACTACCCAACCGAATCGTTTGAAATTTAAAATATATTATTATTACATAATTTTGTCGAGTCATTTCAAATTTTAAGAAAATCGGATGCATAGATCAATTACAGGGACAATCAAAAGGTTTCCGTTACATTACGGTCAATGGGGAAAAAAGTTTCAAATGCATTTTAATCGTTTGAAATTTCAAATACATAATTATTACATAATTTTGTCGAGTTATTTCAAATTTTATCAAAATCGGATGCATAGTTCAATTACAGGTACAATCGAAAGTATTCCGTTACATTACGGTTAATGGGGAAAATGTTTCAACTGCATTTTAATGGTGTTACACTCATTCGAACGTAATAAAATTGATATGCATCTATAAAGTAGATATTATAATATACATTTTGCATAATCTGTGGTGCAAAGAATATTTGTTATTGATTTACAAGCCACACAAAAGTATTCCATAGAAAAATGGTATGGGGAGAACATTGTTTGTGCGCATTTCAATTGGAATTATTTACAGTTTTATGAGATTGATATATGAGAGTGATATTTTTAAAACTTCGTTATCGTACGAACGCACCTCATTTGCTACGCTTCACGTGCAATTTCCAACTTGTTTAAATTTTTCCAGGCTTTTATACAACCCTTAAAATAAGTTACTTTCATATTTAGAATTTTTAACACAATCATACATTGTCCAAAAAGGGGGTAAAATCCAATAAGCTCTTTTTTTTTTTTTAGCCTTATTGATAAAATTTGCATTTTTTCGCGATTATTTATTAATTTATTTTAAGAAATAATAAAAATCTTTTACAAAAGAGTAAATAAATTATAAGTAAATAAACAGTACACAGGAGATATAAATGCAAAAAAAGCTCCATGGCACTTCGGCACTCTGAAATATCTACAAAGAACATAAAATTTGCATGGCTTTAAAAAACATTAAAATGTAACAATCTTCAATATTAGTCTTTTTCACAGTTTTATACTAATAACTGAATTCGTGGCCACAACTGATTGTCATTAAAATATATATATATTTCAAATAGTTTTTTTAGATAGTGGGAAAGGGGAGAGAGAGTAGGTGGACGAATGGAAATATCAATTTCAAGATAGTTTGGAAAAGATTATAAAATTGAATACAAATCTAGACTTAACATATTAATATAAGAAACAGCAATAATGGGCTTAAAAATATATTTGCTTTATTAATTTTTAAAAAATGCTACTGTTTTGCACATGGAAATTTTTTTAATTATAAAAAAAATCCTTTAAAACTGTGCACTTGATTTATTAAATTTATAATTAAAGGAATTTTAAAGCCGTACTTTCATACTCAAAATGTATGTCTTTAAGCAATACAAGGTTCGTTCCAATTTGTAAACGTACACATTACTACCCAAAATTTAATAAAATAATAATTAAAAAAAACTTTCAATTATTAGCTTACTACGAAAAAAACAAAAATTAAATAAGTCTCAAAGATTAGGAATTTCAATTATGATAATTAAAAATTAAGAATTTGCAAGCCAGTTACATTCGAAAATTAAAAGTTTGTAAAGTTGATAATAAAAGTTTTTAGTGTACGGCTTGCATTAGATCTTAGCTTACTATGGAAAAAAAGAAAGAAAGAAAGAAAGAAATTACGTTTAATTTAAATGCATTTTGCATAAATTGCGATCTGTCTGTGGGAATCGCTGGTTACGTGTAAAAATTTCTTTGATAAACTACATATATCGCAAAATAGACCTAACATTTTCTACTGACATTCATGACTATCAATTTAATTAACAATTATTTCACAAGATTTCATAAAGAGAAAAGACACAATCATATAATTTATTCAGTGCAATAGAAAATAAAGATTACACTTACCTAAAGTCTTAAACTAGTGTCTTCAGTATAGATTTTCCGTAAACATAGACCACTCGTCTCGTCACATTCGGAAATCAGAAGTAGCGCGCACAAGGTGCAATTCTTTGGCATTCGTATTTTTGAGATTTTGTCAGTAGATGGCGCTGAAGAAAAATAACAGCAAAATTTACTGTTAAATGCGTTTTCCTCTTTTTCTGATATGATAACTGCATATTTCACTGTTAATTTCTCCGTTATTTTTTGCAGTGTAGAACCGCGGGACTTTCGGTATACCTAGAACCGCGGAGCGGGTCAATTTGATCCGAGATGGAAAACAACTTACAAATATGTCAATATATTTATTTTGGTTAACTAAAAGATTATGTTTTCTTACAATACTCAACATTTCTTAGTATTTACATTATGTTTTACACATAAAGTCAGCAGAAATTCTTTACATTTCAGAAAATGCCATTATTCAAAATTACATTTCATTACGTATGAGAAAAATATATTGAACAAACATTCAACAAATATTTTAAACGTCAAGAAACTTGGGCTTAATAATCATTAAAAATAGATTGTCTCATTCAAATAAGTTTAGATATAAAATCTAAGAGTAATTTTTAAAAATATAAAAAATACAAGCTACTTACTAATTTTACTGATTTTTTTATTCCGACTTATTGTATGCATTGCTTGAAAAAAATGGTTAACAGTTTTGCACATTTACCAGAAATGTGTGGGTACATTATATTTTGACCAATTATCTTTACTTTTATTTTCTTTTTTTTAATTCTGATAAACTGTTTATGCTTAGTTTGTATTTTTCATCGTTTTTAATGTCTGTTCTTGCCCAAATCACAAGTTTTTTTGTGGGGGAAGGGGGGAGGGGGCAATAAAAAACAAACTGTTGCACTTTTTCAGCTACGTCTTGAATAAATTGTCGTATACTAATAGATTTTCAGATTACAGATTTGAATATTCACAAGCATTTACATCAGCAAAATACAAACTATTATAAATTGCATTCACTTGATTCCTATAAAATAGAGGCTTGTCATAAGCAAAATTCCTGTCATCTGTGTAATCACACAACAAACACTGAATTAGCGTTTTTGTAAACAAGTGTAGTTATTTATTTATTTTAGAATTATCTAAAATTTTGACAGTTAGATGTAGATTGCTAAGGAACAAAACATTTTCACTCTTTTCTCCCTGGTAAACAGTTGAAGGCACGCCTCACACTAGGGAGACATGCGTCAAAAATCGTGAAACATGACGCAGTCAAACCGGTTTTTTCTTTGTTACCAGGATGAAATTGTCGCACGTCTCATGTTTTTTCGCTCAATGTCTCACAGGTCTGTGGCGGGCCTATATGCTGATGTCTGAATGTGTTAGAAGAATAGCCGCAATCAATTGGGATTTTGACATTTTTACAGAGACTTATATTTCTCGTCTTGGACGTTTTAAGGCTCGTTTTTTTATCAACATCTGCAAGCAACTAGAACGTAATACGATAATGAATTTATCTAGTTTTGTTAAACATATACTGAGTAAACCTACTCACAGATATTGAAAACAATACGTGCTCAACTTTGCTTATATTAGGCCCTTTTATACAATTAGTGTAGCAGTTTTTTTGTCCTCTTCTTTATTTTCAGGTGTGCATGCACAAGATATTTCTTATTTATTTTTCAGATTTTCATGAGTACAAAGTCCAAATCCCTTTTGTTCAAATTCCTGCTTCATATTCATATGCGATTTTTTATCTGACAAATATCACCAATTTTCGATCAATATTGATAAATTTTCACCTATATTCCAATGAAAAAGTCCAACAATATTATGAGTATAGACAGAGCCATCGTCACTTTCATTTTTATCATTAAAATTTCATTTTTTATATTTACAGGCAGATATTTATCATCAATCATTTGCATTCACAATCATTTTCAAATTATAGTTGCTACATTCTAAAGTTTCTTTGACGATGACATTTAGACATTGGAAATCTTTTCTATACGGCCAATAAAGGCTTAATAAAAGGCACTTCATTACTACTTCTAAATATTTGTTGTAATTTTCTACTTCAATCATCCATTCTTCACATCAATATCAGGTCTTGATTGAAAATTTTCATTCCCCCCCCCCCTTCCGATTCTTCCTATTAGATGAATTAGGTGTGAGGCAGATATACTTTCCCATTAGTTCCGAAAAAAGTTCTATATTTTCTCATTTAAGCATAAAAAAATTATTACGGGTCAAATTGACCCGCTTCGCGGTTCTAGGTATAAGTGGTTGTAACTGAAAAAATATTTATGTTATTCGCTATTAAATACAGAAAGTTGTTCTTTACCTTAAAATATTAAAAGTCAGAAAGGGAAATCTTTTTTCAATTAATGCTTTTCGAGCGGCGAGAAATTAAACATCGATTTGGGTCAAACTGACCCGCTCCGCGGTTCTAGTGTTAAAGATCAAGAAGAATGGATCTAACATTCATGAATTTAGTAGGATTCAATTGTGGCTAATTCATCTCTAGAATTAGAAATTCTAACTCAAAAGATGCATATAAGAGAGATGATATACAAACCTTTACATATGTACTCAAAAATGTATATCAACAGTCATTATTTTACATTTTTTAGTACTTATCAGTATGTTATAATCATTAGAGATGACAAAGAAGAATGTCTAAAAGCAGAAAATTTATAAAAACAAGAATTGAAACAAATAGAAAGGTATAATATTTTGAAAAATATTATAAGTTGTCATTTTTATTATAAATGCAATGTGCATACCTGTACAACCATTAAATGTAATGTGATTAAATGGCAAAATACAATGAAATATGAATAAAGTTTATTTCTAAATAATGATTTATTACATTCAATAGAATAAAAATGATTTACATACATATTTTTTATGACTCATATTTTACAAATGTTACATAACAGTGTTTACACAAATATCTATGAAATTCATACTTAATCGATAGTACTTTTGGAAACATATTTTATCCAAATATTAATAATTAAGCGTATATACCTATTAAGATTCTATTAGAAAATGATTGATAAAGTAAGTATGAGGTGCCATGTGATGTCTTTTTACGCTCAATTCAATAGAATTTGAGTTATAAACAATTACCTTATCATTTTAACTTTTTTTTTTTTTTTGTTCCCAGATCTCCCACTTGGGAAAAATCGGTTCGAACTGCCGTTTTTGATTGCTTTTATTGCAATATTTTCTGAATTTATCAAAGAATCAACCATCACGGCACCTCGTGTACTTTCCAAATAAGAGATTTTGAAAGTTTGGTGTATTTGAGAGCAAAAATGAATTCAAAAATAAATCAGAAAATAAGCAGTTTGAATCGAAATACACCCTTAAATTCAACTTTTTTAAAACAATTTTAATGTTTTCATAATTAGAGCTTACAAAAACATACATTTTTAACTTTCGAAACAGTAAATTTGTGGCACAATTACATAAAATATTTTAAAAGTTAAATTTTCTAATAAATATTCACAATTTGTAAAAATTAGAGACAATATTCATTCCCTCGCCTTACATACAAGTGAATGAACACAGGGAAATGACAAAAATTAGGGTTAGCTTGTATACTATCATAACTATATGCACAAAAATAAATTGTACTTAAAGGAAGCTTAAAGAAACTTAATAAAATGAGGTTTAAGGGGTCAGGTACCTTTTAAGGAATCCAAAAATCGATTTTTTAAAAAATAGCTTATAATTAAATGTGATTCTTTAGAAACATTTAAAAACAAACCGCATTCAAAAATTCGCATTAGAAAAAGAGTTATGTCTAAAAAACTTTGCGTTTTTCCTATACGACCAATGGTAAATTTAAACTTTGACTTCAATTTTCTCAAAACAGCGATTTTGTTCATTGCGCGCACGATTTCTCAAAAACGGTTGCGTAGAATTTAACAAAATTTTCGCTGAATATGTTAAACGTACACATGCACAAAATGACCTATTATTATGTTCTTCAAATTAGAAGATTAGAATTTACGACTACTTTTTTGTAAAAAAAATCTCGATATTTCGAATTTCTTTAAAAAAAAATTTTTTTCTCGGGAACTATAAGTTTTATTTTTTTCATCGTAGGTCATTTTGAAAACACATTATTTCTCTACTCAGAAAAAAAATCTTGGTTTGTTTTAGCTATTCAAATTTGAAAAATCGTGCGCGCAAGGCATGCAAGATTTATTCTTCCGTAAAAATTGTATAATCTTTAAAAATAATTAAAAAAACATTGCATGCATGTATAATTTTTTAACAACTTAAACTAATAAAACGAATCCTGCTTAATATGTGTTTTCAATTTTATAGTCAAAAGTCAATTAGATATAGAGTGACTGCAGTTCTTACAGAGGTCACTTTTTCACGTATTTTGTTAGTTCGAAAGGTACCTGACCCCTTAATAATTGAGTCAGCTCTCCATATAGAATTTAAGTAAATAAAAGAATTACTGTAGTCACAGTCAATAAAAATACTTAGCAATTTGTTTCTGGAAATCAACAAATTTTACATGTCCAGACTTTACACTCCAAAAAAGAATATATCAAGTTATCTTATCCATTATTCACAGATGAAATTCTGGAGCAATATAAATGATGTTACAGCAGATAATCATTACTTTCATTTTCTGACAACAACCAACGTGACAACAAACTAAAGAATAATTTTAATTATTTTATCAGAAAAATAAATAATAAAAAATCTTTATTTTTTCAAATTTTAGCGTTCTATGAAATTTATCATTAATTAAACCAACAAAAAAATTACATATATTTGGATGGACAACTTTTGGGAACTACTTTTGTGTTAAGGAGGAGAAAGGGACACATAGCGAAATGACATTTTTATAGCATAAAAATATATTTAAATGGCCTGTGTTTAAAAAAATCTCTTTTTACCCTGATACACATATATAAAAACATGTAATTAAAGTATTTTAGCATTTTATCTCATTTATATACAATTTTATTCATTATTTTTGAAGCAAAGACAAAAATATCACTGTTTTAGAGAAAATGACCCATATGTGTTAGAAAATACCAACCTTTTGTGCGAAAACAGACTTAAACTATGCTACAGAATGTTTGTCATAGGGGAAAAAAGGGTTATATGTGGCACTTATAGTTGTTATAAAGATACACAAAAGATTTCGGAAGTATTTTAGTCTGTTCAGTAATTTATTTAAAGTGTATTTTGATGATTTCTTATTGAATAAATTCATCGAAATTCATCGAAATTTCTTTAATGTTATATATTACATAAATGCACAGACTATTTCGAAAAACTGAAAGTGGAAAAATATAGTAGGTAAAAGAAGTTGGAAAGTGTTCAATAATCTATGATACCGGCATGATTTTCTTTATTATTTTATTCCTATATGCTATCAGCAGGAATGAATCTCAGGTGGAAAACCAGCAATATTTTTTTTTCTTTTGGAAACAATAACTAACCATCGGTCTGTAACACTTTAAAACGAAAACAAAAATAATAAAAAATGTATTTTTAATATTAACAAGAAAGAAAAAAATCATGCGTCAAGCATAGATTATGAAGAACGTCCCAACTCATTAAAAATAATGTAACAAAACTGCACTGTCTAAAAAATTAAAATATTCCGTCTCATTTTATCATATGGAAAAGTAAAACGCATTTCCAAAAATAATTTCTGCTGTTCTGATCTACAAGAAGATCAACCGATTTTTTTTAGCAACCCTGTATATAATATAGACATTGATATCTTTTAACAACATACATTTTAAAATTTAAATCATTTAAGAGATACATATATTTCAGTTGAAAATTCATCTTCAGCAATCTCATCTAATAGTTCTGTCATCTAAATGTTCTGTTTTAACGTGATTGTAAAGAAATCCAGGGATATGCATCAGTTTCAATAGATTTGGAACAGCGTAATGTGACATTCAAATTTTGCCTTTTCCAGAAAGTAAATTTTTTGAGATTTAAATAAATCGCGTAAAAACTATTAGTTTTCATTGTAAACACCAAGATTTTACAATGCCAAAACACACTTTAATTTTTTTTCTGAGATTATAGATTTCTTTTTTTTTTTTTTTTAATTCAGATACATTAAGAGAATAGATTCATACAGAAATTTCATTTTTAAAAATTTCGATAAAGTGAGTTTTGAAGTTCACGTCCTCATATATAATTATATAATTCTTGAGCTATATTTTAAATATCGTCTATAAATTTCAAAATAAATAAACTGTATGTTTATTCGCGGAAACAATAAAAACTATACGTAGAAAGGGACATATATTCAGAATTTCCAACTCTCGACGAACGTAAAAAAGTTCTAGCACTGTATATACGTTCCCTCTACTGTGATTTCAAAATGACGTATGGGGGTAGATATACAGGGGGTAGATATCAGGCGCTCGTAGAAAGTGAAATGTTGTAGTACTGGATATCTACCCCCTTCTACTGTGACGTCAAAATGACGTATGGGGGCAGATATACTGGGGGTAGATATCCAGCTCTCGACAAAGACAAAATGCTCTGCATTGGATTTCTGCCCCTTTCTGGTATGGGGGTACATATAATGGGGGCAGATTTCAGGCCCTCGTAGAAAATGAAATGCTGCAGCACTGGATATTTACCCCCTTCTAATGCTGAGCTCAAAATGGCGGACGGGGACAGATATACTGGGGGTAGATTTCCAGCTCTCGCCGAAGACAAAACGTTGTGCATTGGATATCTGCCCCTTTCTGATATGGGGGTATATATACTGGGGGCAGATTTCAGGCCCTCGTAGAAAGTGAAATGCTGCAGCACTGGATATCTACCCCCTTCTAATGCAGAGGTCAAAATGGCGGACGGGGGCAGATATACTGGGGGAAGATTTCATACTTCCCTAAAGATCAGTTAAAATTAATGCAGAGTATTAAATGACTAATTAGAATGAAATTAATTGCAAATAATATGTTTTTATTATATGATATATTTTCTAGGAATTATTTGCGTGTGGAAATTCAATGCCTGTGGATTTCAATTTGCTCATCTAATTTTACGCGTTATTATTTTTATTTCTATGTAAGGGGGGGGGGGGTCAAAAGTGGCGATACTTGATATATTATTATTTTCTAAATGGTCGATTACTCTTCCTGTTACTATGAATCGGTTACGATTACCATATAACTGAAAGTAGCATAAAGATAAATTTCAAATAATAAATATAGAATGTCTTTTATTTCAAAGTTATTCCAACAGAAGACACGGTGCTCAAACGCACTTCATATAATAGTTTGAAGAGTTATCTTAAATTAGTTTTTAGTTTGCTTCTCTAATTTTATGAGTTAACATTTTTTTTCCCGTGTAGTCAGAAGTCGTGATGCCTGTTAGATTAATATTAATTTTATTTTTATGGTCGATCATCCTTACTGTTATTAAAAACCAGTTACCCACTGATCTGTCACGATATAAATCAATGTAATATATAAAGATCAGTTTCAATCAATGCAGAGTAGTAAATGATTAATTCAGTAGGAAATTAATTGCAAATAATATATTTTTATCATATGATATAATTTTTAAGAATTGTTTGTTTGTTGAAGGAATTTTTAAAGACATCATCTGAAATATATATCTTAAATAATGGAATATTACTATTTTTATCTCCTTATAATCGTTTATTATTTTTATTAGTATACATATTCCAATGTATTTATATAGAAAAATGTGATTCATTTGCATCTTTGTGTTTACTGATAAAAATGTGCTTAATTAATTTCGAACAGAAAAAAAGGCTGGAAAACACACTTCAAATAATAGTTTAACTTAAGATGGATTTCCATTTTCTCATTTTTTTTTCTTTTATTTCGGTACAAAAGATGATATCGATTCAATAGATTTCGACTGCAGACTAATTTTTGCATAACTGTAAATCAGTTGTAATACCACTCAATGTTTTACTGTGATCGTTTTCAATTAATGTAAAACGATAAATGAATAATATTAGCAGGAATTTTACTCTAAATAAAATCGCAATACATTTATCCTTTAGTTAATTGTTTTTGGGAAAGTTATTGTAAAAAGAAGCTCAAATTTAATTTTTTGCAAAACTTTATTAATGTTAAAATGCTTCATTAACTTCATTGTGTTTGTAAATAGAAATTGTGTTATACTGATTTCGTTGTATGTATTAATAGCAACGTTTTCATTAATTGTCAACAAAAGACACGGTGAACAAGCATACTTCATACAATAATAACTCTGAGAAATGTCTTAAATTAGATTTCAAATTGCTCATCTAATTTTATCATTTTTTTTTCTATTTCTTTTTTTCCTGTAGTGAGAAATGGTGAAGTTTCTTATATAGATTTCATCGAAAATTTTATTATTTATTTTTTTAAAGTTTTACTATGATTAGCTTCAATAAATGCAGTACAGTAAGAGAGTAATTAAAGTAACTATGATACGTTGCAGTCCATTAAGACAGTAATTCAAGTGACTCATTGTACATTGCAATTTAGTAAGGGAGAAATTCAAATAACTCATGCACATTTTATTAGTAATCAATTGTTTTATAAAGAGATTTTAAAAATAGACTCGAAACCCTTTGAATAACTTTGAAATTTTTTTTTTCGCTGATGAAAACTTTTTTATTATAGACACACATTACTTATTAGTAATATTTAGGAAAATTGTTTTTGACATGGGAAAAAATCATTTTGTAAGTAAAAATTGAGAAATTAATTAATTAATTAGTATTTTAATTAAACAATTTTCTCAGCTTATTGATATTGAATACATTACTATGTTTAAAACATTAAAGCGTTATAAAATATTCATCAAGTCACTCCATTCTTTTTCTGAATCCTCAGTTTAGTGTACTTAATAAAATTAAGGATCGAATTTACAATTAATGTATAACAACATATATCCAAACAAAGATATATACAAAAAAAGTAAAAACCTTGGCAAAAACCATGATTTCTTTAGCATTTTGATGTTTATTTATTTTGTTTTTCATATTATTGTAAACTCCATCTCCAATTTTATTTCCCTAATTTTCCACACTGCATTGGGGATACAATAATAATAATAATAATAACAATAACAATAATAATAATAATGGAGTGGTTTGACAAATTTTTGTAGAACTTTTAGTGTTTTTAAACAGTAATGTATCAAAAAAGAACAATGTAAAATTCTCCAGATAAAAATAAAAAAATAAAATAAAATTCGTAATTTTTATTCAAAACATGTTTCTTTTTTTGGAGGGGGGATCAAAATTAATTTTCTAAGTATTACAAAGTACTAATCTATTAAGTTATATAAAGTTATTTACTAAGCATTAATATGTGTACATTATAATATACATCAATAAAAAAAAATTCAAAATGTAGTCTCAGCTGATATGAAGTTTAGATAACAGGTTATTTTGTTTTTAATCTTGCATAATCCAATAAATGTCAGCAAATCACTTGCTTTCCAATATTTAAAATATTCTGACTAAGAATTTTGAAATAATTAAAATCTCAATTTTGTCCTTTTTTTCTGATTTCAGGTGCGAATAATTATTAAAATTAATAGATTTTTTAAAACATGAATAAACTTTTGCTATTTAAATTAAACATATTTGTTACAGATAAGTTTAAATAATAATAATAATTAAAAAATTCTTTTGGCATTTGGGATTGGCACTTGTAAATTTTGAATTAAATTACCTGTAATTTTGTACATATTTTTATGAAAATGATTTTTTAATTGCAGCTTAGGATAAATTTAAAAAATAGTTTAAAATGAAACCACAATCTAATGAAGAATAGATGCTAACAACAGTCCTCTCTCCTAATGCTTCAAATTATCGTTATCTTATAAGAAACTAAAGGAAACAGTTCTTAGACCGCTTTTTTAAATGAGGGATGATAAAAAATAATCTTCATCATCATTACTTTTTTAAAGAAAATCTAATTATTTTAAGAATGATGATGAAGATGATTTTTGATAAATCAGAAGGTCACTCAAGAACTAATGTACAATTACTTAGAGAGTACAGCTAGTTTCTTCAAATGTATTTTTTTTACCATTTTTGGATATGTTTTAGACTGTACTCTAAAAACGAATAGTATTCTCATGAAATAAAGTAGATATTTGAAAGACTGGATTTTCGATTTTTATTTTCATCTTGTATAATCTCATCTAAGGAATTTATTCATTTAGTTTTTTAGGCAGAGCTTTTTTTTTTAGATGTTGCGATGTTTTGATACCTTTATTACAACATAAACAATCAAAAACTGTGAATTGATTGTTTTTATTGCTCTTTCAAAACGCTGACGAAGTCCCTGCATAGAGAAAACCCATTATAGTCTATAGGGGGTGTTGACATAGGCTTCTATAACCCGGTTTTGCAGATTTAAGTGTCTGGAAACGAGAAAAAATTGATTGATCGGCACCATAGCAGTAGCCTGCTGGATAAACACTTATGCCACTTTAACGGCAGCTCTTTTTTGGCCAGCGGATTAGCTAGTTTAATTTCACCCTACATCGCACATCTACAACATTGTGCTGAGTAACTTGAGGACGGCTCTCGCTGTTTGAATTAGTCTCGTAATTTTGAATGTTGATCAGATGACGAGCCCTTCACTTGACCCTTCTATGCAAAAACGTAATTTTGTCACCATATTTGGCTGTTTTAAAATTAATTTTACATTGGGATACTAAACTGGAAAATTTTCGTTCGAGTAGTTTAGGATTTATATAGTTTAAAAGTATATCTTCAGAGGTATAATTCATACGGAGCTTAGAGGATTTTACACCCACGACAGGTTTTACATGCACCAGACACCATTAGCGTACATGGCGTTCTTTAAAGCTCTGTTTATGATGAGAGTCCGTCAAGTAGCTTCTTCAGTTACACTTAAAAGACTCCTTTCATCGTAAAATATTAACATTAGGAGTTAAAATTTTTGAATCTGCATAAATCCTTAACTACTCAAACAAATAGTTTCCCGTTTCATATCAAAAGGTAAAATTAATCAAAAAAGCCAAATATGATGTCAAAATTATGTGTTTGCATAGAAAATATTAACGCTTGGTGCGATTTCACTATGAAGACGAAATAAATATTTAAAAATATGAAATGAAGCAAAAACTCATAAAGGAACAAAAGCATCACAAAATATCAATTCGTCATATTATGAACACTGAAAAGATTTTCCCAGGTTTTCCTCAGATTGTTTATTCTACGATTCGTGAAAAGGTTGTTTTCAAAAAGTGCTAGATTTAAAAGTATTATAATGGTAATTTTTTAAATCATTTAAAATGCATGTTTATTTAATGAAGTAAAATAAATATGCATAAACTTGTAATTTTTTTTTATAGTTATATACACAAATGTCTTTTGTTTACTTAGCTAATTATTTAAAAAGGAAAAAAAATACAATTTACAATGGTATTCATGAGATGGTTGTTTTTAAAAAAAGCACTAGACTTTAAAATATTATAATGATTAAAAATACCCTTTTCTTTTTAATATAATTTAAAACTTATGTTCATTTAATGAAATAGCATGAACATGCAGAATCTTGCAAATTTGTTCATAAGTTATATTCAGAAACGCCATTACCCATTTAATAAGTTAAAAAGAAAAAAAAAACAATTGAATGAAGCATAACATGACAAACATAAAGCTATAATTTACTGCAACATATTTCATGTTTATTTTAGATTTAATCTCTTCAAAAATAATTATAATTTTTTTCATTGGAATTGTAATTCTCATAAACCGATATTTGGGTAATATTTTTATATTTTATTTTCTATATAATTATAATTTTTTTTCTTTCCCATTTTAATGATAATATTATTCTTAAAATATAATTTCTCAGTAAATTCACAAATATGCTATTCCTTGAATTTACATAAAAATTACAACATCAAAAATATATCTTCGACAAGAAAATTGTATTACTAACAAATTATATTTTCAGAATCTCTCACTCTGCATTTAATTTGATAACACAGGATTATTTTTTTCAATGAAAAAATATTTAAAGAGAATTGCAAATTAATACAGTAAATATCATTTTTTAAAATAATCATTATTTTTCTTCTCATATTTTTTTGGGACGTTAATGAAATTTTAATCAAGAGAATAAATACAAAGTCTTAATTACTCACAGAGGAAGAAAAAAATATTTAAGCACCAATTTAATCAAAAAGAATTAAAGAAGAAAAAAAACATACAAAAGTTTGATTTGAAGTATCATTAATAATAATAAAAAAGAATGGTTCGCAGTTATTTTCATAGACTCCTTATTCTTAGATATATTTATTTGTCTGAAACTTGTTTTTATGAAAATATTAGAGTTCAAGATTTTAAAACATGTGCGGTTAAAAACTTGTTTTTTATTGGTTTTTTTTTTTTTTTGCTATAATTGTGTTTAAATTGTCGTTTGTTTTATCGCAATTAATTTAATTTGGTAAAGTGTAATGAATTCAACATGATAAAATTATTATTCCAGTATTTTTTTTTTCTTTCAGAGTAATTACTTTAAAAGTAGATTTTCCTTTTTTTTTTTTTTTTTTTTTTTTTTTTTTTTTTTTTGAGAAATAAGTAAAACGCAAAATACTGGCGCATAAAATACAGCATAGTATTCTATACAAGAAATGACGAAATGGAATGTTTTATCTTGATTCAAACATAAAATGTACATAAGAACTTTAAAAAAGCCAACTGGTTTATATAAAAGGCGATTAAAATACTCTAGGAAATGTTACGCGTTAAAATACATTTTAATTATTTAAAACTTCTTAGTACTTTCGAACTTTTCCAGCTCTTTACCAGAGAATATTTTAAAAACTAACTGCCATTTTTTTATATAAATACGTCATTTTGTTTTGGAATGAGAGAGCTAATAAATATCACATATATAGAAGCATCAATTTCTTAGATTGAATTTAAGTACAGAAAATATATAATAATAATTATAATAATTATAATAATAATAATAAAATTGAACAGCAATTAAGATATATTGAGCTAGGATTAAGATATACACTCAACGTTTTTGTACCATTTTTATTAAAGAGTGGAAAAGCCCCATGATTTTTTTTTCTGTCGGAAATATTTGAAACTTTGCTTCATGTGACGTAAAGAAGATGAATTGGCTGAATTCGAATAACGCTTAGCTTACCGTTTGAAAATCGAGGTCACCTCTTCTGCTATACTAGTGCTTAATTATATTGGCACAATATTTATATTGGCACAATATTTATCGTTGAAGCTTCTCTTTATAGAATCAGTCACAAAAAAAAGTTTGAAAATCGTTTAAGAGGAATTAAATATTTAATCACCGGATAGTTAAAAAAAATATATCCATATAGTTATTGTGACAGTGATCTACAACACATTCGAAAAAGTTCAAAAAATTTCTTCAAAAATCTTCGAATTTGGTTTTAAAAAATTACGCCATTATATTTACATTTTTGACGGGGAAAAGTTGGCGTATTTTCAAAAGTAGCGTATTTTCCGGCAACCCTAGCCAATTGACGTAGCCTCAAAATAAGGCAAACGAAAACTTTATGTAATTTAACTCACTTTTGGCGAAAAATACACGAATAAAAATCCAATAATAAAAAATTTAAAGTATAAAAAATAGATAAAATGTGATTTTAATGGATAATTTTTATCGGTTCTCTAACGTTGATATAGGGCTACGAAATACACTAGGTCTCGATGCAAGGTGCGAACAATACCGAAAGTGGTTCCCTTGTGTTTGGAAAGAAGAAGGAAAAGTAAAATTCAATAAAAGGGAATAAAATTCTTTCTTTTCAAAATCTTTATCTTAAAATAATTCCTCGAAATCCTTTTCACACAAATGTACTGGATAAAATATTAAATTCTAACAGTAAAGAATGTTAGGATGACAGCTTGATAGAATTTAAAAGTAACTTTAAAGACAAGATTCGTGGTAAATTTATTTAACATTGATTCAAATAAGAGAAGGGAAAGATAGGAAAAGACAGGAAATTATCATCCATTTCATTCAGACTGAAGGAAGGGAAGCTAAACATCAATGCCACCTGCATTTAAAACAAAGAGTTACTACAACACAAGGAATTAAATATTGAATAATCGAAAATTTAAATGAAATGATTGGCCTTAAATAGTTTGATTTATCGTGTGGATGTTTTGAAGTTAAGAAAATTTCAAATGTAATATACACGCTTTCATAAATTGTGTAATAAATTGTTTTTATGATCTTTTTCTCAATCTTAAAGCTTTGGTTTTGTTTCCAACTTGTTAATACTATTATAAAGCGGAAGTCAAAATTAAAGATGATAAATTTTTGGATGATTTGAAGTTAAGGAAATTTTAAATGTAATATACATGTTTTCATAAGTTGAGTAATACATTATTTTTAAGAAAATAATGTACTTAATATTATAAAGCGGAAGTCAAAGTTAAAGAGAATAGTTTTATCTTTTTCTTATAGTTGCTTTTAAGCAAAATGAAAGGAGTAAGGTTATTTTTGTCGCATTTTGTTGTATTTTTAAGACAAAATAACATCTCAGCCACCCGTCTTTAATGTGAAGAACTATTACAATAATAAAAAACTAAAGTACGTTCAATACTGAATCAGTGAAATCCAAAATTGAATTATTAGCGTTAAAATATATCATACATTGAGCAAACAGTGTAAAATTATAGCTAACATATTGACTACACCACCTTTAAAATTATTAAGAATGTTTATAAGGAATTCATAACATCATAGTCATTGTAGTTGCAAAGAGCTAAGATGACAAAGGCATGAAATATTAAGTCACGGAAAATCTTAAATGAAATGAAAATATATTCCATGCCTATTAAACAGTTTGAAATGGTAGCTGCTATCTTAAATATATCGCCATTGACACCTACGTAGCTGTGTTCAAAGCAATTTTAATTTTGAATACCAATAATCTCGAATAGTAATATTTGTCTTAACAAATCCCCTAATTCCTGTCCTTAAATAAGCCAAATATTACTATACCGAAGTAATCGAACTCACATTTAAGATCCACACGAACTCGAATGTATGTTACCATCTGGCGGGTGGGGCGTAATCAGTTCTGCTACATGGAGGCGAAATTACATGTGAACATAGTCAAGATATTAATTTTAATTATGACTTCCGGAATAATTTATGATGAGAAATATACTTAACTTTAAAGATAATATGAAGTTTCCTAAATTTTAACGACAGAGTTTCGTTTTCACTCTATTAACATTATTGAGCGGAACCAAATTAAAAGATGATAAATTTCATTTTTAGTTACTTCTAAGCATAATGACAGGAGAGAGATTACTTATAAAACGATGCATAATTACGTATCTGTTTAAAAACATGTCTAGTAAACAAGATTTATAAATTTTGCTCAGCAATAAAATGAGAAAATGTTGAGCTAAAAGATCGAAAATGAATGGTATTATGTAGTATTATAATAAAACTACGCAGAGCATATCCTATTAAAGAGGTTTGAGAGAAGATAATTTAAATTAAACAAAAAGTGACATGTTTTATTTATTATGTGCCTCAATGGAAATTCAAGAACTTGATATATATATAAAAATTTCAAAAGTACTTTTAAAATTTCCAATTAATTTCAAATTATTATGAACGGCATTGTTTTCCATTCAGGTTTGAAAAAAGATCCAATAAATTTGCACATCACATTATTGAGAAAGAAATTTTGACGTGTTTGATAGATAACGTAAAGGCCATAACAATGTTAATAATAAAGAGTGCTTGCTCTGAATAGGAAAAAAGGTAGATAGATTAAAATCTAAATACTATTTTCTTAAATTAGGTAGAACTTTAATTCCCAGCTCAGAAAATTTTAAATTTCTTTATAAAGGTGCCCATTGCATTTAGGTAGATGAATACTTCATAAGGAATATATTTTATATTATGTTAACTTTTGCATGCTAAATTTCTTTAGATATCAGAAAACAAATAGAAATTACATGCCTAAATATACTGACTTTACGCGAAGAAGGGATGTTGCTTTTTAAGCTAGCGTTTAGGAAAATTAAAGAAATTGTAATTATGACTTACGGATTAATATATGATGAGAAATATACTTAACTTTAAAGAAATTATGAAGTTTCCTAAATTTTAACGACAGAGTTTCGTTTTCATTCTATTAACATTTTTGAGCGAAACCAAATTAAAAGATGATAAATTTCATTTTTAGTTACTTCTAAGCATAATGACAGGAGGGAGATTACTTATAGAAAAGATGCATAATTGCGTATCTGTTTAAAAACATGTCTAGTAAAAATGATTTATAAATTTTGCTCAGCAATAAAACGAGAAAATATTAAGATGAAAGATCGAAAATGAATGGTATTATGTAGTCTTATAGTAAAACTGCACAGAGTATATCATATTACAGAGTTTTAAGGGAAGATAATTTAAATTAAACAAAAAGTGACATATGTTTTATTTATTATTTGACTTAATGTATATTCAAGAACATCATAGATATATAAAGTATATACAAAGTACTTTAAAATTTTCCAGTTATTTTATAAAAATTATGAACGGCATTATCTTCCATTCAAGTTTGAAAAAGGATCCAATAAATTTGTATGTTATATTATTGGGAAATAAATTTTGACGTGTTTGATAGGTAACGTATCGGCCATAATAATGTTAATAATAAAAAGTAGAAAAAAAGGTAGATAGATTAAAATCTAAATAATTATTTCTTAAATTAACTAGAACCTTAATTCCCAGCCTAGATAATTTTAAAGTTCTTTATTACTATTTGTTACATACTTTAATCTAAATTCAAAAACTTCATAAATATATAAAAACTATATAAAAAACTTTAAAATTTGCAGTTATTATATAAAATGTATGAACGTCATTATCTCTCATTCATTTTCGAAATAAATCAATAAATTCGTAGGTCATATCATTGGAAAATAAATTTTAACGTTTGGAGTAGATAAATAACGTAGCGGTCATAGCAATGTTAATAATAAAAAATGCAAAAAGTTGAACAAAAAGAGATATTTTATTTATTATTTGCCTTAATGTAAATTCAAGAACTTCATAGTACAGAGTACTTTAAAAATTTCCAATTATTTTATAAAAAAGTATGAACGGCATTATTGTCCATTGAGGTTTGGAAAAAGATTCAATAAATTTGTATGCCATATTATTGGGAATAACTTTTGACGCTTCGGGATAGACAGATAACGTAGCGGCTATAACAATGTTAATTATAAAGAGTGCTTGCTTTGAGCAGGAAAAAAGGTAGATAGACTAAAATCTAAAACATTATTTCTAAAATTAGGTAGAGACTTATCTCCCAGCTTAGAAAATTTTATTTTATTTTATTATTATTTTTTTTTTATAAAGGTGCCCATTGTATTTAGGTAGATGAATAGTTCATAAGGAATATATTTTGCATCGTTAACTTTTGCACGCTAAACTTTTTTAGGCGTCAGAAAACATAGAGATTACGCGTCTAAATGTAATGCGCTTACGTTAAGTAGCAATGTTGTTTTTAAGCTAATGTTTAGGGAAATGAAAAATTCTTAATACACACTGAAGTACCTTCCCGAAACATTATGCAATTGACATAAATTTTGTTAGCCCACTTTGAGACATAAAAAATATACCGTGGATCGAAGTTTGGCTGAAAAAAGAAAGTAGATATATATTTTTTTACATAGACAAGAAAAAATACGTGCAAAAAGTTTTAAAAAATGCTTTTTATTTTATATTTTGTTCTACATAATTACTATTAATATAAATAATATTTAAAAAAATGAAATACATTGAGAAAATCAAAATATTTAACGATGTATCATCTATTGAAAAAAAAAAAAAAAAAAAAAAAAAAAAAAAAAAAAAAAAGCCAAATTCATGCATGTGAACTTAAAAAAAAATCTTTCTATGTATTCAGATTTTCTTTTGAGAAGATTGCTTATGAAAAATCATCAAATATATTTAGAATTTTTGATGAATTATAGTAGTTGAAAGAAAGAATTATAATGAAGCATCTAATGCTCGGCGAAAATGTCAGTTCAATGGTGAATCGTACATTAATTCATTTTGTGATATAATAATACTCAAGTTTTCAGTTTATTCTCTGAGCTCGTTAAAAGATAACAGTTTTAACAATGAATAAAATGGTTTATTTCAGAATGAATGCATCTTATTATTTAGAAAATAATAAACATTTATGTACCTTAAAATCTAATCCCATATAAAGCAATGAGAAGAATTAATATGCTTATCACTCGTAGCTCCACACTGTTAAAAATTTCTGTAAAAACACAGAAAAAAAGCAAGACTCTCTGTAAATTTACACTAGTTCTTTATCATTTCACAGACATTTCCTTTATATCTAATCCTCTGTAATGATTTTCATGTCTGTATTTAAAAAATATTTTCTTTTTTTGTAAAACTTGTAATTCAAAATACTAACTTTTAAAATTATTCTGAAATTTTATTAGACATATTAAAGAAGAAAATTTAGTTTAAATTTTTTTTTTTTTAACTTAAAATAATTCAGAAAGGAAAAAATAATCTCCTCAGAGTCTGTTAGGATTTTCATCGACAATCACGTAATTAAAAAAAAAAAAAATACATTGTTTGCAATAACAACAGTTTTTATAGCTCAGTGAGTAAGGTGTTTTCGAAATCTCAAGAGGTCTCGAGCAAAAATCTCAAACCCCAAAGACGGCTTGGAATAAATTGTGTGAAAATTAAATGATACATCAATTGAAATTCTTTTAAGTCACTAAAGATTAAGTGATTCACTAATTTTGAAAACTAAATTAAATTATTATGATTAAAAAAATTACAGAGTCTTGTGTATTTTTAATTATTTTAATTTACTGAGTCTATTGTAAATTTAGCGAATAACTTCTCTGTTATTTAACAGAATCTCGTTTTTTCTAATCTCTGTTATTTTACTTAAGATTTGAGGTAAAGGATTACCCGTAGATTCTCTGTAATTCCACAGAATTTTTTTTTTTTTTTTTTTTTTTTTTTTTTACCAGCATACCTATGTATAAATAAAACACCCATTTTTAGAGCACGGTACAATAAAAATATACATTTATATACAAGAAAAACAAATCCAGTCCCAAAATTACAATAGCAATACTCGTTCGAACATAATAAGCAAACTAAATTTTAATCACAGTAAGAAATGCTTAAAAAATTTTGTAAAAAAGAAACAATGCATCAAAATTATTTCAAGATTAACAAAGATAAGCACATATTCTTTCTTATTTCTGCTGTTACTAAATGTTTCTTTAAAGACATTCATAAGCATACGCTTAATATGACACTCTCATAAAAATAATAAATAAACAAATCAATGCTGTCTAAACTAAACAAAAACAATCTAACAATAATAATTATAAAAAATAATAATAAGCCGCTTTCAAATTGATTACGTTAATGTTTAACGACAAGGATATAAATACATTCCTGTCAATTTAATTGAAAAGAAGGAATGATTTTGAATGAGTCAGATTATCTTTCAAAATCGAAGTTCATTTGTGTGTATGAGTAAATTTATCACTCTAATTATGTAGTTAAAAGACACAACACTAAGAAAATGAGCCGAAAGAGATTTAAAAGTAATGAAATAAAAGAAGAAAGAATAAGAAACAGAATGAAGATATTTAATTGTAACTTTTGAATATTTAATAGCTTATAAACAATATTGATTATATTTATCGGGTGTCTTTCTAAAAACTTCCTTATTTTAAAATTAACTAACGCTGATAGAAGTTACTTTTATATTTCCTTCTAAATCATTACTAATGAGAAAGAGTATATATTTTTTTCATGAAACACATTATGTATAATAAAATATTTAATTATGTACCTTCCATTAAAAAAAGAAAAAAAAACTTGTACATCGAAATTTTTGTTTGAGGTAATTAAGCAAAATTATAAACTTTTTTTAGAAAATTTCCGATTATCAGTAATCAGGTAAATACAACAATAATTTATTCATCTTAAGAATACGATACAATGGAAATGCACATTCATAAACAAGATAAAAACAATTCCAGTCCCAAAATTACAATAGCAACACTCGTGCCAACATAATGAGAAAACTAAATTTTAATCACAGTAAGCAATGCTTAAATAATTTAGTAAAAAAGAAACAATACATCAAAATTATTTCTAGTTTAATAAAGATAAGCACATGTTTTCTCTTATTTTCGTTGTTACCAAATGCCATCTTTCAAGACATTCATAAGCAGATGATTAATATGACACTCTCATAAAAATAATATATAAACACATTAGCGATGTCTAAACTAAAACAAAAACAATCTAATAATAATAATTACAAAAAATAATAATAAGCCGCTTTCAAATTGAATACGTTAATGTTTACCGCCAAGGAAAAACAATACATTCCTTTCAATTAAATTGAAAAGAAGGAATGATTTTGAATGAGTCAGACTATCTTTCAAAATCGAAGTTCATTTGTGTATATGAGTAAATTTATCACTCTAATTATGTCGTTAAAAGAAACAACACAAAGAAAATGAGCCGAAAGAGATTTAAAAGAATTGAAATAAAAGAAGATAGAATAAGAAACAGAATTAAGGTATTTAATTGTAACTTTTGAATATTTAATAGTTTATAAATAATATTGATTATATTTATTGGGTGTCTTACTAATAAGTTTTAATTGAAAAAATAAATAACTGTAGAGAAAATCGATTACTTCATTCTTAATAATTATTAATGAGAAAGACTATATATATTTTTTAAGGTACATAATATGCAAATGAAAATATTTAATTATGTACCTTCCATTGAAAAAAAATGTACACAGAAAATTTTGCTTGAGATAATTGCTTAGATAAAATTATAAACTATTCTCAGAAAACTTCCGATTAATTATAATCAGATTAAGAAAATTTCCAGTTAAACGAAATTATTAAAATTTTAACGTTAATGTTAGCAGAAAATACCAACTGATTGGGGAATCGTAATCCTCTATTAATTTGTTTTGCTATATATGATAATTTAAAATTTAAAGTTTATACCCCGAATTCAATAAAAAGAGAACCTACCCCCCAAGAAAAAAGTTTTTTTTTCAGAACGGGTACCTCTTACAATTTAACAATTGTTAAAAATTTACGAACTTTAAATTATCAAAGCATACATACAGCAATGAGATCAATTGGCATAGTTAAAAGTTCTACCCATGGATCAGTTTATCCATCTCAAAAACACGATAAAATATAAATACACATTCATAAAAAATAAAAAATAAATCTAGTCTCTAAATTACAATAGTAACACTCAAGTCAGCGTAATGAGCATGTTATCAAAATTATCAAAGTATACATACATCAATGAGATTAATATAGCAATGAGATTAATACAGCAATGAGATTAAATAGCATACTTAAAAGTTCTACCCTTGTATCAATAAAACGATAGTTTATATATCTTAAGAATACGATACAATAGGAATACACATTCATAAACAAGAAAAGAAAATACAGTCCCAAAATTACAATAGTAACAATCATGTCAATGTAATGAGTATATTAGTTCTTAACTACAATAGAGACTGCTCAAATAAATTAACAAATGTGAAACAATACATCAACATTATTTTTAATTCAACAAAATTAAGCACATATTTTCTCTTAGTTCCGCAGCTATTAAATGGCGCTTTTTAAGAAATTCATAAGCAGACGATTAATATAACACTTTCAAAAAGAAATTAAAAAACAAATCAACGCTATCTAAACTAAAACAAAAATAATCTAATAATAGTAAATAAAAAAATAATAATGAGCCGCTTTCAAATTGCATACATTAATGCTTACGGCCAAAAAAGAAAATATATTCCTTTCAATTTAACTGAAAAGAAGGAATGATTTTAAATGAGTCAGACTATATTTCAAAACAGAAGATAATTTGTGTATATGACTAAAGTTATCACTCTAATTATGTCCTTAAAAGAAACACCGCTAAGAAAATGAATCGAAAGTGTTTTTAAAATATTAAAAGAAATACAAAAAGAGAAAAAATCACATTCCTATTAAAAAGAATAAGAAATGGAATAAAAATATTTATTTCTAAGTTATTAATATTTGATAGCTTATAAATAGTATTGATTATTAAAAGTATTTCTTTAGAGCTGTCACGCAATCAGAAAACGGCAATTGCAGATAACAACATTTTATTTTATTTGGTTAGTTTAGTTTATGGGCAATATCTATATTTAATTGTCATTTATTGGGAAAAATTAATTAATTATTTAATTACAGAATAATAATCATAAGAACAATAAATTCTTACACATGAATTAAAAAAAAATATTTTTATATAGCATCACTGCAAAATAAAGACATGTGTTTAAACAAATGCTACGAAAATAAATGGGTTTAACGTAAATGATTCACCTTGTTTGAAAATATTTTTTTATTTACAAGTGCATGATATATTAAGATGAGTGATACATGAAAAGATACATACACTCACCAAGTTACATACTACAAATGTTCAATGCGTGTGCCTTTAGACACACGAAACACATCCGAACGGCAGTGTTTTTACCCCATATGTTTAATAGCATGTTTTTGTCAATTTTTGTCACAGAAGCAATGATACGATCTTACAAGCGAACCATGATTCGGGCTGTTAAAATCGGCGAGTATCTTATCAAGTATCACCCGTCTTTGTAGGTTATACACTTCTCAATGCACGTTGTTTTGAAATCCAATGAATTATTTAATCTAGCTTTTTATTCGAGTAATCACGTAAGGAATTATACAATAACTTCTTTTGAATGCGCTATGGATTCCGATAAGGGTAATCCATCTTTAGAAATCTGCGACAGCAGTATGTTTCGCTTTTTTACAATTTTACTGCATAGTAATTACTTATTTATTTATTTATTTAAAGTTTGTATTTGCATTGATATAATAAAATACTTGGAGAAAGTACGCCATTTTCAAAATGTTTTTTAAATGCACCAAACTCATTTGTACCAAAAATGTAATTTATTTTAAAATGTTACCTTTGGCGACAATTATTACACTTGAAGACAATGGTGCTAATATAATGAAAAAGCACCAATTATATTTGAAAAAAAATCTATAAAGTGAACACAAATATTGGTTTAAGATTTTAAATTAAACAATAAAATTGAAATATATAAGAAATCTTCAGTGATATCTAACAAAATATATGCAAGTTCCTCTTTTCAATGAAAGAAATAAACTCAATTTAAGACGATGAAATTACAATAAGAGCATATAAGGATGGAAAAATGAAAAATAAAATAAGTCATAAAGCTATAGTACAGTCAGTTGGGGGTAACTTTGACTCATAAGGCCCATTTAGCCCAAAGGACAAAAAATAGTAAGTCTATTTCATCACTTCAATTATCGGAAAAGATTTGGTCTCAAAATAAAGACAGTAGCACTATTCGATTATAAATCGTTAAGGTTCCACCGTGGCAGTAGGAACCACTTTCGCAAATGTGAGCCAGAATTGCCCCAAATATGGATCAAAGTTACCCCAATTGACTGTAGTACAGTTGTGGATCACGGCAACATAAAAAAAGTTGAATAAGATTTATTACTAGTAGAGATTATTCCAATAACTTGCGCATTGACAGTTGGTGATTACACAAGTTCGTGTACGATTTAAGATTCATCGAGTTTCGAAGTGTACCCAAGTTGTTTTAAATGGTGTTTTGCAGTCCAATTGTTAACATTTAGCCTCTCAACAATCTCTTCAGTCAGTGTTGAATTCTGAAATTTTTTTCCGGGAAGGACTTGCTCCGCGGGGATGGGGGTGTAAGTTCCGGGAGGGAATTGCATTATTTTGACAATTGGAAACACAAAATCACAATTTTTGCGGGGAGGGGACATTTCATTGATCCGGGAGGGAATGTCCCTCCCGGATGGCCACACCCTGAAGTCAACACTGTATTCTGTAATTCATCTATTGATAATTATCAACAAAATCATGGATTACGGCATTATAATCGTTATCAATGGCAGAAAATCGCAAATATTATTATTCAATAGATCATGATTAAATCAATATCAATGGTAGAAAAAAAATCAAAGAACTAATTTTAAGCCTTGATTAAATCACTGAATCACTGATTAAATCACTAAATCATGATTAAACCAATATCAATGGTAGAAAATAGCAAAGAGCTAATTTTCCGTTTGGACTGAAATCACCAATTGAAACTGACAAAATCAGTTGTTAACTATCCTTAGAGAAATAGCACTGCTCAAATAAACGTATTTAATATTTTTTGTAGAATGTCCAATACTCACTTTTTTTACAAACTCATATAACGCGACAAAAATGCATACGAAATTTTTGCCTACTCGCATTGGGGAAATGCTCGGATTAAATAAGGCAAAATTTGCAATACAATTTTACTATAGAGAATAATCAAAGATTATGAGTACCTTATACGGCACGTATACCGGTCGCTAGTCCCCCAAGTTAATCACATCAGGGATTCATCAAATAAATTATCAAATTAAAAATTAAATTTAATATATGTACATATATTACTCAACAAAAAATAAGCACATGCTATATTCACATTTACACAGTTCTTTAAACACTTTTTTCAATACAATTATTAGCAGATGCTCTGATTAAATATTAGAAAATTAATTCAGCGATGTTTAAACTAAAACAAGAATAATATAATAATTGATAAAAAAAAAAGCGTAAAAAAGAAACGAAATGAAAAGAAAAGAGGATAAAAACCTTTTTCAAATCGCATACATTAAGAGGGCTTAGAAAAAATTATCTATTCAGTTGCACTGTAATGAAAAAATGATCTCGAATGAGCCAGAATATCGTTCAAAACAGAAGTTCATTTGTTTATATGGCTAAACTTATCACTCTAATTATGTTGATAAAAGGAACACTCTAGAAAAATGGACAGACAGAGAAATTTAAGTAATGAAAGAAATCGGGGGAAAAAAAGTCAAATTATTAAGATTAAAAAAAAGGGGGGGGGGAAGAACAAGGAACATGAAGAATTAAGGAACAGGAATATTTATTTGTAGCTCTTTAAATACAGTTTGATAGCTTATAATTATTATTGATTATTTAATATTTTTGCAAAAATTGTTACAGAAGTTTTAAAAAAAAGACACAAAAGGTAATAGTACGTTTAGTTTTCTTACTTTACTTTGTTTTGTCAGACGGAATTTATTTTGCTGTAAAGTGATTATTCAGAGCAAAAATAAATAAATAAAAATATTAAAAAGCATAAATAATGAAAAATGAAATTCCCAGATTAACATCTAAAATTAAAAGCACTATCTCAAATATATATATAAATCAAAAATATATCTATCTATAAATTTTACAACAGAGGCACAATTGAGCACAAATTCTATTGAAATGAAAATTAAGTTGCTTTTTTCCCTTATTAAAAAAAAAAAAAGATAGCTAAAACGTAAACTTGTTGAGGATTTTCACTTTCAAGTTATTACTTACCCTTCACACGTAGTATAGGGTAAGTCTTGCAATCGTTTTGAATATCGAAAAAAAAATTCACGGATTAACACGTTTCAGATACTGGAGATTACTAAAAAAACATATTTTTAGAAAAAAAAATTGCCATCCGCCCGTCTGTGTGTCTGTAAATGTTTTAACAAATTGAGATAGAGACTTGAAATTTTGTGTACTTAGTATGTAAGAATGGGACGAAGATTATTTAATGTAAGCTTGTAAGCAACCTCAATTATCCGGAATTATTTTTTTCGGACTCTCGAAAAATTCGTTCTCATGAAAGATACATAAAAATTTTCGATTTTTTAAAATTTTATTTTAAGGAGTGGACGTAAAAAAAAAACAATAAAATAATATACATTTTGCATAAAGAACAAAGTCGATCGGATTATTAGTTGCAGAGCTATTTCTTATCCTGTTTTTCCCATTCTTCGATTTTTCATGACCCTGTATTCCATTCAAATTTCAATTCAAAGATATGTTTTAATTGAAAATGAGACGTTTAATCAGACGCTGTAAATTGTTATTTAATATAATTATTATTTTTGTAGTTATAAAGATGTTTCTTTACGCAATTCGATGCTACTTGAGTAGTTCGGCGTTTTATATTATTTGTCGAAATTGGTTCATCAGCACTTCATTTATAGAGCATTGCTATGTATATTAAAAATATTTAAATATACATTTAAATTTTGTTTTGGAATTGCTATGCATTTTATAAATAGTTTACATACGTCTCATTTTCATACATTAAATTATGCATATCCATGATGGGTAAGTATTACGGCGCCCACCCAAAAACTAGTTTTCATTTTGCAATGACTTTTTCTCATACTAGCAACGAAGTAACATTGCATTAAGCACATCTTATGTTTGTTCCTCATATACACGCAATCTTCACTTGCTGTCAAAAGGGATACGCCTGCAGATTTTAGTAATCAAATTGCTCTAATAGAGAAAAGATTGAAAATCCACCGTACAGCTAAAATGTGTTATTGGCACCTTTATGTTAGCCATCCGCAAATCTCGCCATTAGAATTTTTCTCTCCCCTAAAGCAGTTTAGATTTTTTGCGTGTGAAAATTAGAAACGTCGTTTCGTTGTGGAAGTAAAATGCTTTCGTTTAAAGTATTATTATTATTAGTAGTAGTATCATTTGTATTTTAATAAAATTAATAAAAGATGTGTATTTTAATAATTTGGTAATTTGGAAGTTTTATATTTTAAAAGAAATTAATGCATTACGATTGATGGCGATAAGAAAAATATTTAACGATTTATCCCTTTGGCTTTTCTAATATAGAAGTATCAAGGTATTTTGTATATTCGTTCAGATTCCTTCTAATAACTTTTCTTGTAAATATTTTTATTAATACTGCTTTTGCTATAGATTGATATTTGATATGGCTTAAAATTATTAACACCCGATTATTCTTGGATCTAATTCACTGTCGAATCCGCCAAAGATATTTATATATTTCTGTTTCATTAACGCATTTTTCTTGACATCAGCTCTAAGCACGAGTTTCTACTCGAAAATGAACTGACGAAAATGAATAATTGACATATAAAATGTCAACATAACAACAGAGTAGTTTTTATCATCATATTCATAAAATTATATAATAAAAAATGCATGACTGTACTGCAATTATATTTTCAAGTGTTTCTTGTCGAAACAAGTGTAACATTTCTTCTTTTAGATAAATAAAAAAATTATTACTTTTTATTGTTTATCTTCAAAATAAATAAATCATTTCTCACTTTATGAATTGAAATTAAAAAAAATTATGCATATTAGAATTCCATTTTAAAACGAAAACTTCTCCGAATTGATTTCTTAGTAATTAATTAAATTGAATTCATCTGTGCCTTTGATTTTTTTTAATTAAACATTTATCATCCAATATACATTTTTTTACTTGAAAAATTCAGTATTATTTTAGAGCAGCAAAAATTAGAATGAATGACAAAACATGTGTTATTTTTTAATTTATTTATTGTATTTTGTGGGAAAACGCTTCATTAATTATAAACAAATTAAGAAAAAATATAACAGCTATTTTAAAATAACGATAATAACAAATGAGCAAAAAATTTAAATTAAACTATCGATATTTATATCGCTGTTGTATGTTTAACTGATAATTGTTGGCATCGTGTAAAAAAAAAGGTATTATGAGTTGCAAAAACTGTTAAATGAACTATATTGGTTTCTGCAATGAAAAATGAAAAAAACTTTTAGTCATCTTGATTAACTCAAAAGAGATTATTGCACATTCTCAATCGTTGTTTTTATTATATTTTTCTAAAATATTTTCAACCTTTTTTACAATGTATAAGAGTGCAACAGCAGAGATAAAATTACGAAAATTGCAAAGTATTCATAATGTAATGCTTAATGATTTTATAAATTTAAATGTGATAACGTAATGATTTTATATACTAGCCAAATGATCATATATACAGGGTTTACTCAAGGTTACTCAGGGTTTACAGACGCATATCATGCGTATCTCGATTTTTCCTTTCAAAATAATTTTCGCCGACCATATCTAAAGCATACCTTAACATGAAACCCGAAACGACAGGAAATCAATTCATGTGTTAAAGCAATTATGAAAACTAATCTTCAATTATACCTCTAATACCGATTTTGTCTTTTATATAGAAATATGAATTCATCTGTATCCTTTAATATTCAAATATAGTAAAACCTCTGCGAAATGGACACCCCGGGATCGTTTGACTGTGTCCCGCATCGGATCGGGTTGTCTAAAATTTTCTTACCGGGTTTTTTACAAAAAGTTTGAGTAGAACTATGTTCCAAAAGAAAATATATAAAAAGAGTATTGCCCAGTTAAACTGATGGCATTGAGCTCTCAGGCGATGCATACTAATTGTACATTACAGTCTTATATTTTCAAGGGTTAATTCCGTTCGAAAAACAAATTAAGGAAAGGAAACAGCTCCTCCATTTCCCTGTTTTATACTTAATCCTTGAACGCCTTAAACTAATCAGAGATATGCTTTATCATATAAAAAATCTATATCCAAAATTCGGAGCAAATCAGAAAATTCATAATAAAAAGCCATTTATATAATAAAAGAGGAGTTGTCCTCTCTTTTATACTTAACCAATAAACTTCCTAAACTATTCAGAGATTCGCCTTATAAGAAAGAATCTGGCAGGGGCATTAGCCCCCGTTACCCTTTCTTATACACATCGAATGAACTCCAAAACTGATAAGGGGAAGCGCCTTATCAGAATATACATATATCCAAAATTTCAAGTGAATCCGATATTTTTATAATGAGTTATCGCGTTACGCACCATGCGCACATACAGAACGGACGGGCACATAAGCTCCCAGGCTTTGATAGTCTGTGAGCTAATAATGTTTTATATATGAATGAGGGTATATTCAATTCACTGCTTTAGATATAAATTATATACAAGAAATGTAATCTTAGATTATTCTTTCTCTACGGTACGGTTAAGAAAATTTTTTTTTATCCTCTCAGAATATAAAAAATACTATTTAAATTTCGTTTACAATACTCTCAAAACACACATATCGTATTTGTGATAGTTTATGCACACATACGCATGTTATGTTGAGAGTGGACTGTGAGGTATTCACTATTCCGAGGCTAAATCATACAAATATATGCGTCCTAGAAATTCAAAAGTGTTCGCTAGATAGAGGTGTCTCTATTTGGGGGAGTATGTTATAGAAGATTTATTAAATATAGATTTTTTACAAGAAAAGTTATTTTGGAAAATCTTTTGAAAAATCGGGTTAAACCAAATCCAACACGCCAGAGTCAAAACTTAACACAAAATTGACCAGAAATTAAAACAATGAAAGTAAATCCGACTTGAAGCCCGACAGACGGGAAAATGTTTATGTGTGTGAATCCGACCCCCAATCAAAACATACAACGCCAACTCAACCTAACGAATCCCGTAACTCTTCGAGACAAGCAACATTTACACAATGGCTAATCTTTAATCACAGGTAATTAAAAAAAAAACTATTTTATCAAATAGCAAAAATGCTGTGATTTAATAGACAAAAAATTGGTATTAAATTTTACTGATATGAGTAATCAATTATTCTGAGCACTATACATTGCCGTTGTCCGTCGTTAATGAATAGTTCATATTAATTTGTTATATTTTATGAAGCTGCTATCATTCAAATCCGTCTTGAAATTAAAGAGATGATTCGATGGGCAATCCCCCCCCGAACACTTGAATGTTCCCATCGAAATATATGTGATTTTATGCTTTTTAATGGACAAAGGTGTAATTCCCCCCACCCTCTCGGATCTCTAAAATATTCCCCTTTGAGCCATAGAAATCACTCATGGAGAAAAACAACCGAATTCAACACTGCATTTGATTCAAAGTGGAGAGTACTCTTCTACAGGGATTCCAAAGTTCTATTTTGTCTTCGTTATTTCTCACAAGTCCTAAACAGAGAGAGAAGGAGAGAGAAGTGTTTCATTCCCATAATGAAAACTTCCAAGTCAGGCCTTTAATGGGAAATTTTTCTAACAACACTTCATTCTCTCCCTTGGATCATTTGAAATATGTATTAGCATTTGTTAGTGTTCTTCACCGATTCATCAGGTGAAATTTACTGTTAAAATTTACCGTTATGAGTAATCAACGATTCTGAGCTCCATTGATGTTATCCGTTGTTAATAAATAAGTTGTATATTATGAAACTGCTAACATTCAAATCCGCGGTGAATTTTGGGAGATGATTCGATAAGGGATTTTTTCCCAGAACATTGAAATGCTCCCATTGAAATGTTTGCGATTTTATGATTTTTAATGAACAAAAATGCAATTCCCATCCTTCTCGAATCTCTAAAATATTCCCCTTTGAGCAGTCGAAATCTCTCCCGGAGAAAAACGACTGAATTCAACACTGCATTCAATTCAAAGTATAGAGTAGTCTTCTACAGGGATTCTGAAGTTCCATTTTGTCTTCGCTATCTTATTTCTCAAAAATCTTAAACAGAGAGAGAAATGTTCCATTCCCGTAATGAAAACTTCCAAGTCTCAAGACCTTTAATGGAAAATTTTTCTAAGAGCACTTCATTTCTTTCCATTGGATCATTTGAAATATTTATTAGCTTTTGTTAATGTTCTTCACCGATTCATCAGGGAGAAGTGAAATTGATTAAGATGCGCTTGTTCAAAATATTTATTAAGCAGTTGATGATATACTTTATTTGAGCGTACAATGAAGCTGACGATAAAGTTAAACAGCTTAATGACAATTCGATTAGGCGTAAAGTAATTAATATTTTACCATTTTTCTCTCCTCTTCAAGTCAGAAAATTAAATGTTAGAAGTAATTAATGAGAAGAACAAAGAAGAACTACTTGAGTGCATAATATTCTAATACAAAGCAAAAACATCTTGTTATATCTCCATTTAAAATGCATTATAATCTTAAATTAAGATGTTTTGATTATAAAATACAATTAAATATGTACAATAAGGTGTTTAATAACTTATGTGTCGTAAGTTCTAAATAGAGAATCTATTTATTCCATATTTATACTCATAATGCTAGAGTGCCAATTCATGAACTTAATTTAGGAAATGATTCCATGAGGAGTTTTCCCCCGGAACACTGAAACGCTCCCATCGGAATGGTTCTGACTTTATGATTTTTAATGGGCAAAAGTGCAGTTTACACCCCTCTCGGATCTCTAAAATAGTTTCCTTTGAGCCGTAGAAATCCCTTCTGGAGAAAAACATCCGAATTCAACACTGCATTTGATTAAAGTGTAAAGTATTCTTCTTCAAGGATTCTGAAGTTCTATTTTGTCTTCGCTATCTTATTTCTCACAACGCTTAAACAGTGAGAAAGAAAGATAAATGTTCCATTCCCATAATGAAAACTTGAAGTCTGAAGACCTTTAATGGGAAATTTTTCTAAGAGCACTTCATTCTCTCCTTTGCATCATTTGAAATATCTATTAGCCTTTGTTAATGTTCTTCAACGATTCATCAGAGAAAATTTACAGGTATGAGTAATCAACTATTTTAAGCCCCATTGTTTATATCCGTTGTTAATAAATAAGTTATTTATTATGAAGCTGCTAACATTCAAATCTGTGTTGAATTTAGGAGATGACGCGATGATGAATCCCCCCCCCCCCCACCCGGAATGCTGAAATGCTCCCATCGAAATGCCTGTGATTTTATGCTTTTTAATGGAGAAAAGTGCTATTCCCACCCCTCCCCCTTCGGATCTCTAAAATATTCCCTTTTGAGCCGTCGAAATCCCTCCCGGGGAAAAACGTCTAAATTCAACACAGCTTTTGATTCATAAAGGAAAGTATTCTTCTACACAGATTCTGAAGTTATATTTCGTCTTATTTCTTTCGAGTTCTAAACAGAGAGAAATGTTCCATTCCCATAATGAAAACTTCCAAGTCTCAAGACCTTTAATGGGAAATTTTTCTAAGAGCACTTCATTCTCTCCCTTGGATCATTTGAAATATCTATTAGCCTTTGTTAATGTTCTTCACCGATTCACCAGGGAGAAGTGAAATTGATTAAGATGTGCTTATTCAAAATATTCATTAAGCAGTTGATGATACACTTTATTTGAGTGAACAATGAAGCTGACGATAAAGTTAAACATCTTAATGACAATTCAATTTCGCTCAAAGTAATTAATATTTTACCATTTTTCTCTCCTCTTCAAGTTAGAAAATTAAATGTTGGAACTAATTTATGAGAAGAGCAAAGAAGAACTAATTGAGTATGCATAATATTCTAATACAAGGCAAATATATCTTGTTAAAACTCCATTTAAAAGGCATTATAATCTTAAATTAAGATGTTTTGTTAATAAAATGCATTTAGAATTAAATAAATATGTATAATAAGATGTTTGACAACTTATGTGCCGTAAATAATATTATAAATAGAGTATTATAAGTAGTATTGTAAATAGTATTATAAATAGAGTATTATAAGTAGTATTGTAAATAGTATTATAAATAGAGTAGTAGTATTATAAATAGAGTATTATATCTACTCCATGTTTATACTCATAATGCAAGGGTGAAAGTTCATGAATTTTAAATATTTTAAAAATTGTTCTTTAAAATCTAAAAGGCTCATTTGTGATTTCTGACTCTCTTTCATCATTTGAAAAATGGTTGTTGCTTTCGATCTAGAGACATCTGAGACTACCAGTTCCTCGTCCCCAAAGTGTAAGAGTCATTTGGAATTTTCCACGTATGGGAAAAGTCACGTTGTTACTGGCTGCATAGTACACGAGACAAAAAATAATTCCATTTATCCTTCATTTTTTACTAAACACCAAAAAACCTAATTTAACGGTTGACCCGTAGGGTTTATTATTGTGCTTTTGCACCCAAAAGTGTGAAAACAAGGAGAATTGGAAGCAAGAAAACACAATGGAAAAACCTATGAGTCAACCAGTAAAATTGGGTTTTTAGATTTTTTTTTTCCAAGATATGACTTAGCAGACCAGTTGCATTGTATTATGCGAATTAAGGTTTAACTGATCCTGGATTTCATCCGTGAACTCGATGAGGTGATTGCATATTCTGCCGCCGCTCGGTCTATAATATTCTACTTCATCTTTAAGATCTTATTTCCAACAAGCTCTTCAGAGAAGTCTAATAGTTTCAATCGAATAATGAAATCCTTCATTCTTAACATACTAATAAAAATGTTTCATTGTAACTCTCCATTGTTTCCGTTTATTTATATAAATCTACTAAAAGAATTTGCAAAGTTCTTCAAAAAACACTGTGAACAAGAGATAAGGGCAATTTATTTAGTTGTGTATTCAGCAATTTGCTACACGCTTTATAAGAGTGAATAACGATGCTGACAACAATGCGAAACAACATAATGACGGTGCAATTTAACTTATTTATTTGCTTCATCTTCTTCAAGATATCATGTAATGGTTTAATAATGTTGACGCGCTTATCAAAAGTCACGTAACATGAAAAAAATGCATGAATACACTACAAGAGAAGGAAACGTAGTTTATCTGAAAAAAAAAAAATAATAATAATAATACTAACATATATTTGCATTTCAAAACATGTTGCATTTGGGATGTTTGCAGGAAAAATAAATAATCATAATTGCGCAAAAAATTTATAGCAAAAGTGCTGACAAAATAGGTGTTATTTTTTTGTGTGTCTTTTTCAATTTTTAAATACTGTATGCATAATACGGACAGTAAAACTATAAAATTTAAATCAAATTTATAATGAGTTACTACTTGTCTTTAAAAGCCATAATGAACTGCATTTAGAGAAAAATAATATATGACAGGGAATGATTATTTTATTATCATAAATGAAAGCTCGAATTCTCAAAATCTAAGATTTTCTAAAATTCCTTTATTTATTTCTCTTAATTCATTCGAAATATTTATTGGCCTTAGAGAATGTTTTTAAATAACACGTTTTTTATTAGAGAAATTTGAAACTGATTAGGATGTGTTTATTCAAATGATTAATTTAGCAGTTTATTATATACGTCCACATAAGAATGTCCCAGTTATAAATTTGAAGAGTATCAATTGTAAGCATTGTAGAATTTTGGTTCAAGATCATAAATAAAGATTAACTCAAGCGATTTTACATAAGTGAATGCGAGACTACTGCTTTGTTATTGAATCGCTTGTAGTGCTATATGAAAAATGGCGATTCCTGAACATAAAAGTTTATTGCTGGGCTGAAGTTTTACAATCCGTTAGAGCCATGCGATTTTTCTTTTGAGGCTTTATAAAAGATCGTGTCTGTGTTCCGCCGCAACCTAATGGTTTGACAGACTTGAGGCAAGGAATGGTAGAGGTTATTGCTTTCATTATTTCGAACTTGTTAACTCAAGGATGTGTGCCGTAAAACTAAAGTTGCATACATTGAATATTTATCAGAAAAATTAGGTTAGTTTACTTTCAGTTTGATGTATGATGTTTTATAAATAGTCTAAATTGAACATTACATAACAATTGAAGTATACATAAACGAATTGAACATTTGTTTATGTATACTTTGTCTTCATTTAAGAGAAATATAATTTTGACGTTAAATATAAATAATGACAATATAATTTCGCATAAATGAATCAATGCTTTTAATGCCTTTTTTTCTTATCCTCTTCAATATATTTAAAATTATCGCATCGAATCTACCAGAATAGTTAAGAAAAAATGAAGTTTTACTCGAATAGTCGATATGAAAAGTAATAACATATTAAAATAAAAAGCTAACCGAGTATAACAGCTATATTCATTTTTAAGACATATTCACAATAGATAGCATTTGGAACAAAGTAAAATACGCCAAGGACTAATTATTTCATTCACACAATGGAAAATTGCATTCTCGATATTTTGAATGATTACTATTTTTTGGTGCGTTCCTAATTATGTAAATACGTAGCACCTATAGTGGTCGTTCAGCCCGTCCGTCTGTCCGTCTGTCTGTCCCTCCCCATATAACAACGCAAAAACTACCCAACTGAATCGTTTGAAATTTAAAATACATAATTATTACATAATTTTGTCGAGTCATTTCAAATTTTATGAAAATCGGATGCATAGATCAATTACAGGGACAATCAAAAGGATTCCGTTACATTACTGTCAATGGGGAAAAAAGTTTCAAATGCATTTTAATCGTTTGAAATTTTAAATACATAATTATTATATAATTTTGTCGAGTTATTTCAAATTTTATCAAAATAGGATGCATAGTTCAATTACAGGGACAATCAAAAGTATTCCGTTACATTACGGTTAATGGGGAAAAACGTTTCAAATGCATTTTAATGGTGTTACACTCATTCGAACGTAAAAAAATTGATATGCATGTATAAAGTACATATTATAATATATATTTTGCATAATCAGTGGTGCAAAGAATATTTGTTATTGATTTACAAGGCCACACAAAAGTATTCCATTGCATAATGGTATAGGGAGAACATTGTTTGGTGCGCATTTTAATTGTAATTATTTACAGTTTTATGAGATTGATATATGAGAGTGATATTTTTAAAACTTAGTTATCGTACGAACGCACCTCATTTGCTACGCTTCACGTGCAATTTCCAACTTGTTTTGTTATTATTTAACAATTTCCACTCTCTTTCTCTCTTGGCTCATTTCAAATACATACTAGAGTTTGTTAATATTATTCAATGGAATGTATTCAATTAAGGAAAAGTGAAGTTGGAGAAAATATGTATATCCTATTCTTAATATTCATCAAGTAATTTGTGAAATACTTTACTTGATTGAACAATTATGCAGATGACATAGTTAAATAACGTATGGACAATACAATTTGGCGCACTGAAATTAATATTTTAACTGCTTAATTTTGTTTATCCTCTTCATGATAACATCTTCCAAATATTTACCTGTCTACCAAAAGAGTTTTAACAATGAAGGACTGATTGAGTAAACACAAAGGAAATCGTCAGATATGTTATTATTAGTAGTAGTATTAGTATTATTTTACAAAGGGAAGTATCATTTATTTCTCCTTTCTATGAAGTATATTGATAAAAATAACAAAAAATTTAAGTAAATGCATAAAGTGTAACATTGATATTTAAAGCGAAGGGAATAGAGCAGATTTGCATTTTTTTAGATTGAAAAAAAATATAATTTATATAAGGTGGTCTGGTGTAATAACGCCAAGAGGGGTAATAACGCCAAGTGCTAATATTATGCATAATTATGAAATAATCTGGTAAATGACACCCATGCGCTCTGCGCAAAAGGTTTTTGAGTCATATAAATCGCAAAAAAACAGCTTCAAGTTAATTTGTTACGTTTGTAGGTCTTATTGCTTTTACAAGCAACTAAAATTAACGCTTGATCTAAAATTTGCGAGATTCGTTTTGTGATGTGAAGCCTATTTTTTTTTATCCGGAAATACTTTGTTTATTACATAAATTTGTAGTGCATTTCGTGTACTTTCAAAATGTTGTGGAAGATTTTGGATATTTTCTCGAGATAATTTGTAGTTTAAAATGTACTGCGCAATAAGTATACCGGGGTAATAACGCCAATCCTTGGCATTCATACCCCGGTTGATTTCCAACAGTGGCCGAGCTACATCCTAAATACTGATTCAAATAAATTGTAAACTGTGCAATGTTTCTAACAATTCTGTTTAAACGGTCCTTTTTAAGCAAAAAGAAGCTCACGGTCTGATAATCTTTTGCCTCCCCCCCCACACACACACACCACACCTTTATTTTTTTTACAATTTAACAAAAAATTGAACATTTTCAATAGCTTAGAATGCAGTTTGTCAATTTCTAAGTTTGTAGAGTATGAATTTTTAGAATTCGGCAATTTACATGCAATTATTCCATCTTATTTCATAGTTTTGTTTACATGGCGTTATTTCCCATATAGGTGGGCAATAACGCCAAACGGCATTGGTCAAGAAATCACGCCATTACATTTTATGAATACATATCTGTTAAATTATTTTTTATAGATAGATAGTCAAGGAGTTGCTGTATCAAATTATATATTTGTTTGAAAAATACAATCTAAAACTGAGCCGTGAAAATTGGTAGAACCTTAACGTGGCGTTATTACCCCAGGGTACCTTATATATTTGTTTATTTATACTTCCTATAGTCTCGAGATTATCTCTCTGAAACAATTTCGCCGAATTCGGAGCTCTTTCGTAGTTAGGTTGAGTAAAAAAAACTGGGAAATTTGTGAAAGTTGCGTTATTATGCGCAAATCGACAACAAAAGCAACAAGTACTATTCTTCAAAGTAAATTCCGGCAAAAGAGTCGAAATAAAAACCTAATTGCTTCTTGAATGAATTTCATTTTACAGTACCACTGAATTCTATAAAATAAATTAGGAAATAATATACTATGCACTTCTTTGTTAACCCTTTCCGGCACAGTGTATCCAGTCCCCCCCCCTAATTTTACCCCACACCTAATTTTAATTCCAAACTTTCAAAAGGCACCAATAGCTTTTGCAACGAAAGTTTAAATTAAAGGGTTCTTAATTTCTAAAACAATCGTTTGTCAATTCCGTTATAAGGCGATAATTTCTCCTTTTGTTGATAGAATTTGTCCGTGCCGGAAAGGGTTAAAAAAGTGACTCGATCAGAGTTCAATACAATATTAATTCAATTAAGCTTTTACATTATATGGCGTTAAAAAGTGTCCTTTAAAGGTATACTGATAGTTAGGAAGAAATATCGTTTTTTGATAATTAAAATTTCTATAGAATCTATAGAATGCGCGCGCGCGCACACAAACGCATATACACACACAGAATTATAAGCACAAGCAAATTAAAGAAAAGCTCCCAAGAGACATAAATTAAAATAAATATAGTCAACCAAGTCATGATCAATTTATTCAGGCAATACAGTCGGAATAAAGAACTAATTATTTCTTACTTTATTTCATTTTAAAATACTATTAAACTCTACAAAATAAAATATCAAATAATATACTATGCACTTCATTATTAATGAAGTGACTCGACCAGTATAAATTACAATATTAAATCCATTAAACTTCCACATTAGACGGTGCTTAAATAAAGACATTTAAAGGTATACTGTTTGTTACGAAGAAAGATGGTATTTTAATGATTACAGATTCTATAGAACCTAAACAACAGTGTTGAATTCAGACTCTTTTCTGCGGCAGGGGCTTCTGTGATCAAAAGGGGGGGGGGAGGAATTATAGAGTTTCATTGAGATAAATCGCACTTTTTAACCATTGAAATCAGAAATCTCAAATTTTCCGGGGGGACATTTCATTGCTCCGGGAAGGGTGTCACATCGAGCCACTCCCTGAAATCAACACTGCTACAAAATGCACACACACAAAAAAAGTAAATGGAATTATTAGACCAGGACATGAAAGAAAAGCTCCGAGAGTAATCATCGTAAATATAGTCTACAAAGTCATGATGAAATAATTCCGGCAATAAAATCGGAATAAATAATTAAAAAAATAATTGTTTTATACGATGAACTTCATTTTATAGTACCATTAAACTCTACAAAATAAAATAGGAAATTACAAACTACCTGTTTATGAAAAAAGTGACTAGACAAACATTCATTAGAATATTAAATCAATTAAGCTTCCACACCATACGGTTTTAAAATAGAGATCTTTAAAGGTATGCTGATTGTTAGAAAGAAAGATTGTATTATAATGATTGGGGATACAAATAAAACCTACAGAATGTACAAAAAATAAATAAACAAAGAAAAGCAAACGAAAAATGGAATTTTAAACATCGGACCATTCCAGAAAAGCTCCAATAGACATCGATTAACAGTAAATGTAGTCTACACAATCATAATCAATTAATTCCGACAATAAAATCTTAAAATATATATATATATATTATATATATATATTCTTTAATGAATCCAGTCCTTTTTTTCGAGAAACGTAAAAAATGAAGTATCTAATCGCTTTATATTTGTTGAAATGGAAAAATAATTAAATTCTTCGTGTATACTAAAATGATACAATTTGCTTATATAATTATAACAAAGTTTTAAGGGGAAAAAATTTAACACAATTTTAATGCCGCTTTTGCTACACGTTTTACTGCCTGGTTGCTTTTATTATAGACAAAGTTTTACGTAATATTTTTAAATTCATAATATATTATTCAGTAAAATGTAAAGATACTACCATTATAAAATTTGAATCAGGAACGTAACAAAGACTGCATATCGTATCAATAAATTGTTAAAAAAAAAAAAAAAAAAAAAAAAAAAAATCAAAAAAGAAGAAGATGAAGAAAGAAGAAAATCTGTTAAGAGACAGATTAAAAAAAAGTTTGCCGTAAAAATTCTGTTAAGCCAACTAAGGCTCTATAAAACAACAATTTTCCTTTATTAATTTTCACTTTCATCTATCTTTACAAGAAGAAAGTATTGGATACGTGAAAAATTTCGACTTCTATTACTTTTGTGAAATTTATACATTTTAAAAAGTACTGAATACGATTTTACGATATGACCCAGACTTACAGAAAATGTTTGTCTGTAAGTCTGTGGTTCCATGAGTTTCAGGTTCAGTGACTCTGGATTCTCTGAGTCTGTCTGTATGTATTTGACAAAAATTTTGTCTCAAGAAATAATGCACACAATTTAATAAAATTTTAGATTCAGTTAGACATTGATATAAATTGCTGCTGATTAGTTCTCGGTGTAAACTGCTTAACGGGTGGTGCTGTTGTGCTGCATTTTTTCAGATTTTCACAATAACTCTAGCTCAAGAACTAAGAAACAAATTTTCAATCAACTTCAGATTCAATTACACGTTGATACAAGTTGTTGTTGATTAGGTTTTGGTGTATATCGCCCAAGAGGTGGCAAAAATATGCTGCATTTCTACGATTTCCGAAATAGCTCTGTCACAAGAACTAAAGCATTAATTTTTATCTTCTAATTTCAAACTTTAGATTCAGAGATACGTTGACATAAGTTGTTGCTGATTAGGTTTTGGTGCATATCATCCAACAGATGTCGTCGCTATGGTACATTTTTCACGATTTTCGCGATAGCTCTAACTAAACTAATGAACGAAATTTACTTACAAATCTAGTTACATACCCTGTTACACTTTTACATAAAAACAACTTTTAGAATCCTCGTGATGGGCATAGATTGTCACTTAATTTTGTGTGATGGCGAATTTTGATGCATTAACATCTTATGAAATAAAATAGTGTTTTGGGATTGGCATATCCGACTAGTTTTAATTTAGCAAATTACCATAAAAAGATCTACCCTATGGAAAAAATAACAATTTTCGCATTTTCTGTGGAGAACCCGAGATAAATTCAATCCTTTATCAAATTTTCTGGGTTTATATTTTTTTATTAGTATTTTTTTTTAAATTTAGCAAACGTCTATTTAAAAAATTACTCTATTAAACAAAATAATAATTTTAACAATTCTCACATTTCTTGTGGAGAACTTAAAATAAACTTAATCTTTTATGAAACTTGATTAGGAAGTTTTAATAATACTTTTAATTTCAGTCTAAATTATTTTCCAAAATAACTGATACACAGACTAAAATTTCAATTATACGCCTTATTAGTTTAATTATCATAAAAATGTTTGAAGGGATAATACCACTTAATCGAATTAGCACGCATATTTAAACTCTCAAAACCATAAAGAAGGATATCACTTATTTATATTTAGATATCAATTCCTTAAATGCCCTTGATTACAGCCCCATTTTACGGAAAATTAGAGACTAAATATCCTTATTATTTCAATGTACGGAAATTGGAAATCAAATTTATGCTAAACGTATTTGCTGCCGAATAGTTTAAAAATAACTACATAATAAATTATTATATTATATTTAAAAGAATGTTATTCATGCTTGGTAACTGCTAGAACAAACTTTTGAAATTAACATTCTCCTTTGGAAGTCGTATTTCAATATGTTCGGAAATTAAAATCACTCTGAAAACAATTTTGTTCCGATCAATGTCAATCTAAAAGAATAAAATTCATGATTTAATTTGCATCACTGATTCGAAAATAACGTTTCTAATAACATTATCACATTATCTTCCGATAATGATCATAAATAGAAACGTACTGGGTTCAAGTAAGCATAAAATGAAGTTTTGATAGCTTCAAAATCGGAAAAATTGGACGCATATATAGTTACAAAAGTTTGGTTACACTGGTAAAATGTGGTTTTGGAGTTAATTAATTCTTTAAAAGAAGAAACTCATATACTTAAAACAGATACATATACGTGGGTGGTTCAAAAATTATTGTGCCTAGTGTATGTAAAATGTTTGACTGCGATGGTTGATATGAAATATCGAAGACTAAAGACTAATGCCTTTATGCTCAATTTCATAACCGTGGCATCTATATTAACACATTTTTTGAGGGAGGGATGAAATTTTAAAGATCTGTTTTTGAGAGATTTTTTAAAAGGAGGATGAGAAAGAAAAGCTATTTGGCAGCTTATGGGACCAGATTTATGGCAGTGGATGAGCCATGGTCATATCATTATGATCCCGAGTCCAAACGACAGTAGCCACGTCTCATCCTGTCACCCTCCTCTCCCCCCCCCCCCATGTCACAAATTTAACCTTATAAGCTCCGAACCAACCGTTCACAATAAAAATATTTTATATACAATAGGGACAGTAATTTTCGAACCATCCACGTATTAAAAAATATTTCAACACAATTAATACAATAACTCAACATCAGCGAAAAATTAGCCGGGCCAGGAATCGAACTTGAGTCTACAGCACACTGTCTTGTTGCTATGCTAAGCTACCCTGTCCGATATCCTAGTCTGGCAATTTTTCACTAATAAAATGTTGTTGGAGAACGTTGCGGAAAGTCGTGTACCTTTAACAAAAATGAATTCAGATGTTAATTTATATGTGCGTTTTGATATATATTGTGGATTAATGGAACATTAATTTATTCATCGCATTTTCCATCATCGCGTGCTGTGCGATTGCCGGCTGATGACGTTCCCCAACATGGTTTATTAATGAGAAATTGCCCGCCAAGGATATCGGCCAGGATAGCTTAGTGGTTAAAGCAACAGCACGGAAAGTTGTGGGTCCAGGTTTGAGTTTTGGGCCCGGTTAATTTTTCACCCTTGTTGGGTTATAGATTAATTGTGTTTAAGTTTGTCTTAATATGTCTACCTTTAAAATCAAATGAATTCAGATGTCAATATATGTGAGCTTTAAAACTCATGTACATTGCAAAAGAAAACGAATGTTTCTTGTTGTATCAAGATGGCTTTCAAAAATCTAATGTATTGTTATCCATGATATCAAGAAGCAGTTCCGTATCTGCAGAAATCAATAGATTTCCAACATGTGAAGAAAAATTTCTTAAACAAATATTCCTTTTACTTTCTTTAATTTTCGAAAACTTTCCAAGTAGTTCTGAGAATGTATAAATATTTTATCATCAATTTGCCATATCTCAATGTGTCCTCTAAAGGAAAAATCATTTAATAATTTCATACGTAAAACTTCGCTTCTGATAAGAACCAATGTCGGCAGCACTGTTACCAGTACGTCCTTGTTAATTGACGAAAATGCAGTTGAGATTAAAAATTTCACATAATTTTTATGTTAGATCAGTGAGCTTTCACAGTTTTTAAGAAAGATGGAGAAATTAAATTAAATTATATTATATAAATTATATTCATAAATTTGCAAATATAATAAAAAAAAAAGCATATACGTTTACGATTTTGAAATTTTTTAAAAGTGCAGTCGTTGTTTTGGAAATCTCATAAAATATACAAATTACATGTGATTTAAACATTTCAATGATAATTGCTTATATCTTGAAAATGAATTGTTTATAATAATATTAAAATAGTTTCTAGTCAATGTCAGAAAAAAAAAATCTTTTATAAAATCTTTTCTTTTTTCTTTCTGTTTTTTATAAAATGTATCAAACAATACGAAAAGATTGATGAAAAGTTTTAAACTGTATGTTTGTGACATTAGACAAATTTGCATTACAATGCGAAATAATATTAAAAGTTAAAATAACTATTCTTACGAAAGAAATATTCATTATGCAACGCTATTATTTCATTCAAAATCCAATTATCGATTAGAATTTCATACGGTCTTTGCGTTATTTCTTGACAGACGTCTTTTCAACGGAGAAGTCGTGCCATTTATATGATATTTCCTTAGGGTGAAGAATATTATGCTACAGCTGACTTTTTTTTTTGTTAATCTCTCTGCGCATTGTTTTATGGAAAGTTCTCTCGTATTTCTTAAAATTAAGTTTTTTTTTCTTTTGTCCACAATAAGCAAAGCTTTTTAGCGGTGGTTCAAGATTAAATCCCCAGTAGAAGAAAGATACCAGAAGAGAATCTTGATTAAATTCACTCTTTTGCAAGCAATATTATACTTTCTTTTTTTTCTGTGGATTTCAATTATAAGAAAAATATGCTCTTTTCTTAACAGAAGTTCACAAGGAAAAATAGAGTGTCGCTTTAGTCAAGTTATTTTCAGAAGTAGAATAACATCTTCATATTTTATATGACAGTAGCGGGGCAGATAACATCCTTACAGAAAAAAATAATAATAATATGAGTCAAAATTCTTTGACAAAATCTAAAGATTTTGAATTTATAGGCTAGTGGTGATAAAAATAAAGATACCAGCTCTCGGTCCCAGGCTCAAAAAGAATTTATGGACGTAATCCATGTAGCATAGTTTATCTAAGGACACCACAAATACAGATTTTTTGGCCGAGGAAGAGCATCGCCGTCGTGCACCACTTTTCCTGAAACCCGGAACTTTTAGATGACTGGTTATGACAACAGCAAAACCCGTGGCTTTTACTCTGATATTAATACTCTGATATTAATTACACAATTGTAACAGTTTAAAATGTAAAAAATAAATATATTAAAATAATTGTAAAAAAAAATAAAGTTTTTATAAAATATATCAAACAATACAAAAAGAATGGTGAAAAGTTTTAAACTGTATATTTGTGACATTACACAAATTGGCACTATAATGCGAAATAATATTAAAAGTTGAAATGACTATACTTACGAAAGAAATATTCATTATGTAACACAACAAGTTCATTCAAAGTCCAATTATCGATTAGAGTTTCATGCGATCTCTGCGTTATTTCTTCACAGACGTCTTTTTCAATGGAGAAGTCGTGCCATTTATATGCGATTTCCCTAGGCTGATGAATATTATGCTACAGCTGGCTCTTTTTTGTTAATCTATCTGCACATTGTTTTACGGAAAGTTCTCTCGTATTTCTTAAAATTAATTTTTTTTCTTTTGTCCACAATAGGCAAAACTTTTTAGCTGTGGTTCAAGATCAAATCCCTTGTAGAAGAAAGAAGACTGCACAGAAAATTGATTAAATGGCCTCTTTTGCAAGCAATATCATACTTTTTTTTTCTTTCAGCGGATTTCAATTATAAGAAAAAATATGCTCTTTTCTTAAGAAAAACTCCGAGTGTTATTTTAATTAAGTTATTTTCAGGAGTAGAAAAACATCTTCATACTTTATATGATAGTAGCCAAACATAAAAAATCTTTTCTGAGTCTAACATTTTAGGACGGAATCCTAAAGATTTTGAATCTACAGGTTAGATATGGTAAAAATAGGAATGACAACTGCCGATCTCAGGAGGTCTAAGAGAACTTAAAGATGTTAGCCAAGTAAAAATTTATCCAAAGACACCACAAGTACATACTTTCGGTCTAGGAAGAGCATCGCCATTGCGCATCACTTTTCCTGAAACCTGGAGCTCTTAGATGATTGATGGTCACAAGAACAAAATCCATATACTAAAAAACCCGTGGCTTTATTAAAGGACGCCGATAATACATACTCCGGTCGAGGAGGAGCATTACTGTCGCGCATCACTTCTCTTGAAACCCATAACTGTTAGATCATTGGTGGTCACAACAGCAAAAACAAAAGGACCCGCGGCTTTGGGTTCGTACCTCTCAGTCACCTAAGGACTTCAGAGAGTGCAGCTAACAATGGATTTTACCCAGTAATGGCTGAAGCCATTCCTCTGTAGAGGAAAATCTTCTGAAAGAGACTGTTTATTGAACGAAGGGGGGCAGTGTTAAAATGCACTTCACTCCAATTGGTGTTTTTCTCCTGTTTATCCGCAACACACATGGATAAAAAAGTTTCTAGCTATAGGAGTGACGGGGCCGCATTGTTTCACGGAGTGTGCTCTCGTATTTTTTAAATTTTTTTTTTCTTTTGTCCACAATAAGTAAAACTTTTTAGCTGTGGTTCAAGATTAAATCTCCTGTAATAAAAAGAAGACTGCAGAGAATCTTGATTAAATTCACTCTTTTGCAAGCAATATCAAGCTTTTATTTTTCCTTTCCTGCGGATTTCAACTATAAGGAAAAATATGCTTTTTGCTTAAAAGAAGTAAGTCATCGTTCCCGGGGAAAGAATTGAGTATTGTCTTAGTCAAGTTATTCTGAGAAGTAGAATATCTTCATATATCTTTATATATAACATAGAATATCTTTATATATAACAGTAGCAGGGCAGAAAAATCCTTATAGAAAAAAAATAACGAATTGAGTCTTAGATCATAAAACGAAATCTTAAAGATTTTGACCTGTTATTTACTTTAAAAAACATATTTCTGGCAATTTAAATATCGTCTCTTTTGTCGCAGTTTCGTCACAATGTTAACGTCAAAGTAGTCACAAATGACACATTTTACAAAAATTTGTCACACCGTGACTTCACAATCTGGTCATAATGTGACGTCACAAAAAAACTCTAAAACGGCCATAACGACTTCGCATTTTAGTCACTGTGACTTCACTTTGACGTCACGTGAAGTCACATCGACGATCGATGGTCACAAAGTCATAATGTAACTTCACAACGACGTCGTAGTGACGTCAACATGCCTCACGGGAAGGATGCCAACTCCGGTACCAGGCTCCCAAGCCTTTTCGGATATCAGCAAAGCGGATTGATTTATCTAAGGACGCCACAGTACATACTTCCGGTCGAGGAGGATCGTAGTAGTCGCGTAGTAGACATAGCAGTCGCGCAACAATCTTCCTGAACACAGCAGCATAATACTAAAAGATTCGCGGCTTCGGAGGCTTCACCTGCGGGTAATATCATTTAACATTTTCATTCGTTAAAATTCTGTTTCTGAAACAAACCTGTGCCGTCAGCACTGTTACCAGTACATCCCTGTGAACTGACGAAAATATAATTAAAGTATTTCGCGTAATTTTTTATGTTAGATCGATGAGGTTTCGCTCTTCTGAGGAAAGATGGGGAAATAAAAAAGAAAATATTTGTAAATTCGCGATCATAAACAACGAAAAATAAACGCATGTCCATTCACGATTTTGTAATTTTTTTAAAAATATTATCGTTGTTTTGGAAATTGCATAACATATACGAATTACATGAATTTTAACATTTCAGTGACTATTGCTTATATGATTATACTGCACTTAAAACTCAATTATTTATAATGATTTTGAATAGTTTCTGGCTAAATTTGGCGAGGAAAAAAAAAACCTAAAAACGTATTTGAAAAACATATTAAACAATACAAAAATAATTACGAAAAGTTTTAAACTGTATATTTATTTAAAAAATTAGACAAACCTGCACTATAATGTGAAATAACATTAAAAGTAAAGATAACTATGAAGATGGAAAAAAATATTATGTAACATTACAACTTCATTCAAGTCCAATTATTGATTAGAGTTTCATATGATCTCTGCGTTATTTCTTGACAGACGTCTTTTCAACAGAGAAGCGTGCCATTTATATAAGATTTCCCTAGGGTGAAGAATATTATGCTACAGACGGTTCTTTTTTGTTAATCTCTCTGCACATTGTTTCATGAAAAGTTCTCTCGTATTTCTTAAAATTAAGTTTTTTTCTTTTGTCCACAATAGGCAAAGCTTTTTAGCCGTGGTTCAAGATTAAATCACCTGTAGAAGGAAAAAGATTTCAGAGAATCTTGATTAAATTCACTCCTTTGCAAGCAATATCATACTTTTTTTTTTCTTTTCTGCGGATTTCAATTATAAGAAAAAATATGCTCTTTGCTTAAAAGAATTCATCGTTCACGTGGAAAGAATCGAGTGTTGCTTTAGTCAAGTTATTTTGAGAAGTAGAATAACATCTTCATAATTTATATGATAGTAGCGGGACAGAAAAATCCTTACAAAGAAAATATAGCAATGTGAATCAAAGTTGTTAGATGAAATCCTAAAGGTTTTGAATCTCTAGGTTAGGTATGGCAAAAATAAAGATACCAACTCCCAGCCCCACGCTCTAAGACCCTTTAAGGATGTAAACCAAGTAAAAATTTATCCAAAGACACCAAAAGTACATACTTTTGGTCTATTAAGAGCATCGCCATTGCGCATCACTTTTCCTGAAACCTGGAACTCTTAGATAACTAATGGTCACAACAACAAAATCCATATACTAAAAAACCTGTGGCTTTCAGCTCGTACCTCTGATTTTCATTACACAGCTATAATTGTTTTAAATGTAAAATAAATAAAAAATAAAAAAAATAAAATAAAATAAAAAACATGTTTTTCATAAAATGTGTCAAACAATAGGAAAAGAATTATGAATTGTTTTAAACTGCATATTTGTGACATTAGACAAATTGGTATTATAATGCGAAATAATATTAAAAGTTAAAATAACTATTCATGTCCAAAAAAATAAAATAAAATAAAATAAAATAAAAATAAATAAATAAAAATGCATTATGTAACACTACTATTTCATTCAAAGTCTAATTATCGATTAGAGTTTCATACGATCTCTGCGTTATTTCTTGACAGACGTCTTTTTAACGGAGAAGTCGTGCCATTTATACCAGCTCTAGGTCCAAGGCTCTAAAAGCCTTTAAGGATATGAGCTATTTGGCCTAGTTTATCAAAGGACACCACAAGTACATACTTTCGAGTGGCATACTGATATATTTATGAAGCAAAACATTTTTTTTTTCGACTCCAGTAAGTCAGGAAACTTTTTGGAAATCAGAAAAAGAGTTGGCAGATGAGTAAATTTTCCCTAATCGAATCCAGAAGAAATCAAAATTATGTACAAACGTGATTTTTTATTTAACGAAATTTATATAAATTCTGCGTTTTAGAAAATGCCATTTCTAAAACAAAAGTGGGCCAATATTTAATGAGACTCGAATTCCAAAGAAGCATAGTACACATAATAGTATACATAATTTGAGGAGAGTCAGCAATAGCGCATTGAAGAGAAAAGATACAATACCCAAAATACTTTAAAAAGTGGAATTACATCCTCACATATTTTTAGGCGTGTTCATAATCATGTAGATACGTAGCACCAATAGCCGTTATTCAGTCCGTCCATCCCAATATAATACAGCAAAAACTACCGAACCGAATCGATTAAAAATTCAACTATACAATTGTTGCATAATTTTGTTTAAATTTTAGGAAAATCGGTTAGTTTAAATTACAGACAGATTCAAAAAAGTATTTTGTAGCATTACGGCCTATAAGAAAAATTGTTTCAAGTGCATTTTAGTTATGTTACTCTTTTTCGAACGTAATAAAATTGATATACATCTACGAAGTATATATTAAAATATACATTATGTTCAGCCTGGTCTGCAGAGAATATTTATTATTAATTTACAGTGCCACACAAAAATATTCTATTACATAATGGTATAGGAAAAACAATGTTTGGGATGCGTTTCAGTTAGATTAAACTATTTCACTTTTTATAAAATTGTCATATGATACTGAGGTTTACTACAAGTTTCTTCCTGTGTAATAGAAATCAGATAGCATTTACAGGGACATACAATAGATTTCGGCTAATATACTGTATTCGATGTACTGTATACTATTACACCAATATTCGAATATTTCTAGAACTATATATAGTTTATGCCTCTTTTGTTACGCTTGACGTATAATTTTCGATTTCTTTAAATTAAATCATTCTGAATGACGCTAGCAACTCAGAAAAAAATATCATGGAAAGTAAAAGATGATTGCAATCGAAGTCCAAAAATGCTTGAGTTATAAATAAATATAAAGTTTAAGAAGATTACATAAGAGAAAACTAAATAATGATTATATTTATTACCTATGTTATAAAGAACAAACGAAAACACGTCATTTTGACGGTGGCAACAGAAGACAATTAAATTTAACTTAAATTTAATATTTTATTGCAATTTTTTAAACTTCTGTATAAAGCGCAATTTAAATTTTTATACTGACTAACAGCGGAAAAATATAAGCTAGCAAATGAAATTTGTTTGAAAACTAAGGTACCCTGGGGTAATAACGCCACGTTAAGGTTCTACCAATTTTCAAGGCTCAGTTTTAGATTGTATTTTTCAAACAAATATATGATTTGATGCAGCAACACATTGACTATCTATATAAAAAAATAATTTAACAGATATGTATTCATAAAATGTAATGGCGTGATTTCTAGACCAATGCTATTTGACGTTATTACCCACCTATATGAGTAATAACGCCATGCAAACAAAACTATGAAATAAGATGGAATAATTGCATGTAGATTGCCCAATTCTAAAAATACAAACGCTACAAACTTAGAAATTGACAAATTGCATTCTAAGCTATTGAAAATGTTCAATTTTTTGTGAAAGTGTAAGAAAAATAAAGGTGTGGTGTGTGTGGAGGGGGGGGGGAGAGGGAGGATGAGGCAAAAGAATATCAGACCGTGAGCTTCTTTTTGCTTCAAAAGGACCGCTTAAATAGAATTATTAGAAACATTGCACAGTTTTAACTGTGTTTATTTGAATCAGTATTTAGGATGTAGCTCGGCCCCTGTAGGGAATCAACCGGGGTATTAATGCCAAGGTTTGGCTTATTACCTCGTTATAGTTATTGCGCTGTACATTTTAAATTACAAATTATCTCGAGAAGATATCCAAAATTTTCAACAACATTTTGAAAGTCCATGAAATGTACTACAAATTTATGTGATTAACAAAGTATTTCCGGATAAAAAAAAAATAGTCTTCACATCACAAAACGTACCTCGCAAATTTTAGACCAAGCGTTAATTTTAGTTGCTTGTAAAAACAATAAAACTTAAAAATGAAACAAATTAACTTGAAGCTGTTTTTTGCGATTTATATGACTCAAAACCCTTCTGCGCAGAGCACATGGGTGTCATTTACCAGATTATTTTATAATTATGCATAATATTAGCACTTGGCGTTATTACCTCGCCTGGCGTTATTACACAAGACCACCTTATATCGCAATTTTTTAAATACTGTATTGCAACTTGCGCAATTTTATTGCTTTTAAAATAATTTTCAAGCATGCATTTTTTTTTTCAAATCTATCTTTATCGCATGCAGATGATTACAAAGAATAAAACTTTTTGGACTTCATGTAAATAAAATAGTTCAGCATTTGTTTCCGGCTTATATTCCATAATGAAATGTAATATTTATCAGTCTATAAATAAAATATTTAAATACAACAAAATTTCAAGACACTTAATGGAACTACGATTAAAGCTCTAATATTATTGGAATAAAATAATAGTAACAATAACAATAATAATAATAAGCTAGTGGTACTAAAGTATCGCTTTTAATAAATTTAAAAAAATTAGTTAAATATATAATACCTATTTTTCAATTAAAAATTATTATTGGTATTAGAGAAAAATCTAAAAAGTATATATTAAATTTCAAGAATCTATTAGAATTCTCAATTTAAAAACTATGGATATGTATAGATTTGTAACCGGGTTTACACTCTGTATTTTTAGTATACCTTCGCCTCTAAATAAAAATCATGTTAACATTTATTCGCAAATAAGCTCAACGCAGCTTTGTATATGTAATTCAGCTCCAAGTTAAAGCACCAAATTTAGGAAAAATCCATTCAAATAAAAGTTCAGGAAAGAAAACACAAGGATAGCAATCACGGAAGCCTTCACGGAAACCTGTTTTACAGCTGCACTTTTAGATAAGAGAAAATAGAAATGTCTTTAAAGAAATTATTTTACTTCATATTTATTAGGAGAAATTTTGAAAATCTAAATTCAATTATATATCAGTTGTTTAAATATGACATATGTCGGATTTATTATTAATTTTTTACCTTATTTTATTTTATTTATCTATTTGTTTATTTTGAAGGCAGCAATTATGTTTTCGAATCAACTGAACTGAAATAACTTTTTTAACACAGTCAGATAAACGCATTTCAATTTAGAAATATCTCGCTTTTATAAATCATATGCAGTTAACCAATTTACAATTAAGTTTTAACAAATCTGACATGACACATTTAAAAAAAAATTAAAACAAATTAGTCGGAACGAGTTCGAAACTTTAAAAATGAAATATGAATTATGAATAAATTCTCCTAATAAATTTCCAGAAAAAATAATATTTTGTTTCACACAATTTAAAACATATAATCCTCAATGTTTTAGATACAAGGGACTTAATGTGATTATATTTTATTGCAAACAATATCAGCCACGTACTTAGGAGATTTTTAGTTTATGTGGAAAATTTGGAATAAAGATATATTTAAAGACATATTAAAGATATATTTAAGTCTTTTTACCTTAAAAAATGCTAATGAAGCAGCTTAACATCGCAAATGGAAAACAATCAAAAATTAAAAAGATTTATTTTCAGTTAAGGAAGCCATTTAAAGTGCATTATAAAGGGGAGAAAAACTATAAATGGTATCTCTGCATATTATATGAGATTTAAATTGCTTAAATAACATTATCGTATGATAAAAGACCATTATGTAAACTCTGATGATTTTTTATGAACTTTAAAAAAATAATTTAACGAACATTTAAAGAAGGAAATAATAATAATTAAATAAATACTTAAAAGAAAATATTTTCTTTTTATTGAAGAAACATATTTTATTTAAAAAGATTTTGAAGCATATCATAAATAGACACAGAATTTAAAATATTCATGTGAAGGCGTAAGTTTTAAAAGTTGCCTTATCAAGAAAATCAAATTTTGGGGAATCGCGAAAAACATCTGATTGTATCTATTGGTTTTCATTGTAAATCACAATTTCAAAATACCAGAAATACACGATAAAATTAGTTTGATATTGTAGCATTTTTCTTACGGCGATTCACCATTAGAGTAGATTAATAGAAAAATCTCGATTTTTAGGGTTTTGTTCATCTGACGAAACCTTATTCGTCTTCTGTCTGCCTATCCGTCCGTCACAGAGTCCGTATAGAAAAACTGTTCAAATTTTTTGAACTTACAGCTAAATACCTTGTGTCATACGACAGATCATAAATTGTTGAACAATAATCATTAGTATTGTTAAAGAAAAATCTACAAAGTATAAGTTAAATCTGAAGAATGTATTAGTGTTTTCAATTAAAAAAAATATGTATATGTAGGGTTTCTGTAACCCGAGGAGCCCGGGTTTGAACTCCTTGTATTGTAAATACATCATCCCTTCTAAATAAAATTCATGGCAACGTTTATTCGCAAACAAGCTCAAGGCAGCTTTGTATATGCAAGGCAGCTGCAAGATAAAGCAGCTAGTTTCAAAAAAAAAAACATTGAAATAAAAGCTCGGGAAATAAAACATAGCGATAGCAATCACATTAGCTTCACAGAAATCTACTTTACCGAAGCAATTTTGGATAAGAGTAAATATAAATGTGTGAAAAGAAAAAAAATTAACTTATTTTTTATTTAATAGGAGAGAGAAATTTTGAAAAAGGGTACATTCAATTAAATCTCAGTTGTTTAAATGTGATATATTTTGGATCGATTATTTTTATTATTTTGTTTTATTTATTTATTATGAAAGCAATTTTTTGTTCACTTCCCCCCCATAGCAATTATATTTTTGAATCAACAGAACTGTAATAACTTTTTTGAACACCGTCAAATAAATACATTTCTATTTAGAAACATCCCGCTTCTATAAATTACGTGCTGTTAACCAATTACTATCAAGTTTTAACAAATCCGGCAGAACACACAACTAAAAAATAAAATAAATTAGACGAAATGAGTTCGAAACTTTAAAAATGAAATACGAATTACGAATAAATTCGCCAAATAAATTTAGAAAAAAATAACATTGTTTTTGACAGAATTTAAAACATGTAATCCTTAGTGCTTTCAATGCAAAAGGCTTAATGTTATTAAACTTTACAGATATTTTTAAACATTATTATCCACAAACTTAGGGATTTTTACTTTAAGTAGAAAATTTGGAACAAAAATACATTTTTAAGTCTTTTTACCTTAAAAAATGCTAATGAAGCAGCTGAACATCGCAAATGCAAAACTATCAAAAATTTAAAAAGATTTATTTTCAGTTAAGGAGTGCATCTTAAAAATGCAATGAGTGCAGAAAAACTATAAATGATAGCACTGCATATTACATGAAATTTAAATTGCTTAAACAATATTATCGTATAATAAAAGATCTTTATGCAAGCTCTGATGAATTTTTATGAGTTTAAAAAAATAAAATAATTTAACGAACAATTAAGGTAGGAAATAATAATAAAGAAATATTTAAAAGAATTTTCTTTTTAAATTAAGATACATATTTTATTTTAAAAGATTTTGAATTATATGTATGGTTTCTGTAACACGGGATGCCCCGGTTTGAACTCCTTGTATTGTTAATATACTATCAGCTCTAAATAAAAACCATGGCAACAGTTATTCGCAAATAAACTCAAGGTGGCTTTGTATATGTAAGGCAGCTCCAAGTTAAAGCACCGAATTTAGAAAAAAATCCATCCAAATAAAAGCTCAGGAAAGGAAACACAGAGATAGCAATCACATTAGTTTCACAAAAAACAATTTTGCAGTTACACTTTTGGATAAGAATAAATATAAATGTGTGGGAAAGAAATAACTTATTTATTAGGATAGAGAAATTTTGAAAAAAGTAAATTCAATTATATCTTAGTTGCTTAAATATGACATATGTTGGATTTGTTATTATTTATTTTATTTATTTATTTTGAAAGCAGTTTTTTAGTTTTTTATTTAACAATAGCAGTTATGTTTTTGAATCAACTGAAATGAAATAATGTCTTTGAACACTGTCAGATAAATGTATTTCAATTTAGAAATATCTCGCTTCTATAAATTTCATGCTGTTTACCAATTTACTATCAAGTTTTAACAAATTTGGCAGAATACACAAATAAAAAATAAAACAAATTAGTCGAAATGAGTTCGAAACTTTAAAAATAAAATACGAATTACGAATAAATTCTCCAAATAAATTTAGAAAAAAAAATAACACTGCGTTTGATAGAATTTAAAACATATGTGATTAAAGTTTATGTGATTAAAGTTAATGTGATTAAAGTTTATTAAAATTTTTAACAGCCACGAACTTACGGGATTTTTACTTTATGCAGAAAATTTGGAATAAAAATACATATTTAAACTTTTTTAACTTAAAAAATGCTAATGAAGCAGCTGAACATCGCAAATGCAAAACAATCAAAAATTAAGAAGATTTATTTTCAGTTAAGGAATAATTTAAAAAATGCATTGAGTAAAGAAAAACAATAAATTATAATGCTGCATATTATATGAGATTTAAATTGCTTAACAACATTATTGCATACTAAAAGAGCTTTCTGCAAACTGATGAATTTTTATGAGCATAAAAAATAATTAAAGAGATATTTAAAGGAAAATACTTTTTATGTAAGATACATATTTTAAAAGTGAAAGAGCTTGACAGATACACAATGAAATGTTACAAATAAACTAGAAAATAAAAATAACAAGATTACTAAATGGTGTACAAATTTGTTGCAAAGTTTAAAAACTATACAGACAATAAAGTTAAGAAAATCAAAGTTTCGACCTTCATCTGCGATCTTCTCCAGGAAAACGCTGTTATACTGCTTTCGAATATAAGAAATAAAAACTATTTTATAGAACAGTAGAAATAGGGGAATTTGATGATCCATATCTGCCGGAAATGAAATGGTGTATAAGTCAAAAATTAATACCGCCAGTGGTTGACTTTTAGGTTTATCATTGTGTTTTTCCTGTAGTCAATGATATGAAAACATGAAGGACTGGGAGCAGGAAAACAGAATGATAAACCTACGAGTCAACCACTAGTGGTATTAATTTTTGGCTTATGCAGCACTGCACTTACGGCAGACATGGATAATTAAATTCTCCTATTTCTACTTTCTCATAAAATAAAAGTTTTTTGCTTGGGTGCTAAACTTTAGGTTTTTGTTCTGCCGGCTCTCGAACTAAGAACACTATTTAGAAACATGAAAATTTTATATAACATGTATTTATTATAAATTATGCCACTGTTTTAGAAGGCACAGGTAAGAACAAATAATTCATCATAAAACTCCCGCAATGCTTCATAAAACATAGCTTTCTTCAGTGCACTACGGGAAAAGGACAAACATGGACCCGTTTTTAGTGAATTTAGCTTGCGTTTTAACGAAAACGCAAAACAAATCTGATTTTTTGGCATAAATCTATAAAATACTAATAAAATTGATGATATCTCGATTTCCTTTAATAGAGAAAAAAAATCGCTTTAAAACTAAACGCACTACAGCGAAACATTTAATCAAAAACAATATTCAATCATATTTCTGCGAAAAACATCTCTACATTTCTTGAGTATTGATTAAAATTAATAATTTAATTAATTTAATATGGAATCATTGCTCTATATTGCAACTCTAGTAAGACAAAGAAAAAAACGTAAATGTGCACTCACACAATAAAAGTCTATAAATGATAGAGTGGAATTTACCCGCCAGTACATATCGGTAATTTATTGACTCATTTACAATTAATATAAAATATCAGTTGCCTTCTAAGCTAAATTGAATAAACGCCGAAAAAATGCCGTTAACATTATTTATGAACATAATAAAACATTCCTAACTAGTTCAAAGAAACTGCCAGTTTGTATAAGCAATAATAATTAATAATATTCATTTTATTAAGGTAGTTTGAATATTTATTGATAATATATTCCCTGTTAAAGAAATATTTTGTACGATATTTCAGTTAAGGCAAGATAGACTTGCAAACTTTGTAAATTTTTATCGGCAACAAAGAGTAATGAGTTCGCAAATATGATTACAATCTAGACATTTCAATAAAGGTCGTGTTCTTAAAGAAATATAAAAGTATTTGAGAAATATAATGTAAACAGCAATGCTTTTTCTAAATAAACCTAATGCGTAGATTTCAATAAAATTTGTGTTTTTAAAGAAATGTAAGAGCAATTGAGAAATGTAATGGTAAACATCAATGCTTTTTCTAATAAAAACATACTGCGTACGCGTATGATTTTATTCTAAGTTATTTTAGTAAATAGCAGTGATTTAAATTTATATACTAAGAAGTAATTTCTCTAGCCACATTAAAGTTCTTAAAGTTATATTTTACCTAAAAAGAAAAAAAAATCAGTAATAACGAAGAATTTGATTAGAGAATCAACCTTATTATCTTTATACATATAATGCGCATTACTTTGAGTACTTTGTAATTAAGTTCATTAGTGTATTACGTGAGCAAGAGGTATTAGCTAAATGAAATAATTGCTGTTTTTATGATATCAAAGAGCACTTAAATACACAAAATTATACTCAAGGTAATTTAGGATGCATGCATTTAGAAGAATTAATTATCTGGATATAATAATGTCAAATACTGAAAAAATCATTTTTAAAACGATATCTCGCTAAATTCTGCTTAATGACTTTCAGGCTTTCGTGATTGCTTAAAAATCCTATTTACTAAATTTATTCTTATTTTGACACTAAAGGCAAAATAACGCATTTTTAGCGAAAAAAATAGGAAAAATTATAACTCCCTCGCTTTAAAAAATGCGATTCTAAATGTATTACAATTTATATTACCTCTTCAGATAATTTTATAAACAATTCGTAGATCGTAGGCACGTTATGGTTACCACTATGAAATAGATTTAAGTTCATCTTATAAGACTATTACTAATTAGGGCTTGATTATTACAAGGAAAATGTCCGCCAATACGAGGTAGGGTCCAAAAATTCCCGGATTAGGTCAATTACAAGTTTTTAAAAAATAGAACAACAATTTTATCTTAATGGCCTCAAAAGTACTTTCCTCCTACATTCTCATACGTCTTCCAGCGTTCGTATAGCTGTTCAAGAAACAATTTGAATACATTTTTTAGACGTCTTTCAGTAGCATAGCCGTATTTTCGATCTTTTTATCCGAATCCATAAATCGTTGTCCTTTCAGTTTCAATTTCAGCCATGGAAACAAGTAAAATGCCGCTGGTAAAAGTCGGGGGAATAAAGTGGGTGTTTCAGATTGATAACACTGTGCATGTCTAGTAAAGTATTCTTTTTTTTTTTTTTTTTTTTTTTTTTTTTTTACAAACTCAAACGAAATAGTGGAGAATTGTCACGTAAAAGAAACTAATCGTTTGTTGCCCATTTTTTCAGGTTGATTTCGTCTGACGCATCTCGTAGTCGTTTAAGAATCTCCAGCTAAAGTCTTTTATTGACAATTTGGATTTCGGGAATAAATTTTTAGTGATTGGCTGGTTGTGTTCATGACGGCCAATTACCAAAATGAGGGATATAAGTCCTAAGCGGGTAAATGCCCTCGTTGGAGTCTTTCTAAGGGAACCTAACCCGTATTTACGCATGAAAAACGAAGGCTCGAATAAAACCACGGAAAACTCCGAACGATTAGGCTAACGGTCGCGATTAAGCTCGAACCCAGCACCTCCCTTCTACCAGTTTCGAGGGCAGAACCTCCTAGCCACTGGTGGAACTAAATTCGTAGTAAATGACTCCTTTGTAATCGAAAAACACCGCTAACAGTTTCCTCTGCAGTGGAAGAGTACGGGTACGCAGTCCGCCAGTCAACTTCAATGTTTATGCAACCTTCACGAAAACGCTTATGCCATTAATGCATAGCCTTTTACTTTTATTTTTCATGGCATCGTTTCCGTAACCTTTTTTCAGCATCTCGAGCGTCTCCAAATGTGATGTCTCAAGCAAAACGTACAATTTTATATTTCCACGTAGCTCTAAAGATGACATTTCAAAATCCGACAAATGAAAAATTCACTTTGCCAGAAATGACCCTCAACTCACGCCGACAGCCCCGGAAATGATGAATTCAAGGGATGACCCAGCAGGGTCTTCCCCTCTCCGGAGTAATGACATGATACCTCTGGTATATTTAAGATTTTGTGTTTCCAATGGTCAAAAAGTGCAATTTATTCCACGGGACTCTATCGAGAGGCTGAAGAGTATGGCACTCACAAAAACGCAATTTTATCAAAAATATAAGCTATCTGATGACACTTTTTACTTTAATAAAACAAAGATATAACGAATAACGTTATTTAAACAAATTGTTTAATATATAAATCATTCATTTTCATAAAACTCTAAAAACAATAATCGATAGTAAGCCGCAGGTATCTTTTATCTAAATCTTCCCAAACCATCACAAGTATTCGCTCTGCAGACAGCCGAAAATGGATATTTTCTTGTGCTTTAACTTTTCTTCTAAGTAACTCCAAGGAGAGAAATTGAGTGGCTAAAATTTAAATTGTTTCAACGCCCTCCTAAGAAACCCTAAGAAGAGTAGTCGAGTGGCTAAGATTTGGGTTTTCTCAGCGCCCTTCTAAACAACCAGAACCACAAGGAGAGAAGTCGAGTGGTTAAGATTCAGACTATTTCAGCACCATTCATCGCTTTTTAAATACCCAAATTCACATGGGATAGAAGAAGTGAAAGTCGCATTTGCTTCATGTGCCAGCGCGCAATTCTACTTGAAAATTCCTTTAGGATTATTTTGCTTCAACTAGGCCACAATCGTAGTGATTAATTCTTTTGGTGCGTCGTAGCATTAATCTTTACATTTTTATCAATAAAAAATAAACGTTTTTCTTCTTTGGTGATAACTTATTTATGTCAACTTCAGTGTTGAATTCAGAGTATTTATGGGGGAACACATTTCCCCTCGAAGCAATGAAATACACCCTCCTCACACATACACATACACAGGAAAAATTGAGATATTGTGTTTTCCATAGTCAAAAAGTGCAATTTCCCCTCCGAAACTCAATGATGTCCCCCCCCCCCTGGATTCACAGAATTACCTTCTGGAGAAAAGTATCTGAATTCAACACTGGTTAACTTGATGTGCCCAAATCTCTCAAACCTTTCGGAAAAAAAAAAAAGATCGCGTAACAATTTTATTTTATTTTTGAGTTTCTCTTTGCTTGACCTATTAGTTTCTGATGATTCCTTGCGTTCTCGATGGTGATTTTCTCAATTCTACCACAAAACTTCTTCCACTTTGCACACCTTGTAAATTTTGCACCTTTCATTTACTTCTTTAACTTGGAATCGTTTGAGAAATATTGCCTGCGGTACAAATAATGACTATAAAGTCCGAAAAGTTTTTGAAAATCTTCCAATTAATTTGACGAGAATTATCCTGACTTGTTCCAACGAAATTCAGCCTCATGGCGTTGTTTTCGGTATTTCTCTTCTTCGTAATATTGTGAATTAACAGAATGACAGTGTGTATATTGACAGAAGACGGCCGGCCTAATTCATTTTTTCTATGATGGCCTACTTTTAAATGATCTTCTGGACAGATAAAAAAATGGCTTTAAGGGAGACCCGTAAGAAAAAAACCCAAAAATTTTATTATTGATTTTAAAATAATGAATTTTGGTGTACTATTTAAGAATCTTTTTGTAAGGAATAATTAGCAAAAAAATTCACTTTTTATTAAAAAGTATATTTTTTATGGAGATTTTTATGATTTTTTTTGTCGAAAAATACACTTTTTAAAAATACTACTCCTCATTCAATTTTCAATATTTTGGTATTACTAAAAGTTCTTAAATAGTGTTATAGTATAGAGAAAAGACCTAAGGAGAGATATTTTTAATTTTCTATTTTAATAGGCTAAAAAAAAAATAATAAAAATACGCATGGTAAATTTCCTTAAATTCGTTATAATTTCCATGTTTACCAATTTATGTAATTTTTTCAGAAATACTTAAAAAATATATCTCTCCTTACTTTTGTTGCAAATTTTTTTTAAGATTCTAAAAACATAAACACTTTGTTTCGAAATCATTTTACCACTGAGTCTTAGTACTTTGAACTTAGGCAAAATATGAAAAAAGTCATTTTCAGGAAAACACGTTTTAAATGGCCGCTAGTCCTTTAAACTCTATAGTGAGTACAATTAAAAAAGCTCATTTTCTACCTGTTCCAAGTGTCCCCGAGTTCTGAAATTTTGCATGGATATTCGCAAATATGTATTTTATCGTTTTCTGAGATAATGTTTTTTTTAACTTTTGATGAAAATGGGGTTCGAGTCTCCCTTAAAGCGAAATACAATCCTTGAATGCCTTCTCTGTTATGAGGTATGCAACAAAGACTAATCCCCAAAGTGATTCATTCGAACTTTTTAATCAATAACTTTTAGTGTTATGTTCCCCGTATTCAAGATATAACTTTAATTAAAGAACGAACTATACATGTACATCGAAACATATGGTTTGCGGTTAGACAAGCCCAGTTCCTACATTTACTCGAGTGAACTTCCGTGTTAGGAAAAGGACTTTTGAATTCCTTCAAAAACTTTACTTTCTTTCATTGTTAGATCGCATACTGTAATCCTGTAGAGAAGAACAAATTTATGTTCTCTCGTTTATTCATGTTATATTTAAGAAAAATATATTAAACGGATTTGACTTGCAACAAGACAAGTTTTACTTTACACATCTCTCACATATTACAATGTTCTAATTCAACTTTTTTTTTATCGTTTTAGAGAGCAGAGAAGATGTTTTTAAATATATATCGTGATCTCAAGAATGTTTAAGAGCTCCGGAAACGCGGGATACATAAGGCGGTTTCCAGCTCTACCGAGCAAGGTAAGGAAGTTATTTATTTATTCTTACCTGTTATTTTAATGAAGATATATAAATATATATACATTTTATAAGATTCTCTGCATTTGCCGCCCTTTAAGCTATGGTTAAACGATGAACAGGGGACTTCATAAGCTCTTTGAAAGTAAATGAATAACATATCACAAGAAAGTCCGTAAAAACTACTTCAAAAATAGAAAAAAAAGCAACTTTTCTTCAATTTCAGTTTTAAAATAGTAACGTCAAATAACGCGTCCATGCATTTCAGCCATCCTGTAAAATGTCCCCGAATCCCTCCCGAAGGAAACTGTCTGAATTCAACACTTGTAGTAACACAGGTTGCATGATAACATTTCAAAATAATAATATGCACGAGAAAGAAAAAAATTTTGGACTGTCCGATTCGACTAGTTTGAGTTACGAAAGAAATATTTTTATCCTCTTAAAATTCAGGGGAAAAAGTAATCCCAAATGATACAATAATTTTTGTTCCAACAAAAAAAAAAAAAAAAAAAAAAAAAAAAAAAAGAAACATAAATATACTAATAAATCTTTACATTTTTAAATGAATAAAGAAATGTAGCAGTCTAGTCAGATGAATTGATTATGCTCGAAAATTTTAATGAAATCAATGAATCACCCATAGATGGCATACTTGCGTGTGCCGTGACACTTTGCAATGCACAACAGATAATATATATGAATACCATCGTCACAAATTATTGTGCGTTCTTTAAAAGTATGGAGGATTTATAATAAAATGAGGATGAATAACAGCTAGTGAGCAGTATTTCAGTAGTATCTATCATTTAACAATGGATGAAATACTGCCATTCAAATGGTTGAAATACTGCCATTCACTGCCAAATTCAAAGCAACATTATGTGAGTTTAGAATCAATGAATATTCATTGTTCAAAATGATTATTTAAAACTAATGCTTGGAACTATTGTTGACGGTTGAAATGTACTGTTGTTGCAAATATTGAACTCATTTTCATGCTGAAGCAAAATATTATTTTAAAATGCTTTCCAAAAAAAAAAAAGTTTAGAAAACAATTAATATTATACAGTGCGGGTATTTATTTCCCTATCCTCTAAATGTAAGACTACCCCTAAACAGTGTTATAGTCGTAAACAAAATAGAGGATATACGATAAAGTCAGGAACCTCATGCCTAAAGGAACGTAGAATTTTTTTAAAAGCAAATCGGATATTTCTATGAAGATAGCATGATGTATACATACATACATACAGAACTGGCTGTTTGATATTCTTGACTGAATATTGTGACCCTTGTCACTTTAATAAAAAATATTCATCCTCACAAGTATTAGTGAATCTTTTACTTTGCCAAAACTGAATATAAACGCCCTCCTTGCTTAAAAAATATGTAACATCATTCTAAAATAGCTAAAAATTTAGTTCTTCTGAAGCTCACGATAGCTTAAAATTTGTTTATTTCTCATACGTTTGTCTTTGAATTAAAATCTACTGTTTAATTAACGAGTAGCATAGTGCATACACTATTATACTAGGCGCAACAGAAAAATACTTTAGAGTAAATTTAATTTATTTGTTGGTTTATTCCAAAACTTGTGGTAACTCTAGCATTTTCAATAATGATTAATTTCTCCATAAGTAAATAAATAGGCATATTTAAAGAATTATAATCATTGAGTAAATATCAGAAAATTTTGAGAAAACAAGTATATTCATTTAAATTTTCTGTAAAATTAATTGTAAATTTTTCTTCATCATTTTTTTCCTACTTCTACTTTTATTATTTATATTTATTTTTATAGTAGTTTTGAAGTATTTCCTATTTTGTATGACTGCATGAAAAGGACTTTATTATCATTATTATTATGGGTTCGTGCCTTTCTTGTAGTTATCGCGTATTCTTAAGAGTTACCGAATTGTCAAAAATAATCAAAAGAGGGTATTGATGTTTTACTAATAGTTTCTTTTAGTATCAAATGCTTCGTGTGTTTCAATGTTTATTATGCCTTCATTTTTTAAAATCGGTGTTATGGATTCTAGATGCACAAAAACATACAGTTTTCTAATTTCATTTATTAATTACTACTTGAAAAGATTATGAGCGTATTGACTAATCTATGAAAGATTTTAAATTTTTACGAAGAGGTATATACATATCTTCAAAATGTTTAGAAATGATCATATAAAGTTTCGATAAAGATGGTGATTTTGGTGATTCATGCATATTGATGGAAAGTTTATATAGAGACGAATATTAATTATGTAAATAAATTATTGTATAATATAAGGTTCGATATTTATTTATTTATATAATTAGTCTGTATGGATCTATGCAGCATTTTTATACAGATTAATTTATGTAAGAAATAGGATGTTTAATGTTTTAATAATATTCATGAAATTAATAAACAAACTATTTTTTAAATTAGTTCAATTCTGATCAACCTAACCTTAAAATCTTTAAATATAGTTTACATAGCAATTATTATTATTACTTTTACTTATCTATTTATCTATTTATTACGATTATTTTCGTAACTGCAAATAAACGCTAAACATTTTTATATATATATAAAAAATACTTTATGTACATACCAGCACAGTTAATCTTTTTGCAAATGAGAAAAAAGAAACATACCTGAAAAGAGAAAACAAAATATATTTTAGAGAAATTATTAGATTATATATATTATATATAAGAAGAAATAAATCACAAATATCGGAGAATTATTAGTGTTATTGAAAGAGATAGAGACAATTACTATTGCAATATATTTTGGAAAATCTTCTCTTTCTGTATATAACATTAATTCGTTACGTAAAATTATTAATGCAGCTTAATAACAAATTAAAAGAAATGTTTATTAAAGTAATGACAAACACCCCTTTTTTAAAAAATTAAATATTCATGATATTTTGTCTAAAAATTTCTGTCTTTAAACAGTATGAAATTGTAATTAAAAAACATAGTGGTGTCAAAAAAATTAAGTGATGGATCAAGCAAACTTTTCTTCCCCGTAAGGCATACGGGAAAATCAGTTAAGTGGTTAACTGTGCATGTGAAAAGTCAGAGCTGACAGTCTGTATTTCAACAATATATAAATATACTTCTATATATACATAAATGGTAATTCAGTAGTATTGTAGTAAAACACAAGGCTGGTTAAATCAAAGTATTGGATTTAAAGCATAAAAATTTAATTAATGACAGACATTAACCATATAAATATTTTATGTATTATGACAATTGAGAGTATGGACAACTTTAAAATATACATTTTGATTATATTTAAAATGTATACATCTAGAAATATTTACAGAACAACCTAACATCATGGTTGGGGGCTAAAATGGTTGATATTAGACCGTTCGGTTCGATATGTTGTTAAAAAAGATCTATTTGGACAATGAGTCAGTAGAAAAAAGTTATAAATGGTTGACTTAATGGTTGGCAGAAAATATCGCTGGTAATGGAACTCGATGTAACGATGGATACGTAGATACACTGCCAAGTATCTGGGTTCGATTCCCGGTCTGGGCAATTTTTCGCTCAGTTCGAAATATGCAAATCGTATCGCTCTCTCTCTCTCTCTCTTTTTTAATGGAGGTAGGTCTACTATGGATGTGAGTTCCTTAGAAATAACTAAAAAACAATATATTTATTGAAATGTTTCTTGCTTGCATGTGGCTGTTAACTATCTTTTTTTAACTAAAATTTCCATTTTTAATCATTTCGAAGAAAAACGAGTAAGAAAAATCATGCGTTAAGCATAGATTATGAAGCACCTTCCAACGCTTCATGAAATCTTTAACAAAACTTCGTTATTTAGGTTATTACCACTCTTAAGGATATAAAGCCAAATATGTATTCCAGTACTATTGAACAGTCTTGTATTTTATCTGTCAGGTAATATATATATTATATAATGGGAAAATTTAGTTTAGCAAAAAATGCCTAGTAGCCTGAAGTTTCTCTTTCAGCAATTTATACTAATAGATGGAAGCATACTTGAATACTTTGTTCAGCCTTGTAGTTTGCCTGGTACCTTTATCACATATCAGTGTTCAGATAAAATTTATTTTAAACTAAAACACTCTTAAAGCAACTGAAATCACTTTCTCATAAATTACACTAGTTTACAGTAGATCTGTTGCCGAAGAAACTTTAGCTGTTGCTGACTACATATGATATGCTATTTTCAAAAATATAATTAGAATATTTTAATCAGCTCTAGTTTCTGAGTTTTAGCTATGTAGGTATTAAACAAAATAAAACATGCATTTACTAAGTAAAACTTTACTAAAAAAAATTAATCATTAAATTCTAAAAAACTTCGTTTTAAAGCTGTTCTCCGATGTGTAGACTTTAGAAAATAGCGTATCAGAGACCTACAATAGTCAGTCATCATATTCGTATCCCAGAAATCCTGATAGATCTCTTCTATGACGCGTAAGTCTTGATGCATACGCTCTCCCTGCTCTTCGCTCATATCTCCTAAATTTTCCAGAAATATGTTTAGGTGTCTACTGAGGAAGTGGAGTTTTATGCTCATATTGCACCCCATATTTTTTTTATTGTAGCAGAAAGTCTTCAACAAGTTCAATATAATTTTGAGATTTTTTATTTCCGAAAAACTTATTTTAGTATTTGAGGAAAGTATTTTTTTTTCTTCTAGTCTTGATGCTAACAATTCTGATGCTTGTTTAGAAAGATTTAAACCTCTTACAAGATCATCTAATTCTTTTTGGGAAAAGCATTTTGGCTCATTTGACATACTTTCAAAATCCGCAACATTTTGTGATGAGTTTGGTCCTTCAATGTCTTGTTCTAATGGTTCAGATATATTTTTAGACTCTGAAGAGTCAGGTAAACGCTACACTGGACTTTGAACACAACTAGTATTTGGATTCTGCCATTTAGCTCGATTTTCAGTGTTTAAACCGTTTACGTTCATGCTACAAAATAACCGTTTTCGAGATGATTTCGTGGTTCTCGCCAAATAGTCCGTGTTCCAAATTTAAAGGCACGTATCTTAAATATTCCACACACGATTTACAAACACAATTGGGAGCCCAAGACTAGTAGGATCTTTTAGGAAGAGAGCATCCCAAAATACTCAAAATAGGTATTTTTCACCAACTCTGATATAACTTTTCAACAATTGTTAAACATATATTCACCGAATATATAGCAAAATGATCTGGATTGTTTAAACAACGTATCCTTTAACTACTCATGATGCAAAAACTTGAGAAAATAATCTTAAAACGCTAAAATACGCCTGTTATCGATTAATATATATGCTTAAATGATAAAAATCAAAAACAAAGTAACTCGAGCTGCTCAAAAGATTTTTTGGTTAGATTTGACAAAAACAAGTCATAAGTGAACATTATCAACCACAGAATTCGCGGCAACAGACAAAAAGTTTAATTTTGTGAACTAGTGTTACCATTCATAGGCTCCATGTACCCAATTCTTTGCGTGGCCCTGTATATCATTTTATCTATATTCTGCAAACATTTCTTAGTAAATTTAATGCAGTTCACGTTAAAAATACATAATTTATTTAAGAATCACCTTATAGTAATTTATGCTCATATTCAGTAACACTGGCGAGATCTTTTGGGTAGCCCTGTATATTAACTATAGCATTTATACACACCATATAATATGCATGAATTTACTGAAACTTATACGCGCATATCATAATTAAAATGCATTTCATCCATCCATCAGCTATCATCGGATACATATAAAGTACTTCGGAAAGAATGTACTATTTGAAATTTTTTGTGTGTCCCTGTAAATACTATGTACTTTATATTAGGGAAGGCAGTATCGTATAATTTATACTAAGCCTCATTGAAATACATCAGTTTTATTACACATGAACCAGTTTAATATATTTAAAATTTGTCACACACAATTCCCCCTTTTACCATTATCTAATGAAATTCTTTTGTGTGGCCCTGTAAATCAGTAATAGCTACATTTTCACCTTATATTTTGTAGAATGCATATTTTAATGCACCTCGTAAAAGCATATAAATTTTAATATGTTTGACAGGGTATAACATCTTTAAAATTCCTTTGAAACGATTTTTCGCCATAGGCCGTAATGTAATGGGAAACTTTTGATTCTCCCTGTAGATAAACTAATCATGGAAAAAACTCCATTTTGAATAGGGTTCGTTTTAGGGTAAACGTCAATAACGTCCTAAAATTTCATGGCAATTCGAGTATATTTATGTAAGTTAGAGTGCGACCAGACGGACAGACAAACCGAATGCATAAGCACTTTTCAACTTTGTTGGAAAGTGCTAAAAAAAATGAACGGAACACGCGATTTGCAATGTAATAGTATCATTACAAAACACCTGAGTTAAATGTGCGCGCATGCCTGTAAACAGATGTGTGTAATGCACAAAGTTTAACTTCATTTATATCACAGTATTCAAGAGGTAAAATATTTAGAGATTCCGAGGTTATTTCTTAATAAAAATTTGCCCAATTATAGTATTTTTTAATGCAAAATATTTTATATTTTAATAAAATGTAAATATTCCTTAAAAAGTATAGCAAATAAATAATTTTTTTACACATAATATTAACATTACCTTTTATTTTGATATTAAATTGTAATTTCTTAAGAGAAATTTTCAATTCTGATATAAAAATAATGACCATCTTCATAAATATTTACTTCACAATTTCTTTTAATTTCTAAGCTGACTGTAGATTCCATTTCTTTAGAGGATTTTCATATAAAGCGGGTTTTTTTCGTCTATGTAACACAAATTTTCCTAGAAACTTTACATAAAACTAAATTCTTCTATTTCCATTTATTTGCATTCACTTGTCTTTCTAAATGTGTTTAAATCTTACATTTTCCCCCAACACTCTATCATATGGAGTAAGTTTTCTTTGATGTAAAGTAAACTTTCAAGTTCCTGATCTTTATGCAATGAACATTTCCAAGAATTCATCTCCTTTCACATTGACGCAACTAAATTTATTTGAAGGGTAAAGAATCAGAAAATTTAAATGTGGAATATGTAAAACGTAAATAAACAAAAGGGATCAACATGAAATTCAACGTATAGAAATTGTGAATTCTTAATAAACTGGTCCTGTTTTCCCTTTTCAAAACAAAGTTAGGCACAACTTCAAGAGAAATACACCGAAAAGAAAAAAATGAATTCTCAAAAACGTTTTTTTATTGATGTACTTATCAAATTGAGTATGTGTCTGGATCAAAAACGAACTTTCTCAATTTTGAAATATCACATATTATAAAACGGAAACAAAAATGCAATATTGTGGTTTATTTCATTTATGACCAGAGCCCGACTTATGCAGGAGCATGCGGGCAATTGCCCCGGAGCTCCCCCCTCCCCTCCTATGAGAGAAATTAGGATTTTCAATAAAAAGTGCCACATGATTAAAATTAGCCAAAAGGGATCGAAATTCATATTTTTTCCAACATTTAGGAAGGTAAGGTTGGTTGGTTGGTTGGTTTGTTTTCTTTATATTAGGGTTCCAAATTGGCACAAAATCCAAATTTGGACAAGCTGCGCCAAACAAAAGTAGAGAAAATAAAAGTAAAAATACAGAGTCTGTAAGTAAACAGACTTATATGGATGGGGTACCCATCCAGATTAACGTGGCTCCATTAATATTACAGATTAAAAATTAGGTAAAAACTCATTGAAATCTAAAACAAATTGTTGAAAAAATAAGAAGTAACAAAAAAATTAAATAAGATGGTAAAAGCCAGCATGTTTTACAAACAAAAAAATGTCCTCATTAGGGTTTTCCCCAATGAGGTGTATTAAATGAAAAGATGACACTTTAAAGTAGGCGCTGTACAGATGTCTAAGTGAAGGGCAATTTGTTAAAATATGATGAATGGTGAGTTCCGTGAAGTAACAATATGGACGCATGGGAGCTGCATCTTGTAGAAATAGATGTCTGTGAGTGATTCTGGAATGGCCTATACGGAGACGAGTAAGGATAACATATTTTTTCCTTGATGAATTGGAGGGCCTGATGGATATTACAGATTTTATAGAGTGCAATTTATTACATAATTCTGTATCCCAAGAATCTTTCCACTTATTTATAATTAACTGTTTTATTTCCTTTTTATTAGGAAGGAAGAGTAGCCCTCTTTCCTCTCTTTGCTTCCAGTACCCCATTCATCTGTGTAAAAAAACAAATTACATCAGAAAATTAATAATTAAAGTTTTATTATAACAAATTAATAGTCTATCGTTTTCAAAAGAAATTCTTCATTAACATTTTCCTCATAGCATGGCAAGTTGAAGCCATTAATTATGATCGATTTGTGACATTTTCTTTTAGCCATCTTACAATGTACATAGAAAAGCAAAGAAAAAGTTTGCAAATAGATACTTCGATCATTTTTTTTTTCTGCAATTATCCTGTTAGTTGTCCTAACAGGATAATTCATAATTGATGCTTTTTCTTAAAGTTGTGATTATCTTCTTGTGATATCCTGTATACAGATGTGAGCTGCACAGAGTACAAAATTTATACATAAATACAATACGTATAAGTTTAGTCCTAGCCACTTCCACATTAATATTTAAAAAAAAATCTATTGATAAACAGAAAGGCGAGGGGGAAGAATAATACTTGCCCGGTGTCCTCCATAGCCTTAGTCGGGCCCTGCTTATGACGGTATAAAAGATATTTATTGATGCAAATATTAAGTAATGCTCAGAATTTTAAAAGTGCTTGCAAATGATGCTCTTGTCATAAAAATTTTCGATTTTGATATATTGCTAATAATTTTGTTGTTTTTCTTAATAATGAATCAATTAAACTTTGAAGATTAGTAACTTTGAATGGGAAATAAATGTCAGTACATTTTTTACTCAATTTGTAGGTTCAGGCGCGGTACATATAGTGATTCATATTTGAACACAACCTTGGAATTAAAAATGAGTTCACGTGTTTCTCAATTCTGTATGCATTTGGATTGGAGCTATTTTGAGTATGTGAGGTACTTAAAATTGAGTTCTTTTTACTCAATTTTGAATACCCATATTTTGGAGTCTATATGCTAAATCATTGCCGAAGGAATTCGGTCTTTTGCAGCATAAACATGTGTTACAGATAGTATTTCAGGTGTCCCACGTAAATCAGAGTTCCAAATGCCCTGGATACCCCTAATTTCTTACAATTTACCAAGCCATTTTTAATACCAGATATATTTCTCATATTATATAAAGCGAAAAAAATTATTTTAAAATACTGGTGTCGAGAATATTTGGAGACCCGATTTGCGCACATAGCAGTTGGTAGCAATGCACTGCTTCAAGGCACATTCGTTCCACTCCTAAGTAGAGGACACAGCAATAGAATAGAAAAAATATTATGAGGTAGGTATTTCTTGCCCGCTTTGTAATTATTTAGTAAAGTTATTGTCTAATATTATTTATAATTGTATGTAACATTTCAAGAAGATTTAATATTTCTAATGTCATGTATATCGAGATGACCAAATGATTCTTTGAAGCAGCCCTCTGCACATCATTTTGAAACCTTATTAAATAATTATTGGAGTTCATTAATTCACAATTCACGATGACTAGAAACCATATAATTATTATTCAAAGTATCTTAGATGATTATAACTCAGTCACTAAATGTAATAACTTTATTGAAAGTACGCTGCAAATAATTTACTTAATCTGGTTTACGTAATTTACCCTCTCTATAAAGATTTTTTTCTTTTAAATAAGAATAATTACTGTACTTATCATCAGTATTATTTTAGTTATAAAAGTACAAAAGACACATTTGAAAACTTTTATGAACATATGAGGTTCGCAAATGCATTGTTATAAACAAATATTTTTAACTCTATTTATATGATTTTAATTAGATTTCAGTTATTTTTTCAATATAGCATAACTAGCCCTATTGCGATATAATATGTCTACATACTTCTGGGATTTTAACAGCTGTTTTTTACTTGCACGAAATTCTTTCATGCCTTGTTCATAATTATAACAAAAACGCATTCCTATCTCATTTTGACATCTGTTGTATCCCAACTTAACAGAATTCGATATAAAATAAGTGGATATGAAAACCACGAATTTTACACCATCCTAGCTGAAATTACTGATATTATTCTGCTTACTTTTTTATTTCATCTTTAAATTGCCAGTATTGTAAGCCTTGGAGTGACGGTCATACAAAATTTAAATTGTTTGCTATCAACCACTGTTCTAAAATCATCGCTTTGAATCAGACTACATTTCGTGTTGGCAGAGTAACGAATATGAAAACGGAATCAGATCACTTCTGATTCTGCTGCGGATAACAACTTAGATCTTTGTAAAATGGGGTACCACCTACCTGTTGTCTATGACTACAAGAAATAAGCTCCTACTTTTTTCCATGGATTTGTATGTTTATTGAGTTGCCTTTTAGAATTTTTAAAGGATAAGAATCTGTGGACTCTTGTCTGACATTACGCAATGTTATTCCAAATTGCTCCGAAAATATTGGTACTGTTTTTGCGAAAAGGAAAGAAAAAAAAATGAAAATGAACCAACTATTCACACTACCAAAAGGTCCTACTTGTTAAATTACTCGAAAACGTTATGCATTTTACTTACAGAAAGCACCATTTTTATCTACACTAGTTATGAAGCTTTGTAAGCCCCATGAAATTACGTTAGATTTTTCCAAAATATTTTCTTACCAAACTGCAACTCAGTTGTTGTTGTTGTATAGACCCCTCATGGGCCCGGTGAGCAGCTTTATATTTCTTTATAGTTGTCTTAATCCGCAAACACCAACCAAAAAACCAAACCTAATAAACTCACCTAAACACAGACCTCAAATGTCAAAACTCAACTAACTACTATACACACTCCGAGACCACCAAAAGAGTTGAACCAAGGAATTGATGTCTAGTATCCCAAAAGCCAACAGCCTTCCAAAAAAATTCAACCACCAAAAACAGAAACCACCAAGCATAAAGAACCACTACTTATTCCCGCTAAACCAACTAGGACAATGAATCTAAATCCCGCAACTCAGTTAGAAAGGAAGCTCACCTAAATACTTTCAGTCTGGTTTACTATTTTTTCATCGCATACTTTTTATCTTAAAATTTTTTTGTTATTTTCTTTATATAAAAAAGATGGTATATGTCTATACCTTTCTTATTACGACTTTATTTATGTTTTGAGATTAAATAATAATAATAATAATAAAAGTTTACTTAATTCTCTTTGCACAGTTGGCGACTCCTTTATCTTATACATATATTTCATTCTTTAAATTTAAAATATTTTTTTTTTGGAACAAAAAAAAATGAACAAAATGCAAAGAACTCTAGAAAGTCATAATATATGTTAAACTCTGTTGTAATACATAATTACCCAAACGTCTCTGAAAACTTTTCCTTACCTGATTATCAAATAAACATGAATTGAACATTACACAAAATAAGTAGATTCGTTGCAGTTGAGACTACGAGATAATTTTTAAGCATCAGTAAGTCTATTTCAATAGTTTCGATTAACATTATTAAAGTACTAATAGTTTTGCTCTCAAAATGGAAACAAATTTGGACCCGAAAGGCTTATGTCAAAAGGCTGATTCCAAAACGCCAGCGAAATTCTCAACTACCCTACGCTACATATTTACTCAATCGACTAGGACATAAACTATATTTGCATACGCTGAATTCGTTTTCGTAATATTTATTTCACCGATATATTTACTTGATACAGGTACATAGAGAAACTATCTAAAAACTCTCGCCAACATTGCTGCAGGTCTTACTTTACATCAAGTTACTTAACTTAAAACAAATAAAATCTACTCCTTTTTTAAAACCAAATATGGCCTTTCTTTAACGCATACTTTGACTTTGTATAACTTCGATATTAAGCTTTTATGAATGTGTCTGTTAAATCAATCTACTAAACAATGTAAATTAAATTTATCACATAAACTGACTAAATAATTCGATGCAATTTCCATAAGCAATGGGTAAGCTCGAAGTCGCTTCGGTAATGGATGTTTTAAGCAACCCACCATTTGTAAAATCATTATTTGCTCTCTTTTACTTCAGTTAATAAATTCCAAACTTTCCCAATACGATCCTCGGTTTGCTTTAGAAGCAGTCGATGACTCGTTAAGTCTGAGATATTTTTAATAAATTAACTTTATTTTTTTTAACAGGCTTCTACACGGATAATAATTAGTTGCTTTTATTATATATTAGAACTCAGAATAATAAATATGAACTAGAATATAAAATAAAAAATTCCCCAAAACATTTGAATCAGATACATTTATTAAGTAATGACTAATTAAAACAAAACTATACGTTCTGTTCCCTCTCAGCCGTGAAAATGTTTACGGAGTTTAATCCAGCAAGCATTTTAAATTTCTTCTCCAAAGAAAAGTTTATGACTCTGTATTAATTCATCTACGCTGAGTTTCTACATAATCAATTTCGTCGCCAACAGCTACCAGAGTTGAAGCAGTTGTTCATTCGGAATTAATTTCAAGTCATTACTAACTTCTTAGTTAAAGAGTAGAAAATTACAGACAGTTTCGGAGTGATATTTCAAATTAAGGAAATGTAGTACAAATAAAAGTAGTACGTATAAATAAATAATTAGGAAGGAATCTAAGTAAGTTGGAAGTATACAATTCATTCAAGACAAAGAATCCTTTGCAATTAATGATAAGATTATCAATACTATAGATGGATATTTTGAGTAAATGTTCTGTACAATCTTTTGACTTGAATATATGTTTATTAAATGCATATATGTACATAATCGCTTTTTTTGTTGAAAATCTCATTTAAAAGAATATAATGAGAATATATGTTTTATTCAAACAACGATAGCAAATAAATTCTGTATAAGCAAATACCTTTTGGTTTTAGCTTAGTTTATTCAGGATATAAGCGAAATAAACTATCGCTAACCCTTAAACATGTAAATACAGGGTTAACGGATATAAGTTACTCACTTTAGAGTAATACAATAGTACTAATAATTTAACGAATTTCATTAGATGGATAATCATCTGCATCCAGTGTTGAATTCAGGGGGTGGGCCGGGAGAGACATTACCCCCCCCCCCCCAGAAATTTTGAGATTTTGTGTTTTCAATGGTCAAAAAGTGCAATTTCCACCCCGGTACTCCATAATGTCCCCCCCCCCCCGGAGTCACAGAAGTCCCTACCGGAGAAAAGTGTCTGAATTCAACATTGTCTGCATCTATTGTAAGAAGGTTAAAAAAAGATGTGAAAGTACATTAGACATTAAAAAGTATAACTCTACAAGACTGGGAGGCGGCAGCACAGACATTCACCTCATCGAGTTCACGACTGAATTTCCAGAATTAGTTAAAAATCGATTCACATATTAAAACATAATCGGTCTGCCTAGTCATATCTATGAGTAAAATATCTGAAAATCTGATTTTAGTGGTTGACTCGTAGATTTACCATTGTGTTTTTCTACATCCAAAGATATAGAAACATAGAGGACTAGGAGCAGGAAAACACAGAATTAAACCTACGAGCCAATCTCTAAAATCGTGTTTTCAGGTGTTTTTCACCAAGATCTGATTTGTCAGGTCGATTTCGTTTTAATAATTTATCTCATATTAAGTAAAAAATATGTACATAAAATTTTAAATTTCTGTCCCAGAAACGAAAAAAGGTCTTAGCATTTTTAAAACTTGAAATATAAGAAAATATGAACAATGAGTAAAAGCAATTTAAATTTATCATTTCTGAGAGTAACTGTTTTGTGTGTATTAAAAAATTAATAATAGTTCATGACATAATTACCGTCTGAGTAAAAATGAGGTGTCAAAGGATTCACAATTAAAAGGGATTTCATATAACATCTGAAATAAAAATTGTTTTTTTAAGTTAAATTTGAAGTAAATTGCCCCCTTTAGTTAATTTTTTGAGAAAATTAGAGCAATTTATAGTAGTAATTATTTAAACTTTGAATGCATTTTCAGATTTTTATTATTTTAACAGATATTACGAATGATAGTAACGACGACTTTTGTAATTCCATTATTTCTTGTATTTATAGATTTAGACTGTATTTTATATCTTCAAGATAGACACTGATTTCCAGTCACAATTTAAAAAGAATTCCAATAAATATCATTATATATATTAGATTTATCCTGATTTCTAATCAGAAATTAATTGTACTTAATGTGTCTGTTTGGTATAACCCTTGAAAACGAGCCAAATGCCACATTTCCAATGCTTCGTAATTGTTCCAATATTGCCAACTCCTATTAATTTGTTTTAGTTTGTTATTTTATGGGTTATTCTATATTCATTATAGATGTTAAATAGCAATATTGCATAAAGGTTATATATATATATATATATTTGAGTCCATTGCTTTGATTTTTACGAAATTTTTATGTTATTTATATAAAGATAAAGCAGCATAGTAACCCTTCCGTAATATTAATATCGAAAATTTCTAAAATGGATACAACATAAACTCATTACTAATGACTCGGAGGAAGCATTACAACGTTATGAATTGTTAGCGATACAGTTAAACTATTACCATGCATATGGCATTCCGTTAATCTTAAGCCATTACGGACATCCTGGGCTGAAGGTTCGGAAATTAGAAACTGCTTGCGATCAGCATTAATTATAAACAGGGCAAATACAACAGTAAAATGCATATATTAAATAATAAAATTGCGTTATTCTTAATTGCAACGATTAAAAGACTGATTTTTTTTTTCAAACATACATAAAAATATGTAAAACAAAAGTTATCAGGGACTTTTATAAAGTCAAAAACATGAACAAAGTGATAAAGCAAACACATTTTATAAATAAATGGATCATTTTAAATACATAACTCTTTGTTCTCAGATATTTAAAAAGCATTTCTATTTTCTTTTATATATTTCTATTTAAACATTCAGCGTAAAAATTACTTGAAAATTTTTAATCTAAGTTGTAGTTCAGACACATTGATATTCCAGCAATTAAACTATTTGATTTTTTTTTTTTATTATTGTTATTCCCAGAAAAAGAATTTTTACGTATGTCTTTTTTCATCAGTGAAACCTCACGAATTAGTCTCAAAATGTCAGAAATTATGTTGTCAAATGATGGTGATTTCGTCAAATATCAGAAACATTTCTTCAAATCACGAGAATGTTCTGTCAACTGTGCCGTCAATACTTTGGTTTCTTTTTACTTTTTATGTTTTTTAGAGCGCATTTTTAAATTTGTGGTGTGTATTAAAGTCATACCTAAGCAAACATATAAAAGCAAACATTAGCATTCATTTGGAAATACGATATTTATATAACAGATAGAAAAGAGCATGGTATCAACAGATGGCTTACCAATCATGAAGATTCTAAAATAGTGCATCATTTACATATGTTTCCTCAATCCAATGATTATTCGGTTATAAGATTATGAATATATTTGGGCCTGTTGTTAGTTTTGTTTTTCTTTTTTCTGTTTTACACAAGATATTTTTAAAGAAATGCGAATATTGTGACATAGTCAGATTAAATTGTAGAAATATTAGATATCGGATAATAAGAGTCCAATTAAATTGAACCATCCTATAAACCGATTTTTCATCCCGCGCGATAATGGCAAGATATTTCAATGGAACTTTTTAAAATGAAATCTGCATATAACAAATAATTTTCAGCATAGGTTCCTTCTAAATTTCCAACGCAATATTAATATTGTTGATTTCAGGAGGTAGCCCGAGAGGAATATTCTACTCCCGGAGAAATGAAATACCCGGACCCAGAAAATTTCAGATTTTGTGTTTTCAGTGGTCAAAAAGAGTAATCCCCCCGGAGCTTTATAATGTCCCCTCCCACAGAGCCATAAAAGCACCTCCCGAAGAAAAATATTTGGATTCAACACTGTATTGTGGTACACCTGCGTTAAAATTGCAATTACATTAGAGCTTGGACAATAAAAAGGTACAATTGAAGACGAAATATCACATAAACCGAAATTTCACCCCTCCCTATTCCCCTAATTGCATCATGTTGTAAGGAAGCCCTTTAAAAGAAATATGCACATAACGAACAATTTTCACCACCGTAATAATTCAGCAAAAGTTTCCTGTAAATTTCTAACACAGTGTTAATATTGTGGCACAGATAGATTAAACTGTAAATATTACATCACAGCCTTGATAATAAGCGTCCAATAAAGCTGAAAAATCATATAAACCAAACTTTCAACCCTCCTTCTTCCAAATTGTAACATTTTAGAGGCAACCTTTTAAAAGGAAGTATGCATATAACGCATTATTTTCAGTGTTGTAATAATTCAGCATAGATTTCTACTATGTTTGCAACACAATATTAATATAATTTGATTATGAAATCAATATATCTTAAATTATATAAGTAAAACACTAAAAATGCCAAAACATCTTAATATTGCTTCTTTCATCATTTATTACGAGGTAAAAAGATTCAATAAAGATATTTTTCAAGAACAAAAATTATAAACAGATTCATTTATAATATAAATATTAAGAAACATACTACTCTAAATTGTAGAAGAAAAATTATGTTTAACATGAACAAATCAAGCTTTTTATTTTCCATTATAAATAAACATTCATTCGTAATTGGTTCAGAGAGAGAAAAAGCTAGTAAAAGAACAAAAAAGAAAAACAGTTTTTTTCTTTTTACTTTTCTTTCTTTTTTTTTTTACTTTTATTGTAAATCATCTGCAGAATAATGCATTTTTTAACTATAGCTTTAAAAAAAATTCTTGAACAAATTAGGTTGGATTTAACATGCTAACATTTAACCCAAACAAATTACGCTAAAAATTTATTTAAATGAGTATTTTTTTTATGCAAATAATTTTTTTTTTTTTTTTTTTTTTTTAGGGGAAATGATTTTTTTTAACCACTAAGTGATAGAAGAAACTCAAGGGAAAATGGATTCCAGTTAACAATGGTGGAGAAAAAATAAAATATCTCAATTAAACTAGCGATTCTTTCATTCATTATTATTTTACTTTCTAAAATAAAGATTGGCAACAATTTTAATGATTTATTAAAACATTAGAAAATATTCGAAAAATCGATTTAAGGATAATATTTTAAAACATACGGAAAATAAATGAATGTTTTTGAAAGGAGTAATTTATGAAAATGATAATTTTTAAATAATGCTATATACCTGAGAATACAATTGATAATAATCTGTTGATTTGTTTAACCCTTTATCTACCGACGGTACTTATAAATACCATTAAAAGAAGTTATTATTATCAATTCTTTTTATACGTCAGTTAGTTGTAATACTGTTTAGAATGAGTTACAGATACATTACTTTATCTTGTTCCAAAAGCATTATAGGTTACAAAAAAAAAATATTTTTAAAAGGATGATTTCTCTTGCCTTTGCATCTTTTCAGCTTTCTTTGCGCCGAGAGAGGGAGATGGGGATATTTCAATGTGAAAATATTTCTATATTTATATTGTAGAACATCATATTTGTACATTTTATAATTCTAAAAAATACTAAAAAACAATTAAAAATAAAAGAGTTGAGTGGGGTTATAAATATCGCACAAAATCCCTGTAAATTCAAATTCAATTAATCCTTCTAAAATCCTTCAAATATTTATTAAATGATTATGTAAATCTTTTAATATAGTATAAACAATTTGCGTAAAATGCTTTAGAATGTAAAATTTTCATGAATTCATAATGCGGTAAATAAAGGGTTAATTAACGCGATTTGTAACACATAACAATGGTCACATATATATATATTGATTAATTATCGAGATTGGTAAATACTACATAATGTATTGACTGTAGATTTTTTTTTTTTTCAGTTTTTTATGCTTACTTCTTTCTATATTTTTCAAAGACAAATAAAACTATAACTTAAGGAAAGCAAAAAATGAAAGGAGAAAATTATGAAAGTTTTCTTATTACAATTATTATTTGGTTGTACAATAATATTTAACTTGACTGGTAAATAGCACCTATAATAATGATTTAATTTAAAAACAAGAAATAGAAAGGAATTTGAATTAGTTGGTGTATATACCATTACTTTTAGATTTGACTGCAATAAATTAATGGAATACATCGGAAAAACCAATAGAAAACTCAAAAAAAAAAAGAATAAAAGAACATAAAGCAGATATAAAATTTTGTCGCCAATCTACTGCTCTCTCGTTTATATCTCAATAATATCACAAATAAAGGAATATCACAATAGATTTTGATCAAACGAAAATCATATTCCCAATATCCAATTATTATTTATTCATTAACAGTGAATCCATAGAAATCCTATGCAAAAACAATCAAGTATATAATGATGCCGTATCATATAATATACACAGTTTATAGTTTAACATTCTGAAAATAATTCCCGACAATTTGAGAAAATGACGCACTAAAATTTATGGTACAACAATTAAATATTTCTTTTTATCGTTCACCTAAAACACTACTAATTCAATCTTCAAGCCACGAGTCTGGTTCATTTTCAAAACGGTATCATATATTTGTATAAATAAAGAAAATATTCTCTGAAGAGGAACCTGATTAAATATTTAAAAGTACTAAGAGGGTTTTTAATAAAACCAACTATTATCATCTCTACTTGATTATTTGGTACTACTAGGTTATCCCGTCGACCAAAACATTTTCGCCAAACTATAAGATTAAATGCCAAAAATGGATGATCGTGAATGTCACATTCAATGACATTAAATACGATTCACGTGTTTAAAATGTCATTAAGTGATTTTTATTTCGATTTTTTATTAGTATTTCTATTAATATTCTACTAATTATTTGTTTTTTCGTTATTTAAAATAAAAATTATGTCAATATGTATAATTTGGCTATTAGTTTGGCGATTCGTATAATTTGGCGAAATTGGTCGACGGGATAACAGAGATTTTAATCGCCTTTTAAGTAAACCTGAACATCTTAAAGTTCATATTGTACAAGAATTACTAATTTTCATCGTTGCATGGCATAATTACGCATATTACAAATACAAAAGGAATCATTGGATGAATTGAAGATATTTGTACAGAAACTTGAAATAGACAATACTGTTAGTCTTCTTTAAAAAAAAAAAAAAAAAAAAAAAAAGTGATGATTTGATTAAAACCTTTGGTTTTAATAGAATACAATATCCTTAATACTTTAAGAGGACTGTTATTTTACGGTTTACTTAGTAAATGTAATTACAAAAGACTTAAGAAATACTTTTCTCTGTTTAATTTTGTGCATCATATGGGAATTTGCCGTAATCTATTAAGCTTAATTGCAGTTGTCTAAAGATAAAATGCCATGCGGGTATTAACATTAGGATTTAAAGAAAGTAATTGACAAATTCCAATACGTAGCGTTGTATTTCCATTTAAAGAATACTTTTCGTTACAAATACTTAAAAAAGGCAGATAAATATTTGGGTAGGACTTTGAATAAAAGTACAAACAACATAAAATAAATTTATACATTGCATTAGGTGTTCTTAAAAAGAGAGACACTTTTAAAAATTCAGTACCTTGCAAATGGTGACAGCTCTTTTAAAAAAATCTTGCAGAGAGGTTATTTAAGATGCCAGGACATTTTTTTTATTGCGATTACCAGTTTTAGTTCCAAATAGTCGAGATATATAGTGCTGCAAGCAATAAGTGCTAAATCGAGGACCAATCCTCGTTCTTCACTTAGCACTGATATAAAGGAAGGAGATTAGCCTCTTACTAGTTTTGCCCACACCACGTGATTTGCCAGTGCTACATACGAGCACTGAATTTTCTAAGCTTACATTTTTTTTTCCGGTATATTTCGATCTAGTAGACAAATTTGCTCATAAATGGGGTACTTTTGCTCTTAAATTTTAATTTATTAATAGCATCATTTTTTTGTAATCTGTATTAATCTTTAACCAATTATCTGTAATAATTTTTTTAATATATTTCGTTTAAACATGGCATGAAAATATGATTTTTTAAAATAAAAAATAGATATTTTTAGAAAATTTTACAAGTATATTGAACTGATAAATATTTAAATATATGGAGTGTGTTCCAATAAATGAGATTCATCTGGTGATTGAGATCCAATCCATATATTTAATCTCTCTTTTTCGCATCAGTTGTTCTAGAAAATCAAGCCTCAATTTAGCGCATATTATTTGCAACGCTATTTGTCACTGCATGTTACAGCTAAAACCGAGAATTGCAGTGAAAAAACCCCTGATACCTCACATAATACTCCTGTAAGAATTACTTATATTAGCTCTTATCATTTCCATGATTTTGAATTTTAAACTGAGTCAGTTCTTTTTGGGACTCAGTATACATAAAAGTCCTGTATAAATAAAAGTGTTAATATTAAACAAATAATAGTACCGGAAAATAAATCTTAAATAACATTACATTTAAAAAAATAATGTTTTTAATCAATTAATCTATGATTATAATATTAAAATAAAGAAGCAATAACCTTATGGTAGGAATAAACCAAATAACATAGCTACAAGAAAAGGTTATTCAAAATAAAAACAGTCACTGTAAATTTACAATTTAAATTTCGAAACATCAAGTAGATAATTTACTCCAAGGAAGAAAAAACCGTGATAAAAAAGGATATTTATTTTTCTTTTCTTCCTTTATACACTTTATATAAAGCATTTTCTAAAAATAAAAATGCAAAAACCAAAAGCTTAAGACTTTAGATTAATCTCTTTATTAAATTACATCAACATTATTTTTTCAAGAGATTAAGAAATTATGAGCTTTAGAAACACCCAGTTAACTTTATTATTGAAAAAAGTATTTATACCTATAATGCAAAACATTAAAAATACAGAAGTGCTTTATAACACTTTATTTATAAAACACAGATTTATAACTAAGTCTAAAAGAAATTTTAAACAGCTGAAATACAAAAGGTTTAATAATAAAATAAATTTTATTCTGTTTATGAACATTTAATTGCAAATAGAATATAAAATTTTTTGTGCACTCAAACGAATTTTCCCAATTGTTTGAATTAAATGTTATTGACAAAAAATATTGTGTGTATCACGAATGTAAATAATAATAATAATAATAATAATAATAAATGAATGTCTTTAAAAAATTCCATTTACATACAAAAATATAGTTTAAAATTTCCCAGAACATAATTATTCCGATCCTGCCTTGACCATTTGTTATCTGATTAGATTTTACAGCGATTTCTAAAATTGTTATGCAGCCCACCTAAAGCTTTGAAAGTTCATCGTGAATAATGTTGTCAGACGCAAATCGAGACTCCAAATTTTCAGAACACCAGTACTTTAAAATAATTTTATTCCCTTTATGTAATGGCAGAATCAAATGCGATTAAACATAGCGAAATAAAATTTAAAAAATAAGTGGTGTCTAAAGCATTTCGAACCCCCGCTTTACGTGAGACACCTGGCAAGTCTTATCGTGATCTAAACTACTATATAAATAAATAGAGAAAACAGTTAAATATTCAATTTTTACATCTGCAATTGTAGGATTTTTTATTCCAATCCAAGTATGAAACGTTACAGATTACGACAGGATTAAGTTTACAGATATTTACAGTAATTTGAATACATGAAATGGCCAATTATTCCGGGAATCAAAAAAAAAAAAAAAAAAAAAAAAAAAAAAAAAAAAAAAAAAAACTGAGACCCATAGGGGAATTCAACTTTACTTTGAAAGCAGTCGAATTTTAATCAACTCCAAACAGAGAGTTTGACTAGAATTTTTCAATGAATGGTAACTCAAAACCAGACATATTGTTCTCGTTTAAATTTGAACATTTTTTTTTTTTTTTTTTTTTTTTTTTTGCTTAAGATGGCTAAGCTCAATTTTTAGTACGACTATTTTTTGGTTTTTCGATTTTGGGTACAGATTTTTTTTTTTTTTTCAAAAAGGTACTTACATATTTGGAACCGGTTTCGATACTGAAAAAACCTTTTCAAAAAAAAAATCTGCAACCAAAGTTGAATAAGTAAAAAACAATGACACTAAAAATCAAACTCAGCCATTCAAGTGAGACTTCCCTTAATGTTTCATAACTTACAAATTTCTTTCAAAAAATCGGCGCATATATCATAATGCGTCTTAATTATTATTCTTAAAACTTTTACCTTGAAAATTACATTATGAGCTGCAGAACATCAAAAGCAGCATCATTTTCATTACTTGCAACCATTAATCATTGAAATTTTCAATTGATAAGGTTCAATATAATAACTTGTCAGGTTAAAATTATTGGATATACGAATCTTCGAAACAAGAACTCAGACACGTTATTCAAGAAACTTTTTATTTTATTTCATTTCCACCAAGCCCAAATTTCTCCACTTTGCGGTTTACATTGATCTTTCCTTTTCGGACAATCAAAGAAGTGTAGATGTTACTTAAACTTTGTAATCCGTTTAACTTTTCTATATTTTACTACGCAGTTGTGATGTGAAATATGCAGAAGGAGAGATGTATTTTTTTTTCCTCTCCTATATAATTCTGTATAACCCAGAGAATTTTATATTGTGTATTTACTATATTAAATATTAAAATCAAAAGAAATATATTCACCTTGATATGACTGGTGAAACATTACTCAATACACCGCTAATAATATTTTTTAGTATATTACAGCAGCTTCTACTTCGCTCTGCGAATATGATTTATAGCATCTGCTCGTGCCTTGAATGATCTGCGGGGACCATAAATGAGGTAAGCGAACAATTTCCTTATCTCTTTATTTGTTCATGCTGTTTTGACTAAATAAACTAAATAGAGGATCCTCCGCTCCAGTATTTGAAATATAATATATACATTAAACAACAGATCATGCGACTGATTTTGTCGCACTGCTACCGATAATAAGTGAAATCATTTTGTTACTGGTTTATTATCACAGAATTTGTTTTGTGCTTACATAATATATATATATATATATATTGAAATTGAAATAAATGATATAATGTTTTTCTTTTCTGCTATGTTTTGGAAAAAAAAAAAAAAAAAAAAAAAAAAACCGTAAGCAACTCTGAATTCGAAGTACAAAAATTTACATAAATAAAATAAAAATATATAAGACTTTTACGTCTATATATCGTTACAAAATGAGTATCATAAATAATACTGTCATCGAAAAACTCAATGCAAATAATTATCATATGTGGAAATTCAGGATGGAGATGTATCTCCAAAAGGAGGACCTCTATAGTGTGATGAATGAACCCCAGATCCCATCACACATGCGTTTAGAAATAAAAATCGCAAGGCACGCGCAATTATTAATTTATCAATAGAAGATTACCAAGTTATACACGTAAAAAACTTAGAAAGTGCGCGTGATATTTGGACTGCCTTGAAAAATGTCCATGAAAGGACCAATTTGAGCAGCAAACCTTTCCTATTAAGAAAACTGCATTCGTCAAAATTAAGTGAAGGTGGCAACCTCATACAACACTTAAATAATATATATGAAATACGCGATCGACTCGCTGCCACAGGCGAAACAATTAATGATCAACATCTTGCAGCATTAATGCTGTGCTCCCTGCCTCCCAGCTAAGATGTTCTCATAACTGCACTGGAGGCTAGGGATGAACGTGATCTTAGTGCTACGTTTATACGCAGCAAACTTACCGATGACTACTTAAAAAGAACTGATAATAAAATTGAGAATGAACTATCTCACACAGTGTACAAGGTGAAAAACACCAGACCAAAACCAACCAAATTTTGCAAATGCTGCAAAAAAACACCCCACAACATAGAAGAATGCCGGCATTTGAAAAATAAAACCAAAAATATATCAAAACAACCACAATTTAATAACAAATTTCCCAACCAGTCACAAAAATCGGCTATATGCTCTCAAGGCAGTGCAGGTGCGAGTACAAACAAAAATAGAAATATCGAAAAGGAAACACCCAATAATAAATATGTTACATTTTTTGTTGGGGATAATGTGAAAAATTTATGGGTAATTGTGTTCCAGAGATAGAAACGAACTTAATTTCTATAAAAAGGGCCACAGAAAAGGGGTGTAAAGCCATATTTGAAAAACAATCTTGCAAAATAACTCACGAAGGTGTCACATACCTCGAGGGCTATGTAAACAACAATTTGTATGAATGTAAAATAAAACAAAGTACATCTCACAATGTAAATATTATAAATGAATGCGAAAATAAAAATTGTTTGCACAAATGGCATAGAAGATTAGGCCACAGAAACGTTAACCATATTAAGGAATTAGTAAACAACGACATGGCGTTAGGGATTGAAATTGACAAATGTAAACACGGCGATACATGCGAAACTTGCATCATCTCTAAACTCACTTGTGAACCATACCCCAAAGTCGCTAGTTTTCGAGCTACAGAGCCCACAGAATTAGTGTATTCTGATCTGTGCGGGCCCATGCAAACAGCGACGGTTGGGGGAAAATACTATTTTTTGACATTCATAGACGATTTTAGCCGTTTTACTGTAACGTATTTATTGAGAAATAAAGATGAAGTTTTTCCGAAGTTCAAGGAATATGTGGCAATGACTACGAATAAATTTGGTAGGAAAGTAAAAGCTATCCGTTCCGATAACGGAGGTGAATACTTAGGAAAGGAAATTGATAGTTATTTAAAAAATGAGGGAATCGATCACCAGCTTACTGTTCCGTATTCTGCGCCTCAAAACGGGGTTGCGGAGCGTAAAAACCGTACTTTGACGGAAATGGCTCGCTGCCTACTAAACGATAGTGGTTTACCTAACTCATTCTGGGGCGAAGCTATCTGCACCGCAACTTACTTACAGAATCGACTCCCAACCTCATCCAACGACCGTACACCTTACGAAAAATGGACTGGTCGTAAACCAGACCTTTCGAACATCAAAACCTTTGGGTGTCGCGCATTTGCCTGCATACAGAAACCTCTTAGAAGAAAATTGGACAATACCGCTGTAGAGGGAATATTCGTAGGTTACGACAGCAGGAGTAAGGGCTACAGAATTTGTACGGATGGCAGGAAAATAATAATAAGTAGAACTGTAAAATTTCTAAAGAATGAAGGTCGAAACACAACTCAAAATAACGTGTCGGATAAAACTATTGAAACGCCTAATAACGATAATTTGCAACCAAAATTCAATTGATCGAAGATAATGTATGTACCGATGAAACAGAGCAAAGTCAGATTGCAAATTCAGACACCACGCAGATCGTACCACGTAGATCAAACAGATCGAACAGGGGGGTTCCTCCTGATAGGTTTGCTTTTCTAACAAATAATGTTAAAGTAGAAGACCCGAAAAATTGGGACGATATAAAAAATATCCAAAACCCGGTTGAAAAGGAAAAATGGATAAAAGCGACTTTAGAAGAAATGAACTCTCTTCGCGAAAATGATACGTGGGAATTAGTCGAAGCCCCGCCAGGGACAAAAGTAATCGGTTGCAAGTGAGCGTTTAAATCTAAATACAATAGCCAGGGTATGTTAGAGAAATTTAAGGCTAGACTAGTTGCGAAGGGTTTTTCCCAAAAATATGGGGTTGATTATGACGAGACTTTTGCGCCAGTCGCATCTCATACGACAATCAGAAGTTTCTTAGCAATGGCATTATATAAAATTTTGAGCTTAAGACATATTGATATTAAGACTGCTTTCCTACACGGGGAATTACAAGAAGACGTGTTTATGCATCAGCCTGAGGGTTATGTGGTTCTGGGAGAGGAGCATAAGGTATGCAGACTTAAAAAAGCCATTTATGGTTTGAAGCAGGCAGCCAGGGCGTGGAACCTGACATTGCACAAATCACTAACAAAATTAGGTTTTCACCAAAGTCAGGTTGATAAATGTCTATACAAACAAACCATCAATAACTCAACGACTTACCTAATTGTTTATGTTGACGATCTCCTCATAGCTGGTGAAGATGGAAATATTGACGAACTCGTAAACAAATTAAATAAAGAATACCCAGTAGGGTGGAGCGAAAAAAAATTTTTTTTGAAAATCAAAAACGGGTAGGTGCCAAAAGTTGCCTTTATACTAGTACATCAACTGAGTGAAATTTTACCGCTGAAAAAAAATGGCTTGAGTCTGCGCTTTTGCTCCAAAAATCGAAATTTTGGGTAAAATTTGTCATTTTTTGACATTTTTTCAAAAAAATTAAAAAATTCCTACAGAGCTGGTTAGTATTTAAAAGTGTTGCTTAGACCTTTATATTTATCTGCTTAACATATTTAAACTATAAAACAATATGTTTATTCCCTATAGCTGGAGCAAAACAGACAATTTTTAGTAAGAAAACAGCATTACCCTCTATTGGGCCATACAACGAATTATTGTTTTTAATACAGCTCTTGTTTTCAAAACTACCTTGGACATGCGTCGTGGAGGTGGCTGTATTTCCCATACCACCCGGCCCAACTATTCGATCATCTTAGTACAGTGTTTTATTTATACATTGATTTGTGATTTTCTTTATAAAAATTTGGCATGTTTTCGATGCTTCCACCTTGTTTATCTGTTCTTTGCAACCACATGCTACTGTAACTATCTTCATGTATATTTTTACAGTTTATATAAAAAAATGACAAGCAGAGTAATGTACGGGAATATTATTAAAGGGATCTATTCGGCCATTTATTATATTTATCTAACTTACATTCAATTGATGAATAGTGATTGGAAGTTCTGTTACCACAACATTTTTTCAGTCAATTGTATTTTTTTTTACGTAATGATTTGCTTCAAAAATGATTTCAGATATTTCAACTATAAGTATGTCATCATTTATTCTACTTTTGCATTTTTTATATGTTGAAAAGCGAGCTGTTTCATGTGATGGTAATGGTCAGAGAGAATTGCAATGAAAATTTGTTCTCCATGTGTAAAGCAACCGCTGTTGTAAATAACTTTTTCTTTTGCATCAGTTTTATGCCGTTTTCTAAGTGTTTTCGTATCTAGGTAATTTCCTATTAACTTTTAGATCCCCTTTTTATGAGCGGACAACATTTGATGGTGAAATGTCCTGGGCATAAACTTATAATGCATAGTACTTTATGAGGAAATGTACGGATTGTAATCGACTATAAGTGCTCATTTAAAATTAGGAGAATTTTATTTGTCACTGTGAACCATTTTGCATGGGGTAAGCTTAGAATTGTGTATAATATTGAATAATTCGCTACTTCAACTCCAGTGAATTTCCTCTGCGTCAATTATTTGAGAAGTCGATATAAAACGTTCTAAGCTACATGGATTCACCGGATCAATAAGGAAAATCTTTGTCTGCGTACTATTCACTTTCTATTGCATTTTTTTTTATAAAATAGAGAATAATTTTGAAAAATTATTTTCTCAAATTGAGAAAAAGATACTCAGAACAGACTAGAAATTTCTGTCGGAGATTCCAAAGTTAATTCATAAGGAAAGCTATTTCTCAGAAAGAATGGGGAATAAGAATTTAGAACACATCTCACACAAAAGATAGCTCATAAAGTTAATAAAACTTTCCTCTTTATATAAGCACAGATCGTCAATCAGCGTTTATATGTTCACTCACAAAATGTATAATTCAAGTTTATACCGCGGGATGTTTTATACCAAATGTACTACACACCTAAATAATAGATCTAAAATCTTATTAGAAATTACTAGACTACGGAACAACACAGGAAACGACATAAAGCGTACTAAAACTTCTTTAGAAATATTGTTGTTTTACAACAAGTAGTTCTTGCAAATTTTGTTTGCAATCCTCTGTGATAATCGTTATAATATTAAACAGCTAGCTTCTCAGAATATATTCAATGTAATAGGTTCAATAAATGATGACATTCTAGAAATTAAATTCATACAATCAATTTTTAGGCAAATCATTGCATATAAAATGTAATTGATTGAAAGACTGCTGTGATAACAAAACTTCCAATCATAATGTACTAATTGCATGAAATTTTAATGAAGATAATAGACTGCTGAATAGGTTCAATTAAGAACATACCCAATACATTGCTCAGCTTCTCTTCTGTTATACATGGTGTAAAAATATACGTGCAGTAGGTCACACTAGCATGATCCAAATCATCCAAAGTCAGTGAATATAAAGAAGAGATAAATTACTTTGATATATAGAAAACTTATACTCGTCTTCGGGAAAAAAATAACAATTCAATACATAAATAAAACACTGGGCCTAGATGATTGGATGGTTGAGACGGGTGGGATAATGCAACCACCTCTATGAGTTATATACACAGTAGTTTTGAAAGCAACTAGGTAAGAATTGCATTCAAAACAACATTTCGTTGTATGCTCCAATAGAGAGGTTAACGCTGATTTTTCACAAAAAGTTGTCAGATTTGCTCCAATTATACAGACTACAGATATTGTTTTATAGTTTAAATATATTAAGCAGATAAATATAAAGATCTAAGCAACACTTTTAAATACTAACCAACTCTGTAGGAATTTTTTAATTTTTTTGAAAAAATGTCAAAAAATGACAAATTTTACCCAAAATTTCGATTTTTGGAGCAAAAGCGCAGACTCAAGCCATTTTTTTTCAGCGGTAAAATTTCACACAGTTGATGTACTAGTATAAAGGCAACTTTTGGCACCTACCCGTTTTTGATTTTCAAAAAAAAATTTTTTTCGCTCCACCCTAATACCCAGTTACTGATTTAGGTGAGGCGAAATACTATTTAGGGATAAACATAAACAGACCCGACAAGAACACAATGACACTCGACCAAATGAATAAAATCAATGAATTAGCAAATAAATTCAATTTAGAAAACTCGAAACCAACCAACATACCGATGGAGCCCGGGTATGTAAAATTAGAGGATAATGAAAATCTTCTTCCGAATAATACGAATTACAGACAGGCAGGGGGGCTCTACTTTATATTGCGACTGTGTCTAGACCAGACATTTGCGCAGCAGTAAACATTTTAAGCCGCAGAAATGAAAATCCGAGAGTTAAAGACTGGGAAGCAGTTAAAAGGACAATTAAATACCTTAAAACAACAATTGACTTAAAATTAACTTACACTAATTTAGAGGAACCTGTCTTAAGAGTATATTCCGATTCGGACTGGGCCAATGATAGATCGGACAGAAAGTCCGTATCGGGAAACCTTTTCAAAATTGGAAAAACTCAATATTGTGGTTTTCAAAGAAACAGAGCTGCATTGCTCTATCCTCGGCTGAGTCAGAATATGTTGCAGCCGCTTGTGCAGCTCAAGAAACTATTTATATCCTCCAACTACTCAAGGAACTTGACCTCGAACAGAAACTACCTATAACTTTACACGAGGACAATCAGTCCTGTATTAAATTAACTGAATCAGATAAATACCACATTAAGACAAAACATATTTCGATTCGTTACCATCTCATAAGGAATTTAGTGGAAGAGGGAATAATAAAGCTACAGTATCTGCAGTCTGCTGCGATGACAGCAGATATTCTCGCCAAACCTCTCCCCAAACCTCAATTTCAATCACACCTTAAAAAACTGTTCAACATATGAACTTACACTTGTTTCTCCGATTCAGCGGGGATATTGGATATACGAATCTTCGAAACAAGAACTCAGACACTTTATTCAAGAAACTTTTTATTTTATTTCATTTCCACCAAGCCCAAATTTCTCCACTTTGCGGTTTACATTGTTCTTTCCTTTTCGGACAATCAAAGAAGTGTAGATGTTACTTGAACTTTGTAATCCGTTTAACTTTTCTATATTTTACTACGCAGTTGTGATGTGAAATATGCAGAAGGATAGATGTATTTTTTTTCTCTCCTATATAATTATGTATAACCCAGAGAATTTTATATTGTGTATTTACTATATTAAATATTAAAATCAAAAGAAATATATTCACCTTGATATGACTGGTGAAACATTACTCAATACACCGCTAATAATATTTTTTAGTATATTACAGCAGCTTCTACTTCGCTCTGCGAATATGATTTATAGTATCTGCTCGTGCCTTGAATGATCTGCGGGGACCATAAATGAGGTAAGCGAACAATTTCCTTATCTCTTTATTTGTTCATGCTGTTTTGACTAAATAAACTAAATAGAGAATCCTCCGCTCCAGTATTTGAAATATAATATATAATATACTTATTTAACAACAAAAATAGCTTTATTGCTATTGACTCTGGTGTACCTTAATCTTTATTTTAATTTGAGTAGGGAGTTAAATGAATACCAGTTTAAGACAGTCAATTAGCAGTTATCCTAAATTATTTTCGATTTCATTTCAGATTATTTGGAGTTCGCTGCTGAATATCTTGCTCCCTAATTAATTACATTTTGGGATTAAATTGTACAGCAGGTGAAAGATAAATTTTACAATGTTTCAGTTACATATTAGTTAAATGATTCTTATTCACGATTACACATGAATTTGCGTATCTTATAACGTCATAATCAGAAAAAGGTAATCAATGTTTTATAACTCGCAAATTGTTTTCGAAAAATCGACATTTATACTATAATGTGTCTTAATTATTGTGCTTAAAAACATTCATCTTGAAAATTACATTAACAGCTGCAGAAAATCAAAAGCAGCATCGTTATGATTACTTGCAACAATTATTCTATATTGAAATTTTCAACTGATAACATTCAACGTAACAACTTGTCAGGTTAAAAAATAGCTTTATTGGTATTCACTCTGGTGAACATTAATCTTTATTTTAATTTGAGTTGGGAGTTAAAATGAATACGAGTTTAAGACTGTCAATTAGCAGTTATCCTAAATCATTTTTGATTTCATTTCAGATTATTTGGAGTTCACTGCTGAATACCCTGCTCCATAATTAATTTCATTTTATGATTTATTTGTACAACTGGTGAAAGATAAATTTTACAATGCTTCAGTTACATATTAGTTAGATATAATTTTCTTTGTAATTTACCTTAACTATTCTGCTTCAAAAATTTCACCTTAAAAATTACATTATGAGCGGCAGAACACAGAAAGTAGCATCATTATCATTACTAGCCACCATTAATCTAAATTCTAATTTTTAACTGACAAAGTTCAATGTAACAACTTGTCAGGTTAAAATAGTTTTATTGATATTCTCTCCCGTGTACATTAATCTTTATTTTAATTTGAGATGGAAGTTAAAATGAATACGAGTTTAAGAAAGTTAATTAGCAGTTATCCTAAATCATTTTCGATTTCATTTCAGATTACTTGGAGTTCGCTGCAGAGTACCTTGCTCCGTAATTAATTACATTTTGTGATTATTTTATACAGATGAAAGATAAAATGTACAATGCTTCAGTTACATATTAGTTAACTTTTTTTTCATGATTACACATCTAACGCTTTGTGAGAAACATACTTTATTTTGATAATTATAATAAAATAATAGTTAAAATAAAAATAATTATTTTTATTAATTAATTAATAAAAATAACTAAAAGCAGCATAATTATTATTATTTCCAACCATTAATCTAAATTGGAATTTTCAACTGATAAAGTCAAATGTAACAACTTGTCAGGCTAAAATAGCTTTATTGATATTCACTCCGGCGTAAATTAATCTTTAATTTAATTTGAGTTGGGAGTTAAATGACCACGAGTTTAAGACAGTCAATTAACAAATGTCCTAAATAATTTTCGATTTCATTTCAGATTACACTATATTGCCATTGATTATGGGACACTTGCGATTTTAGACATTTTACTAAATATCTAGAAAAATACATGAGGAATCATCTCGAAACTCTTAGTGTATAAATATAATAGTATAAGTCATACATCTCCGTGAAGATTTTTTCCCGAAACTCCAAAGGGGACCGTCAACAAATTAAAAAAGAATGAATATCTTTTGAATAACCCTGTCAAAACTAATGTAGCAAAAGCGCTCAAACTCTAGATTGTGATTGAATTCCTTATTGTAATGAGCCTTGTTCATTTTTATGCAAATAGCATGCATACTCGCAGAGTAATTAAGGTTTTTATAAAAATGATCCCAAATTTTTCCAAGTTTTTTCCTTATAATTTTCAGAGTTCTTAATATAAAGTATTATTTTTTTCAGAAAATATGACAAACAACACTGCACACAGTACCCTGTAATCAGAATTAAAAAATAATGAAAATTGTATAAAAAATGAGTTGGTTTACTAAATAATTTTTTACTGCGCATGCGTCAACGATATCAAAATTTCATTTGCATATTATGTTAGCTAAATGTATAGAGCAACTTTTGTGAAAGTCACAAAATCATAACTTGAAAATTCTGACAATAATCGTCAATTGAATAAGTCGAAAATCCGTTATTCTCAAAATGAAGCAAAAACAAGAGGGGTTGTATCCATATATTCATTGATTAGTGTCAATATAGAATACACAATATGGGATGTACTACTGCATTTGGATAAAATCCCACATTTTTTTGCTTCATTTTGGAAACAACGGATTTTGTCCTTTTTCTATAGACGATTACTTTCAGAATTGTCAAGCTATGATTTTGAGACTTTTACAAAAGTTGCTCTATACATTTAGCTAACATAATATGCAAATGAAATTTTGACATCTTTGACGCATGCGCAGTAAAAAATTATTTAGTAAACCTACTCATTTTTCATACAATTTTTATTATTTTTTTAATTCTGATTACAGGGTACTGTGTGCAATGTTGTTTGTCATATTTTCTGAAAAAAATATTATTTTATATTAAGAACTCTGAAAATTATAATGGAAAAACTTGGAAAAATTTGGGACCATTTTTATAAAAACCTTAATTACTCTGCGAGTGTGCATGCTATTTGCATAAAAATGAACACAGTGTATTACAATAAGGCATTCAATCATAATCTAGAGTTTGAGCGCTTTTGCTACATTAGTTTTGACAGGGTTATTCAAAAGATATTCATTCTTTTTTAATTTGTTGACGGTCCCCTATGGCGTTTCGGTAAAAAATCTTCACGGAGATGTATGACGTATACTATTATATTTATACACTAAGAGTTTCGAGATGATTCCTCATGTATTTTTCTAGATATTTAGTAAAATGTCTAAAATCGCAAGTGTCCCATAATCAATGGCAATATAGTGTATATGGAGATCGCTGTTGAATATCTTGCTCCGTAATTAATTACATTTTGTGATTAAATTGTACAGCTGCTAAAAGATAAATTTTACAATGCTTCAGTTACATATTAGTTAAACAATTTTCTTTGTGATTACACACCTTGTGGGAAGTATATTTTATTTTTAAAAATCGGCATATATAGCATAGTGTACCTTAATTATTATGCTTAAAAACTTTCGCCTTGAAAATTACAATATGAGCTGCAGAACACCTAAAGCAGCATCTTTATCATTACTTGAAACCATTAATCTAAATTAAAATTTTCAACTGATAAAGTTCAATGTAACAACTTGTCAGGTTAAAATAGCTTTATTGATATTGACTCCGATGTACATTAATCTTTATTTTAATTTGAGTAGGAAGTTAAATGAATACCAGTTTAAGACAGTCAATTAGCAGTTAACCTAAATCATTTTTGATTTCATTTCAGATTATTTGGAGATCGCTGCTGAATATCTTGCTCCGTAATTAATTACATTTTGTAATTAATTTGTATGACAGTTAAAAGATGAATTTTACAATCTTCCAGTTACATGTTAGTTAAATGATTCTTATTCACGATTACACATGAATTTACGTATCTTATTACGTCATAATCGGAAAAAGGTGTTCAATGTTTTATAACTCGCAATTTTCTTTTCAAACAATCGGCATATATAGCATAATGCACCTTAAATATTCTGCTTTAAAACTTTTACCTTGAAAATTGCATTATGAGCTGCAAAACACCAAAAGCCGCCTCATTATCATTACGTGCAACCATTAATATAAACTGAAATTTTGAATTGATAAAGTTCAATGTAACAACTTGTCAGGTTAAAATAGCGTTGTTGATATTCACTCCGGCGTACATTAATCTTTATTTTAATTTGAGTTGGGAGTTAAATGAATACGAGTTTAAGACAGTCAATTAGCAGTTAATCTAAATTATTTTCGATTTCATTTCAGATTATTTGGAATTCGCTGCTGCATATCTTGCTCCTAATTAATTACATTTTGTGATTAATTTGTGCAGCTGGTGAAAGATAAATTTTAGAATGTTTCAGTCACATATTAGTTAAATGGTTCTTCTTCACGATTACACATCTAACATCTTGTGGGAAACATATTTTATTTTGCTAATTAAATTAATAGTTAAAATGAAAATAATGATTTCATTCGTAACTATATTTTTCTCCCTTCTCGATATTCGAATTAGTATTACTAAAAATACAGTCTAATATTTATTGTGTTATATTACCCCGATATTCTGTTTGAAATTGGTGTAAAATGAAAGAAAATATATTTATAAAGTAATGTTACAATATTTGTGAAAATATAAAATATCTCAATTTTGAAATGATAAGTAGAAAACAGGTCAACTAAATATTACAAAAATATACATATTTAAATACTGAAAAGAAATAGTTGGATAGTGCTGCAAAAACAACAAAACTAGGGTGGATTCGACAAACACAAATCATTAGTATGGCGCAATGATTTTGCAATATCTACGATTTTGTAATGGATACACGCAATAATTCAGAATAACTATTAAATTTGCAGAATGATAAAGCACTCTACATTAACAGAAAAAAAAACAATGCATAGAAAATTAGTCACAACTTTTTTTTAAACTTTTTGATTAGATCACTAGGGGACCATTCAAGTATTACGTAAGCACTAAAGGGGGAGGGAGGGGTCCAGAGTCTGCTTATTTTTTCTGACAAGGGGAGGGGGGTCACGACAATTCTTACGTAAGCATTAAACAACAAAGCAACTGCAGTTCAAATTCAACAAGCAAACAAAATATGATGGGGAAAGAGCGTTCTACGGTCCGTTCGAAATTCGCCGTTTATTTTCGATTTTATCCTTGCTTACCCATCGGCAGTCGCGTGACCCCCCGCATCACCCACTGGCCCTTTGTCTTCGTTGTTGTCTGTTAAGTTGTGTGCCTAGTCAAGTACATTGCAAGACTAGAAAAACACAGGAGCCGGTGTGGCTGGGTTCTGTTTCCAGGGTAACTGGTCAGTTGATTTTATTTTAGGTAAATCCGGTATTTTCTTTTCTCCCGTTCAATCGGTCATGGAATTCCGGGAATTTTTGCAGAATTTCTAGAAATTTTTGTCTTTCCACTCCTATTGTCGAATTTCCTTCTCTACAGGTTTTGGAACTTTAGAAAGCAGAAAACCTACTTGGGGTTTTTCTTGTCTCGGATACACAGCACAGATATTTATTGTTTTAGTTCAGTTGCATAGTGAATTTTTAGTGAAAGAGTGTTGCTTTTAGTTGCATAGTGAATTTAGTCTAATTTAATTATGGATACTAACATTGACAAATCCTTATTATATCAGAAACTTTATCAGAGCTTTAAAAAATCTCGAAATAGTACTCCTGCCCAAGTCGTGCAAAAAATGGCGAATGATGTTTGGCGACGGTACAAAAATAAAGCAAAGTGCGACAAAGATCTTGAAAGGCTTGTTTTAAAGAGAATTGAGGAAGAACTGCAGATTGCAACCAAAAAGAAATCAACTTTTTGAACTTTTTCACTAAGGTAAGTGTTTAATTTTATGACTATATAAATTTGTAGGATTAATAATGTAATTGATTGGTAACTTTTTATAAGTCAAGAAGTATTGATGTATAAACTGTCATAAAATCTTACGTAAGCAAGGGGGGGAGTCTAGCATTTGCTTATATTTCCTTACAAGGGGGGGGGGGGTCTAGCATTTGCTTATATTTCCTTACAAGGGGGGGAGGGGGTACAAAATGACTAAAAATATGCTTACGTAATACTTGAACGGTCCCTAGCCATAGTCCTTATGTAAAGATAAGAATACTCATAATGATAATCAATTTTCGCAGCACAAATAAACATAGTATAAAGTTTTAATATTTATTATTGCAAAATTTAGGAGGGAAAATCTATCACTATTAATGAAAAGTCCAGAAATTTTATTATTTGTTCGAATAACATTCATCATCATTTTAACAGTCATGAAACAAAAATATACACATTTATACCAATATCAAATTTTAAATTTCCGGTAACGAATTACATTTTGATCACATTTTACGAGCGTTAATTAAGTAAAATACAAGTTTGATGACAAGTTGTAATGTGAGCATCTATTCCACATATCCAATCAAAAATTAATTTAACTTTTGCCACGAAATTAAAATGAGACTTTCGTAGTTCTTTGGTGCGCCATTTAATTTGGTATTTTCTTTGTAAAATCTCTTGAAACGTCATAAAACAGCTGTTAACCCAATTACAATTTAATCTTTAAAATTATTACCAGGAACACAAAAAACTATTTTTTTTTTTTTTTAGTTTATAACAGTTTGTGCTGTTTTGATTTGTTCTTAGTTTTTAAATTCGCATTACTGCTTCTTCTATTTGTTACTTCTCCAGTTTTCTATTTAGGATTAAAAGACACATAGAATTTCAATTTACTCAATTTCAATCATATCCTTATTAAAATTTATATTAAAGGGTATATTTGGAATGTAATTCAAACATGAAAATTGGAACATTTATGTGAAATTTCGATTTAAAAAAGCATAGATTCTAAACAAATTGAGCTTTTTGTTAAGACTATATAACGTATATTAGACATCAAACTACGATTTCCATTCTCTTAAAAGCACCTTTCAAATTGCAAACTTAAGATCGCGTTGTACAGAGAAACTCCCGACAGCAAACTTTTAATTTAATATTATTAATAATCTTGTATCGTTTTCTTTACAAAAGAACGTTTGTGAATATTTATGCAAAACTTTGTAATAAAAATGATGAAAATAAGAATAAAGTATTTTTTTAAAAAATTTTAACATACATACCAAAATTGAAATATTTATGAAAAAGTTGCAAATAAATACAGGGTAGTTATAATTAAACTTCTCCTGTAAACAGCATCCTACACTGTTAAAAATTTGTGCTACTTTGAACCGAAATTTGGTGCTTAGTAGCTGCCACCATAAGATGGTGAAATCTTGTTCCAAGATTTGGAACTTCGGTTGAACCATAGTACCATTTTTTCAAATAATATGGTGTAAACTCGTTCCAAGATTTGGAGCTTCGATTGAACCATCCTATGTTGGCAGCTGGTAATAGCTGCGAGAACCAAATCTTGGTTCAAAGTAGCACGAAATTTTTAACAGTGTACAGCGACAACGGATGAACGGAATGAAATGAAATTTGGTGTATATAGACTATTCACGATGCGCTCTCAAAATTTAGTCAGCGTATCTGGTGTAGTCTCTATACCAAATTTCGTTGCATTCCATTTGCGTTGTAGGCTCCTGTCTATTAGGGAAGTTTAATTTCATTCACTCTGTATTTTACAAAACAGTGGATTCTAGACAAATTTTGATTTCTTTTAAAATGTTTAACAAATTAATATTAGAATTCACGATTTCTAATTCATTAAAAGGCCCTTTTCAAGTTCGAAACTTTAAGATTGTACGCTACAGAAAAGCTTCTCACAGCAACTTTATTTGTGAATAATGAGTTAAAAGAACTCAGAAATATAAAATATACATATACTATAACAGTTTATCATGGGAAATAAAATATACATGACATTTAAAAAATATTCGCGACATTTGAATTCTTAAAACGATATTACAAACTTCGCAATAGTTCCGACTAAAAGCTTTAAATGTCATGTGTATTTTGAAATGTCATGTATATTTTATTTCCCAAGATACTTTGAAATAGTTTATATAATATACGTAATTCTGAGGTTTTTTTCTCAATATTCATATTTGTACTCGGAGTATAAAGTCCATGTTTAAAGTTTTTTGATACTATTAATTTTATAATTTTAATTTATTTATCATTCTTTTTCTTAACAAAAGAGCTTTCGTATATATTTATGAAAAATATTACGACAAAAATGAAACGCATAAAACAAATGAAAATAAAAGCAATATATTTGGTAAAAGTTTTAACCGAAACACCAAAACCGGAAGATTTATACGATATTCACAAATAAATATTTTACAAAAGAGTGGATTCTAGATAAATTGAGATTCTCTTAAGAAACGCATATCAAACTTTTAATTACGATTTTTATTATCCTCTATAAAGTACTATTACCATTTTCAATTTTTAAAATTGCTCTCTAAGAGCTCCACTCAACGAATTAATAATTTCAATTAATTTATATTTATTTTTTACTTTTCTTTACAGGTTTTGTAAATATTTATGGAAAATAAGATAAAAAAAGAAATTAAGAACAAATTATGCGAGATGATAGAAGAAATTACCATTAAATATTTTTTTAAAGGTGGATTTTAGACAAATGGAGTATTTTCTTAAGACGTTTAAAAAGCTCATGTTAGATTTGAAATTGTTTTGTAAAGCACCTTTACCGTTTTCAGATTTGAAAATTGCTCTTTGAAGAGAATATGCTCCCTACATCGGGCTTATAATTTAAAATTTCCCCCTACATCTACGCAATCGCCTTTGTAAATATTTTTGTATATTATTGTATCAAAAATAAAATGCGCAAATCAAGTGAAAATTAAGAACAAATTATTCGTGAAAGATTTTATACAAACATCGAAATTGCAAAATTCATCGGAAAATTACAGATAAACAATTTTAAAAATTGTAGACTCTTGAAAAGTTGAAGAGTCAGACGTCTTTTAAACGTTTAAGGAACACATTAGAATTTAAGTTACGAATTTAAAAATTCACTATAAAGCCTCTTTACAAAATCTAGATTTTACAACTTTTTTTCTGGACCTTAACATTCTAAAATTCTAAAACATTAAAACAATCCGAAATCTTAACAAATCTGAAAATTACAATAAAACAATACAAAAAGTGTGGATTATATGCAAATCGAACTTTTTAAAGACATTTAAACCTTTACGTGCCGACGGTAGTTTAAAGTGCTATTAAAAATATCATGCATTTTAATGCATCGATTAGTAGTTATACAGTTTAGAATGAATTATACTTTACTTTATTTTGTTCCATTTCAAACATTATTGATTGCATAAAGCAAAAATACTATTAAAATGATGATTTTTTTTTTTTAATTTAGCTTTTTAGATATTGAAAGACTGTGGGAGAAAAGTTTCAGTCACGAAACATTTCTATATCTTTATTGCAACAGTATAATATTTGCACATTTACTAATTCTATAAAATACTGAAAAGCCATATTTAAAATAAAAGATGAGTAAAGTTATAAATATTACTCGAAATTCTTAAATTTAAATTTAAATAATTAATTTTAATTGTCAAAATCCTTTTAATAAAGTTTTAAAAAATCACGAAAATTGCTTTTAGAAGATGAAATTTTCATGAATTGATATTTTGGAGTATGTAGGGTTAAGAAACGCATTTGAGACTTATTTCTATAATTACATTATTCTATACTTATTAATTATGTAATTCACTGTAAATTCAATCTATAATTTCAAAACATTGTTATTTATCATTAATCCTTCTTTCCTTTCCATAACAACATTTGTAAAATATTACGATGAAAATTAAATGCAAAAAGCAAATTAAAATAACAGATCATTCAGAAAAGAAACAAAAAAAGAATTTACCAAAATGACAAGTATCTATGCTAAAGGACTTTGAATGTAATACCATTTAGAGGTCTGCACGGGCCGGGCCGCGGCCCGAAGCCCGAGCCCGGCCCGGCCCGCGGGCCGGGTTCGGGCCGATTTCCAATAATGGCATTCGGGCCGGGCCGGGCACGGGCCTTACTTCTGAAGACTCGGGCCGGGCCGGGCCGGGCCTAGTCACTAATCTTTCGGGCCGGGCCGGGCTCGGGCCTTAATTTTTTTGCTGGACGGGCCGGGCCTAACTTTTTTTTTCCGTTCGAAGCCGAGACTGATTCCATTCTTCCTAGTTTTCATGGACCAAAATAATAAGTTCCTATTGAATCTTCCTATATGAAAATCCTTTTCTCGACTTTTTATAAATCAGTAATATTTGGCTTTGTCGAAAAATGTTTGCAAAAAAGGCATATACTTTTAAGCCGTCATTATTCTACAATTAAACATTAGAATTTATTCCTTTTAAAGAATCGTAGATTACTAGGCGTTTTAAAATAGAATTAAACACACACACACACACACACACACACAAAAAAAAAAACATGATTGTGACGGAATTTTTTTTAAACTGAAAACTGAAAGTTTCTTTTAAAATGTTCATCCATGCAAAATGAATACAACAATACGGGAGAAAAAAAATATATTAAACATTTACATCTGTTAAGAAGGGAATGTATTTTTTTTTTTTTTTTTTCGTTCCTAAGCGATTTCGTCTTTGGAAATTTTACCATATACCGCTTTTTCGACTTTTTGTCTCCCTTACAGGGAATATGGATTAATAATACTAGTGATAACTGAAACATTTACATACAACAAACAGAGATTCATTTAAAAGCGTAAATATCGCAGCCTACGGCACTTCTGCATAAATGGAGATTATAAACATGAAAAAACAAGTTGGAAATTGCACGTGAAGCGTAGCAAATGAGGTGCGTTCGTACGATAACGAAGTTTTAAAAATATCACTCTCATATAGCAATCTCATAAAACTGTAAATAATTACAATTAAAATGCGCACCAAACAATGTTCTCCCTATACCATTATGCAATGGAATACTTTTGTGTGGCCTTGTAAATCAATAACAAATATTCTTTGTACCACAGATTACGCAAAATGTATATTATAATATCTATTTTATAGATGCATATCAGTTTTATTACGTTCGAATGTGTGTAACACCATTAAAATGCGCTTGAAACATTTTTCCCCTTTAACCGTAATGTAACGGAATACTTTTGATTGTCCCTGTAATTGAACTACGCATCCGATTTTGATAAAATTTGAAATAACTTGACAAAATTATGTAATAATTTTGTATTTAAAATTTCAAACGATTAAAATGCCTTTGAAACAGTTTTCGCCATTGATCGTAACGTAACGGAATCCTTTTGATTGTCCCTGTAATTGATCTATGCATCCGATTTTCTCAAAATTTGAAATGACTAGACAAAATTATGTAATAATAATATATTTTAAATTTCAAACGATTCGGTTGGGTAGTTTCTGCGTTGTTATATGCGGACGGACGGACTGAACAACAACAATAGGTGCTTCGTATATACATAATTACGAACGCACCTAAAAAGACTAATATAATTTTTTTTGGTCAGAACTCTTCCATAAGATTAAAGATCAATGTTCTGTAGAAATTCACTTGAGCCGGGCCGGGTTCGGGCCGAATTTTAAACTTTTTTCCGGACCGGGCCGAGCTCGGGCCGAAATTTTAACTTTCGGGCCGGGCCGGGTCGGGCCAATATTTTTTTCGTTCGGGCCGGGCCGGGCTCGGGCCGAAATTTTAACTTTCGGGCCGGGCCGGGTCGGGCCAATATTTCTTTCGTTCGGGCCGGGCCGGGCCCGGGCCGAAATTTTAACTTTCGGGCCGGGCTCGGGCCTGGAAATTTCGGCCCGTGCAGACCTCTATACCATATTAGAACTGAAAAAAGAAAACCAATACAAGTAATCTAATATCAAAATAAAGGGAAAATTTTCTTAAATGATTAAAATAAAAAAGCCATATGCAAAAGCACATTTGTTGTCTTTTTACTAAAGCATACAAGGGCAGGTAATCTAATTTATGTGCATTAAGATAAACATTCAAAAGAAAAGCATTAGGTTTCATATTGTTTTTCGATTATTTTTATTAGGGGGGAAGGTAATGAGCAAAATGTAAACAAATGGAAAAATGATATTTTCTCTTAGGATATACTTAGGATATATTAATATGTAATTTATATTTGTTTTAGGCTGATACAAAATTCGGAACAAAGTTTTCACTTAATATTTTCCACCATTTGCTTCTAGAAAGAATTATTAGTTATGTCTTTAAGCTAGTTAAATTGATCAATTATATTTATTTAAATAATTCGAAATTTTAATTTTATAATAAATCATTATAAACAAAAAAATTTACGATTTTTAATAAAGATGTTTAAGAAATGTAAATTAGAGCTCAAAATAAAGATTTTTGTAACTTTGTAATACAATATTTTTATCATCTAAGCTCATTAAAATTATTCTCTCTATCTAAAACTCGTTTAAAAAGTAAACCAAGTTTAAAATAGAAATTTTTTTATATATTTTTTTCTTAATTTATGAAATTCAAATGAACTCAAAAGAAAAAAATAAGTATTAGGATAAACATGTCGAAGAAGATTATTAATAAGTTTCATATTGCTTTTCTAATTTATTTTTAGTAGATAGAAAGTTGAAACAAACAAGTACAAATGTTTAAAAATCACATTTTTGTTAAAAATATTATGTGTTGTTGATGTTTAATTTACCTAACTTTTGTTTTTTATACCTGTATTTCATGATTAAATTAAACCGCTATTTTTTTAATTTATTTATATTAGTGAAAGAAGGAAAAATAAGCAGTATGTAAAGAAATAACATAATGACATCCTCTTTAATGATATGCATAGTTAATATGTAATTTATATTTGTTTCAGATTAACACAGAATTTAGAAAAAAGCGAAATATTATTTCTCCCGTTTATTTGAAAAATATATACATATTAGTTATATTTTTAAGCTAGTTAAATTTATTAACTATATTTATTAAAACAATCGGAAATTTTATTTTTATAAGAAATCAGTGTACATAACAATAACTAAGATTTTCTAAACTCGTTTAAAAACGTAAATTGGATTTCAAACTAAAAATTTTTTATAACTTCGCAACACCTAATTTTTTCATCTAAAATCATTAAAAATATTTTGCCCGAAAAATTAAGCGAAGCTTTCTTTATGTATATATATATCTTCAATATTATTCGAATATTTGTTGTAAATATTTATGTAAAATATTACGACAAAAATGAGAATAAAAATAAATTACCCAGATAAACCCAATAATGATTTATTTCAAAACGACCTATGTCTTTTCCCCACGGACATTAAATGCAATGAATTCCAAAATTGAAAAAAGAAAAAAAAAGTAATAGAAATAAACTGATATCTAAATAAAAGGAAAAAACCCTCTTAAATGATAAAAAGAAAAATGTCTTGCGCAAGCACACAGTAGTTACATTTTTGCTGAAACAAACACCGGCAGGTAATCTAATTTATGCGCATTACGATAAACATGTCAAAAAAGAAAAAAAAAAGTATTACTAAGTTTTATATTACTTTTCTATTCATTTTTATTTAGTTGTAAGTTGATTAGAAGGTAAACAAATAAAAATGTTTGAAAAAGACTTTTTCTTTAAAGGTAATATGGGTTGTTTGTGTTTAATTTACGTAATATTTGTTTTTTATACCTGTATTTCATGATTAAATTTAAAAATTATTTTTAAAATTTATTTTTTTAATGAATGGAGGGTCAATGAGCATAATGTAAAGAAATGGTAAAATAACACTCAGTTTAAGGATATGTATTGTTAAAATGTAATTTATATTGGTTTTAGATTAACACTGTATTCATAACGAAGCTGAATATTTTTTCACCCTTTTGTTTCTAAATAAATAAATATGTATAGTATTAGTTATATTTTTAAGTTATTTAATTTTTTTAATTATATTTTTTAAACAATTGGAAATTTTACTTTTATACCAAATCAGTATAGATAACAAGAATTGAGATTTCCTGAACTCGTTTAAAAAATGTAAATTCTACTTCAAACTAAAAATTTTTATAATTTCTTAATACAATATTTTTATTATCTAAACCCATTAAAATTGCTTCACACGAAAAAAGTAAACCAAGCTTAAAATAGAGATTTTATATATATATATATATATATATATATATATGTATATATATGTATATTTTTTATATTTCTTAAATATTTGTTACAAATATTTATGTAAAATATTACAACAAAAATGAGAAGTTTATAGCAAATGAAAATAAAAACAATTTATTCAGATAAATCCAATAATAAGAATTTGTTTCAAAACAACATGCATCTTTTTCTCACGGACAGTAAATGCAATGCATTCCAGAATTGCAAAAGAAAAAATAAACTAATAGAAATAAACTGATATCTAAATAAAGAGAAAAAACTCTTTAAATAATTAAAAGAAAAATGTCTTACGCAAGCATATAGTTGTTACCTTTTTGTTGAAAGAAACATGGGCAGGTAATCTAATTTATGCGCGTTAAGATAAACATGTCAAAAAAGAAAAAAAAAGTTTTACTAAGTTTCATATTACATTTCTATTCATTTTTATTAAGTTATAAGTTGAGTAGAAGATAAACAAATATAAATGTTTGAAAACGGCTTTTTCTTTAAAGATATTATGTGTTGTTGGTGTTCAATTTACGTAATATTTGTTTTTTATGCATGTATTTTATGATTAAATTAAACCATTATTTTTTAAATTTTATTTCTATTAATGAAGGGAGGGGATATGGGTATATAAAGTAAACAAAAAGCAAAATGAGGAGATCTTTAAGGATACGTATTGTTAATATGTAATTTATATTTGTTTTAGATTAACACAGAATTCAAAACAAAGCTGAATATTTTTGTCTCCCTTTTGTTTCTAAATAAATATATACATATTTTTTTCATATTTTTAAGCTATTCTCAATTTTTGTTATGTATACTGATTTGGTGTAAAAGTAAAATTTTCAATTCTTTAAAAAATATACTTAATAAATTTAAATAATTTAAATTTATATTTTTTAAACAATTGGAAATTTAACTTTTATACCAAATCAGTATACATAACAAGAATTGAGTTTATCTAAATTCATTTAAAAAACGTAAATTGGAATTCAAACTAACGAAGCTTAAAATTGAGATTTTATGTATATATATATATATATATATATATATATACTACATATATATATATATATATATATATCCACTACAGATTACTTGGTATTTCTTTAATTAATTTTGGTTTTATGTGTGTTGGTAGTCCCAAATTCGTATTGTTTTGCTTTCTCATGGCAAATACGAAGATGAAACCACACACTCCATTTGTAGTTCTAAAGCATTTGGGACCTGAAGATTCTACAAATTCTATTTGTATTCATATTATTCTTTTTCCTTCCATATTCAATGTGATATAAGTTATTAAATTCAATTGTTATTTTCAAATGGTTAATATTGTTTACTATTAATGGTCTTATATAATACACTCTACATTACTGAAAAAATTGTTACAAAATATTATGTAAAATATTTCAAAAAAAATGAGAAGCTTATAGTAAATGAAAAAAAAAAACAATTTACTCAAATAAATCCTACAATAACAATTTATTTCAAAACGACTTGGGTCTTTTCCTCAAGGACCGTAAATTCCGGAATTGAAAAATAAAAACTAAGATAATAAAAATAAACTGCATATCCCATTGTAGGGGGGGGGGGATATCTCTTAAATGATTAAAAGAAAAATGTCTTGCACAAAAACACACTTGTTATATTTTTGCTGAAGCGAAAAAAGGTTGGTAATCTAATTTATGCGCATTAAGATAAACATGTCAAAGAAAGTTTCATATTGCTTTTCGATTCATTTTTGTTAGGTTGAAAGCTGCGTAGAAGATAAACAAATACAAATGTTTGAAATCGGCATTTTCTTTAAGGGTATTATGTGTTGTTAGTGTTTAATTTACATAATGTTTGTTTTTTATATATTATTATAGTATATATATTATATATTTCATGATTAAATTAAAATATTATTTTTTAATTTAATTTGTCTCTTGCGTTTCCTTTTTAAAAGACTAATGGATTATATTTGAATTGAATATGTGTTTGTTATTTAAGCTATTAATTAGTAATTTGATTTTTTATTGTTTTACAGGAAATAAATACAGAAAATAAAGCATTATTATTAATGGGGAAAAGATCTCTTATAGTTTGTAAAAGAAAATTGCTTCAAATAAGCAGGGGTGTTTTTTTTTTTTTTTTTCGTTCAAACATATGTGTGCAGGCAATCTAATTTATGCACATCAAGATAAAAAGGGGAAGCAGAATATCAAATTATGCACTAATTTTTAGAAGTTTTTTTTTTATAATTTATTTATTTATTTATTTATTTAGGCGATGTTTCAATGTTATGCAAATCAATACAAATATTTCAAGAGTAGCGTTTCATTTATAGATGTCAAAATGCGATATTTTTTTTTTTTTTTTTTTTTTTTTTTTTTTTTGATATAATCATTTGATAATCACATTTAGAATAAGATTTTAAATTTTTCCTAAACATTAAATTTTGATTGTGTGTTTTACAAATGTTTAATAAGTATTTTGCAGTCATTAGAAACAAAAAACCCAATAATTCTGGTTTTTATTAAGCGTATCAGTAAATGCCCAATATAGTCTGTCTCAAAAGTTTAAGCACTCTGCAAATCTCATTTAAAATAATTGAAGAAGAAAATGTTTTATGCTAATTTACAATAAATACTCAGCATTTAATCAAAATAAAATAAAATAAGCCATTTTGGGTAGTTAAAATAAAAAATATATTTATTTTTATTTATTTTTTCTTTTTTTCTTGAAGAATCGCTGTCTCAAAAGTTTAAGCACTTTATGCAAATTTTTTTAGAAACACGGGATTGGTATTGTGTAATGACGCTGTATGACATTATATTGCACTTTTATACAAGTATAAAAGGTGGAGAAATTATTTCCTAGTGTTTTAAATATGACAAAGGGTAAACAATTCACAAAATGTGAGATTTTGAAAGATTTTAAATTGAAATCTCAAAATAAAACTGTTTCTGAAATTGCAAAAGCTTTAAATTGATCAAAGCTATATATATATCAAGTACTTTCTAGAAATGATAATTTTAAGCGGTAACCAAGATGCAGACGACCACGTATGACGACTGTTCAGATTGATCGGAAAATACGGAGATTGGTATTTAGACAAAATATGTCCCCATACGGCAAATTAAAAATAATTTCAGAGTACAGATGTCCAAAGACACTGTAAATAGGCGTATTAAAGCTTGTGATTACATCATGTAAAAGAAATTGGCTGGCAAACCGTCTCTTAAATTACATCACAAACAGGTAAGAATGAACTGGGCTAAAAAACACATGACCTACGGGGACAAATGGCTTACTGTTTTATTCAGCGGTGAGAAAAAGTGGAACTTAGATGGCCCTGATGGTTAGAAGGCACACTGGCATGAGTTACGCAAGAACCGAAGAACATTTTTCAGCAGGCAGCAAGGCGGCAAATCCGTTATGGTTTAGGGGGCATTTGTGACATTTGCCAGCCCTCTCTAGCTTTTCTAAAAGGAAGAGAAGAGTGAAAAAAGTTTCAAGAGACCCTAAACCACCATTTGCTTCCATTCAGTGACATTTTGGGGGGTTTTGAATGAACTTTTCTGCAAGACAATGCCTCAATCCACGTATCCCATTCTACAAAACTTTGGATTTTTCAGAAAAAATGATAAAGTACTTGACTAGCCAGCTTTAAGTCCAGACTTAAAGCCGATTGAGAATGTCTGGAATACTTTAACCCGCCAAGTTTAGGCAATGGAAAGCAGTATGACTCTATTGAAGAACTCCAAGAGGCTATTGAGAAAGCATGGTATTCTTTGCCACCAGAAAACCCACAAAAACTAATAATTTCGACGAAAGCACGTTTATTTGAACTAATCCGAAAAAATGGAAAAAAAAATTGTTACTAAAAGTTCTGTAAAAATTATAAATATGGTTGTTTTTGACATTGTGCATAAACTTTTGAGACAGTTTTTTATAACTTTTTTTTAATTGTATTTTTTTAAATTATGTAATTTATTTTTTTCTATTTTTTATATCGTTTATTTAAATAATATTGCGAAATATGTAAATAAAAAATGTTATTAATTCTAACCTTTTATAATTCATTAAAAATCGATATTTTATGCTTGTGCTTAAACTTTTGAGACAGACTATATCAGTTTATGAACGATATAATTATTTTTTACTTAAACTTTCTGAAATGATGACGATAATTTTTGTCTTCTTTTTGTTTTGTTTTGCTTATTTGAAAAAAAATAATATATATATTTTAAAGTATAATGTAGCCGCATTCTACCATTTATCTTTAGAAAATGAGAGCTTTTTTTCTCCTTGTGATAAAGATTTTCTTAATAAATGCACTGACCTCCAAAAGCTTAGAAATAGTAAATGTTTTCTTTCTTACAAACGATCAAATTAATATAAATGCATGAAATTTGGATGAATTGCTCACTTAATACGTGTTATAGTTTATTTAGTTTTCAATTTTTTTGTTACCATGGTTAAAACCCACGTTTTTAAGGTATGTAATATTTTGTTGAGCTATTTGAAATAAATAGACCTTTTTTTTCATATAAAAATAGAACTAATTCAGTAACATAACTTTAATTTGTTGCTCAATTTACTTTAGGATAATAATTGATTCAGATTAGACATCGATATGGACATTTAATTATAAAATCACGGGAATGGTGGTATATATGTAAAACCGACCTTCCAGAAAATATTTTTATTTAAGATTATTTCATATAAAGCAACAATTAAGTGAATTTGAATTGACTGAGTATGGTTATGTAATTAACAATTGACTCTTTTTAAAAGATTAAAAATAACCAATGCAAAAATAACTAATTAAACGAATGCTCGATTAGCGGGGATATCACACAAACCTATATAGAATAATATTTCCCTTAATTTAATTTAATTTTGAAACATTCTATGTCGAACAAAATTACTACGATGCTAAACATTTTAAAATTAATTATTTTAATAAAATCTTGAAAATCCATGAAGATAAGTAAATTTAATTATGTTCAAGCATTTAATGTACTGCATGTAAAAAGCTATTTAAATAGTTTTTATTTCGCTAACCCATAGTTTTGTAAGCTTAAAGGAAATTATATTTTCATGTAAATTTCCATTGAAATTGTGTTTATTTAGGTAAAATCATTTTATTCATTAATAAAGTTTTAAATTTCACATGAGAATTTAATAAAATTATTAAATATTCAGGGAAAGCTTATTAAATGAAATGAAGTAAGTTATTTTTTTTTCATATAATCGAATCATTTTATTTTTTAATAAAAAGAGAGAAATAATGCGACAGATTTAGCTACACTATTTTTTTTTCTTGCTTTATAACCTTCGTGATTATTTAGAAAATTAACCAAAAATGAAATTTACTATTTTTATAATGAAAGTACAGCGCCTCCAAAAAATTTAAAAGGATATACACTTAGAGTTTCAATTAACTACTCATTTTAATTATTTTTTTTTGTTAAATTAAATTTCGATAATATATTCATTTTAATCAGTAATAACGTTTTTAATTTCGCATGCATATTTAATACGTATATTAAAATGAGCATGAAATATCCACGTAAAACTTATTAAATGCTTAGGATGCATTAAGGTTATTAATAGGCTGTTAAAAATTTTTATGTGTAATCGAGTGCTTTTACATTTTAATAAAGAGAAAGTAATAATGTGACAGATTTAGCTAATGTACTTTTTTTTAAATATTTGCGCTTACTTGGGATATTAATCGAATATGAAAGTTTTTTTCTATGAAAATACAAAGCATTCGGGGGAAAAGAAGATGATATATTCTTAATGTGTTTTGCATTCAGTGCTGAAAATATGAAAGTTTTTTTTTTTTTTTTATTTAGAATATTTCACCTGAAAAATTAATTAATATGGAAATTTAATCTTTCTTGTAGAAATACAGACTGTCTGGCTATCCCCTTTGCATTTTTAGAAAATCATTAAAAAAAAGAAAGAAAAGAAAAACTAATGTACACATTAATTTTTTTTTGTATTAAATATATAAAATATGAATATTTCTTATTTAACAACGTTGAGGACAAAATTTAATAATCATAGAACAAGACTAATCAAACATTTTTTTAATACGTTCGAAAAGCATGAAAAAAATTATGCGTGTTCTTTTCTTTTTCTTCTTTTCGCCTTCAATATTAAAATTAATGTCTCTTCTCTTAACAATGTTTTAATTAGAAAACCAATCAGTATTGAAATTTACATTTTCTTAACAGAGCACAAAATGGTCGAAAAATAATTTTGCCTTTCTTTAGAAAATTGGCCCAGATATCATATACCCACCACATTTATGCCATTGCTACAAAATGGCGGTTTTATGCCTCATACGTCAACCAGGGCTATTGTTGTTTATTTATCAATAAATTGCTTATTTACTTTGATTTATATGTATGTATTTATATGTATGTATGCTTAAATAAAATATATCGGCACAAAATGGCCGAAAAATATTTTTGCCTTTCCTTAGAAAATCTGCCCAGATATCATTTGCGCGATTGCTACAAAATGGCGGTTTTATGCCTCATATGGCAACCAGGTTATTGTTGTTTATTTATCAATAAACTGCTTATTTACTTTGATTTATATGTATGTATTTATATGTAATATGTATGTTTAAATAAAATAAATCGGTACAAAATGGCCGAAAAATACCTTTGCCTTTCCTTAAAAAATTGGCCCAGATATCATATACCCACCACATTTGCGCGATTGCTACAAAATGGCGGTTTTATGCCTCATATGGCAACCAGGCTATTGTTGTTTATTTATCAATAAACTGCTTATTTACTTTGATTTTCTTTTATAAATATATATAAATTGTCATGTTCTATTATTATTAATTATTTTTTTTAATTTATTATTATTTCCTTTTTTAAAATAACATAAAATAATTAAAAAAATATATGTAACAGATATTTGATCACGAAGTTTTCGTCAAACTGGCGTCAGAAAAAAATTTGCGTCCATGTGGTGCGTATGTGACATCTGTGCCACCTATACATTTTTTTCTTTTTTGTTATCCAAGGTATGTTTAAATAAAATATATATGTTCCGCTTTTATGTTTACAAAATTGTAATGTGAACATTAGTGCGAGTCCTGGAAAACAAATTACAAATGAGATTTAATAAACAAACAAACAAAAAATACGTGTTTTAAGATGATTTTTTAAGAGCAAATATATTTTTTTAATCCCCTGTATTTTTATAACTCAGTTTTTTTTTTTTTTTTTTTTTTTTGGACAACTTATTTTAATTTACATATAAAATTTAATTCTGAAAAAGCATTTGGTTCCCATTGAGTTTAAAATTTTACTGATTAAGTATAAAACTAATTCAAATGGAAATTCCAAAATGAAAAAAAATCCTCATAAAGTAAGTATAAAATTTCTTAATTCGAAAATTATAAAATAATAGGAACATCTGAAATTAATATTTTTAGTTACACTCTTTAGTTAACTTTTATAAATGAAATTTAAATTACATTAAAAATTAGAAACACTCTAAAATAAAATGAAAATTGAAAAAAAATTAAAAGGAAATTACAAGCAAAATATGTTTAATAATAATTTTAAAAAAATCAGCTTCATGATTTACATTTAGTTTTTGATTTCTTTACCATTAGTCAAAGAAATTAAGATAAATCGTTTCACAAATATGTCAAAAAATGAAACATGCTGCTTGGAACTCTATTACAGTATCATTAACAATATCACAAAAGATAAAAGCTTCAAAAAATATATTAATATTAAAAAATATCTATTCAGATTACACTCAGAAAAAAAATATGAATAACATAAAAATAAATTCTCACAAATGGAAAAGGATGATAGATTACTTAGCTCTAACGGGAATAAAATAGAACATTATTTGTGTTATACAATCGTCGAAATGTTAAATGACTCATAACACATGGCACAACGAAAAGCAATATGAAAATCCATTGTGAATTTTATTCTGAAACACTTAGTGACAGCACTCTTTGCCAGTCCGAAAATGAATAGTGCTGCTATTTTTTTTAATCACAAATAGTTTTTTTTTATATAGTTAAGCAAGAAGCAGAAAGATAAGAAGGGACCAAATGCTTAACATTTTTCAAGGAAATAAATGATCCACTTGGAGATAAAAATGTTGCCAGATATTTAGGTTCTCTTTCTGAATACTTTTATTGAATACCCTTGAATACTCATGAATTGTAATGTGAAGTTTATTAGTGAAATCGAATTGTTAAAATGTTCTTTCCTGGTACTTTGCTGAATAAAAATATATTCGACTGATAACAGAAAGAAACCTTTTGTGTGAACATTTCGACTTTAGTATTGTAGTTTAAACTTTGATGTTGAATTATTTATCATTTTCAGACTCACTGAAAATTATTTATATCATATCATATTTAATATTTTATCATTAATTTATTAATGTTTAAAATAAGATTATTAATCGCTTAACTACCCACGAAATCTAATGTGATATGATATCCAATCTCTTATTTAATAACATAACTCTGTCTTATTTAATAATATTACTTATTAGCTGTCGGACAGTGTCTTATTTAACCCCTTCACGACGGGAGCCTTTTACGAAATTTTTAATGTTTTGTCACCAGTTTTTAAAAACAGAAATTTGTGACTTGTTAAATCGAGAAAACGCTCCGTTGAATAAGGCAAATTTTACAGTATAATTTTGCTGGTGGGAATAACCAAGGATTCTTAAGTCTTTTTGGGGCACGTATACGTGTTGTTCGTCCCCAAGGGGTTAATAACATGTTATAACAGAAGGAAACTTTTTGTGTGAACTTTTCGACTTTAGCATTGCAGTTTAAATTTGTATGTTGAATTATTTATCATATTGAGATTCACTGAAAATTATTTATTTCATATCATATTTAATATTTTATCATAATTTTATTAATGCTTAAAATAAAGTTGTTAATCCCTTAACTGCCGACGAAATCTGACGCAACCTCCGATGTCTTATTTAACAACATAATTCTGCAATCAAATAAAACAACGATTGGTTTTCGTCGATGAAATAACAGGAAATAAATGCACATGTTACATGTGAGAAAAAACACAACTCTGTTGGTAAAAATTGTCCTACTTTAATGAAAATTCTCTATTTCTGTAATATGTGCAGACATTCTCTGAAGACGTATACATACGTCCATGGGAGTTAAGGGATTAAATAAGTTATTGCGACTTTTTTGCGGAATTTATTTAACATGTAGAATTCTCTTATTGCTCCAGTTCCAGAAAATTGCCTAATCTGTGAACCTTGTTCCATTTTATCTCTACCTTGCGCATACATAAAAAGAGTTTGGAAAGTCTTCTTGGATTTATTTTATTTGTTTGCTTTAGGTTTCGAAAATTTATTTTATGTGATCTGCTTTCTTTAGGCATTCACTGAACTGCTAGCTTTTTAAATAGATACTTGAATACAATAGAATGTGGATTTCTAAGAAGTACATATATTAATGCAATTTCAACATATTGTTGTTTCGATACTATTTAAGATGGGGATTTCGCTCAGATAGTGTACGTGTTTGGTTGTAAACAAAGCTACATGGTTCATTTAAATTACAGAGCTGTCCTGATTATTTCTGTTTGATAAAAATTTACTTTCTTGTAATTTCTAATAAAAAGATCCTTAGTTCAAAATTGAGATTTTAAATGAAAATGTAGTTTAGAAATTAGAAGATAAATATTTTTTAAGTGTTATTTCTCTTGGATTTTGACAGCGTTTTTTAGCGTTAAGTGAAAGATTAATTTAAAGTACAATTAATAATAGATATCATTTAATTGAGTATTATTTTGTTTTGGCAAATACTTCTGTCATGTTTTACATATTGTTATGTTAGTATGTCTCTATGGATTTACTATATTATTTCATTAATGTTTAGGCATTTATTAGTAATAGTAAATATATTCTTAATTTACTTTGCATCGTTTGCAATTCTTTTACCTTTTAAATTTAAAATACAGGTCATTTTCGTAAAAAGAATAATGTCCCATAAAGCACAAAAAGCATTAAAAAGTTGTAAATATCAGTTAAATTTTGTTGTAATATAATATTTTCTAATCATCTCCAAAAACTCTAGTTACACTCACCTGATGATACTATACATTTGGGTTAAGGGAGACCCGTAAGAAAAAATCTAAAATTTTTATTATTGATTTTAAAGTAATGAATTTTGGTGTACTATTTAAGAATCTTCTTGTAAGGAATAATTAGCAAAAAAATTCACTTTTTATTAAAAAGTATATTTTTTTATGGGGATTTTTGTTTTTTTTTTTTGTCGAAAAATACACTTTTTAAAATTACTACTCCTCATTTAATTTTCAATATTTTGGTATTACTAAAATTTCTTAAATAGTGTTATAATATATAGAAAAGAATTAAGGAGAGATATTTTTAATTTTCTATTTTAATGGGCTAAAAAATAAATAAATAAAAATACGCATGGTAAATTTCCTTAAATTCGTTATAATTTTCATGTTTACCAATTTATGTAAAATTTTCAGAAATAGTTTAAAAAAATATCTCTCCTTACTTTTGTTGCAAATTTTTTTAAGATTCTAAAAACATAAACACTTTGTTCCTAAATCATTTTACCACTGAGCCTTAGTACTTTGAACTTAGGCAAAATATGAAAAAAGTCATTTTCAGGAAAACACGTTTTAAATGGCCGCTAGTTCTTTAAACTCTATAGTGAGTACAATTTAAAAAGCTCATTTTCTACCTGTTCCAAGTGTCCCTGAGGTCTGAAATTTTGCATGGATATTCGCAAATATGTATTTTATCGTTTTCCGAGAAAGAAAATCTTTTGAACTTTTGATGATTTTTGGTCGAAAATGGGGTTCGGGTCTCCCTTAATCTTCAACACTTTTTAGGAAGAATTTTTAAAACTGAGCGAGAAAATTAAATGAAGACTTAATTCATCATACTTCTGAAAATATAAAGAAAAAGCGAAGCTTAAAAGCAAATGAAAATTTCTTAGTTGAATGTTTCAGTAGCTTTTTAGCACTTTCCAACAAAGTTGAAAAGTGCTTATGCATTCGGTTTGTCTGGCCGTCTGTCCGTCTGGCCGGATGGCCGTCTGTCCGTCTGTCCGCGCTCTAACTCCCGTAAATATACTCGGATTGCTATGAAATTTTTATACGTTATTGAGCTTTACCCTAGCACGAACCGTATTGAAAATGAAGTATCTACCATGATTAGTTTATCTACAGGGCGAATCAAAAGTTTCCCATTACATTACGGCCTATGGGGAAAAATCGTTAATATACTCGGATTGCCATGAAATTTTAGGACGTTATTGACGTTTACCCTAGCACAAGTCCTATTGAAAATGAAGTTTCTACCATGATTAGTTTATCTACAGGGCGAATCAAAAGTTTCCCATTACATTACGGCCTATGGGGGAAAATCGTTAATATACTCGGATTGCCATGGAATTTTAGGACGTTATTGAGGTTTACCCTAGCACGAACTCTATTGAAAATGAAGTTTCTATTATGATTAGTTTATCTACAGGGCGAATCAAAAGTTTCCCATTACATTACGGCCTATGGGGAAAAATCGTTAATATACTCGGATTGCCATGAAATTTTAGGACGTTATTGACGTTTACCCTAGCACAAGTCCTATTGAAAATGAAGTTTCTACCATGATTAGTTTATTTACAGGGCGAATCAAAAGTTTCCCATTGCATTACGGCCTATGGGGGAAAATCGTTAATATACTCGGATTGCCATGGAATTTTAGGACGTTATTGAGGTTTACCCTAGCACGAACTCTATTGAAAATGAAGTTTCTACCATGATTAGTTTGTCTACAGGGCGAATCAAAAGTTTCCTATTACATTACGGCCTATGGGGAAAAATCGTTTCAAAGGAATTTTAAAGATGCTATACCCTGTCAAACATTAAAATATGCATTCTAAAAAATATAAGGTGAAAATGTGGCTATTATTCATTTACAGGGCCACACAAAAGAATTCCATTAGCTAGTGGTAAAAGGAGGAATTGTGTGTGACATATTTTAAATATATTAAGCTTTTTCCTGTATAATAAAATTGATATATGTCACTGAAGCTTAATATAAATTATACGCTACTGTCTTGCATAATATGAAGTACATAGCTTTTACAGGGCCATACAAAAGATTTCAAATAGTATATTTTTTCCGAAGTACCGTATATGTGTCCGATGATGGCTGATGGAGGGATGAAATGCATTTTAATTATGATATTCGCGTTTATATTTCGCTAAATATATGCACATTATATGGTGTGTATAAATGTTATAGTTGATATACAGGACTACCCAAAAGAGCTCTCCAACGTTACTGAATATGAGCGTAAATTTTTTAAACGTGGTTCTTAAATAAGCTATGCATTTTTACGCTGAGCTGCATTCAATTTACTGAGAAATGTTGGCAGAATATAGATAAAGGGATATACAGGGCCATGCAAAGAATTCGGTACATGGACGCCTATGAATGATAATTTATGAGAATGTGATTTCAGTTGTTTTAAAAGTGTTTTAGTTTACAATAAACTTTAGCCTAATGCTGACGTGTAATAAAGATACAATGTAAACTACAGGGCTGAACAAAAGTATCCAAGTATGTTTCCATCTAATAGTATGAATTGCTGAAAAAGAAATTTAAGGCTACTGGGTATTTTCTTGCTAAGCTAAATTTTCCCATTATATGAACTGACATATGAAATACAGGGCTGTTCTAATGTACTGGAATACATATTTGGGTATATTTGGCTATACACTATTATTTCCCTAAATAACAAAGTTTTGTTAAAGATTTCATTAAGTGTTGGAAAGTGCTTCATAATCTATGCTTAACGCATGATTTTTCTTACTTGTTTTATTTTACTGACGTGAACGGATGAAGAAATTACACAGATATGCTATCTTAGTGAACTATTAAGTTAAAAAAAAAATTGCAGTATTGATGGTAAAAAAAGAAACTTAGATTAAGATAACATATCTTAAAGTGCTAAAATAGTAAACTAACAAGACTCAGTTGATAATACTATTTATTTGCGTTAATCTTGGACACATTTTATGAAGAATTTTCAAAATTCAGTGAGAAAATTAAATGAAGACTTAAATCATCATACATCTGAAAAATATAAAGAACAAGTGAAGCTTAAAAGTAAATGAAAAGAAGAAGCATTGAAAGCTTCTTTTTTTTAATGCTTCAGTATAACTGCTCTCTTTTGATAGACGTGAATGGATGAAGACGACAGAAGGGAAACCTTTTCTCAAAGGTTTTATGAAATAGAATCGAGAACTCGGTATTTGTTTTGCAAGTACTTTGGACCTGATAAATCTAAGTATTAAGTCTAAGTCTATATAAAATAAATAGAAAAAATATTGTTTAAACCATTGTATCAGATGTGCGAATACGAATTAACTTCAGATTAACTTCGATTTATATTTAATTTTGGAGATTTTACATGGGCAAAATCGCAAACAAAAATAAAATAAATAAAATAAAATAAAAATAAAAATAAACGAATAAATAAATAAAATGATCAGTGATCTCTATACAAATATCATTCTAATATTCAGAATAAAAATGCAGAGATTACACTGATAATTGTGTTACTTTACTATCAAAACATTAATAATAATTTTTTTATGCAGTTTTCACTATCAGTTCGTCACATTTTTGAAAAATATAAAGAGCAACTTAACAATAGTGAAGCTTAAAAGTAAGTGAAAAGAAGAAGTATTGAAAACTTTTTTTTGTAAAGTTGAATGCTTCAGCGACTCCTTTCTTTTGAAAGACGTAAATGGATGAAAACGACGGAAGAGAAACATTTTCTCAAAGAAAAGGTTTTATGAAATGGAATCAAGAACTCGGTATTTGTCTTGCAAGTACTTTGGACCCGATATGTACGGGATTTAAAATAAATAGGCAAAAAATATTAAAAAAATTGTATCACATTAATTGAACCGATTTATATTTAATTTTGGAGATTTTATATGACCTAAATCGCCAAAAAGAAATTCCAAAAGAGCGGGGGGGGGGGAGGGGAGAGGAAATACTAGAAATCTTACTTAATGGCTGTTAACGAAAACATACTTCTTTCAAGGAAAATAGCATTTCAAACAATAGAATAATCAAGGATGCATCGTTAAAAAATTAAAAAAATATATATATATTGTTATAACAATTAAAATATGTGAAATGTGTAAATATGATGTAGTTATGGTGAACCTTATATCATGATTCACGGCAGAGTTGCATATTTCTTTATTTCTTTATTTTATTTATTTACTTTTCTTTATTTATTTTTGAAATTTTGCATGATTAAAATTTTAAATAAAACGATCAGTGATTTCTATACAAACAACACTCTAATATTCAAAATAAAAATACAGAAATTACGCTGATAATTGTGCTACCTTACCAACATAACATTAATAATAATTAAAAAAAAATGCAGTTTTTATTAACAGTAATCTACTTGAAAATTAATTGAAAGGTTAATTCATTATACTTTTGAAAAGTATACGGAGCAACTAAATAGTAGTGAAGCTCAAAAGTAAATGAAAAGGAGAAGCATTGAAAACTTTGTTAAATATGAATGTGTCAGTAGGTCATCTCTAAGTGAATGGATGAATACGAAGGAAAGGAAGCCTCTTCTCAGAGGTTTTATGAAATATAATCAAGAACTCGGTGTTTGTTTTGGAAGTACTTTGGACCCGGTATGTAAAATAAATAGGAAAAAATGTTTAAAATATTGTATCACATCAATTATAAAGATTTATATTTAATTAAGATTTTACATGATCTAAATCGCCAAAAAGAAATTTCAAAAGGACAGGGTGGGAGAGAGGAGGAATTATCAAAAATTTTTCTTAATGGCTCTTAACGAAAACATACATCTTTCAAGAAAAATAACATTTTTAAACGATAGAATAATCAAAGATGCGTCATTAAAAAATCAAGAAAAAACATATTGATATAACAATTAAAATGTGTAAAGTGTTGTTATGATGAACATTTTTTCATGATTCAGGGCAGTGTTGCATATTTAAAATTCAATAGTTTATTTCTTTATTTATTTTTGAAATTTTGCATGATTAAAATTTAAAATAAAATGATCAGTGATTTCTATACAAACAACACTCTAATATTCAAAATGAAAATGCAGAAATTACATTGTATTGATTATACTGTGCTATCTTAGCACAATTATCAATATTACTAATGAAAAAATTGCAATTTTCACTATCAGTAATCTACTTGAAAATTAACTGAAGGCTTAGTTCATCATACTTCTGAAAAATATGAACAGTGACTGACTAGCAGTGAAGCCTAAAAGTAAATGATAAGAAGTAGCATTGAAAACTTCTTTGTTAAATTTGAATGCTTTAGTAGCTCCTCTTTTTTAACAGACGTGAGTGGATAAAAACGGTGGAAGGGAAACATTTTCTCAAAGAAGAGGTTTTATGAAATAGAATAGGAAATTCAATATTTATCTTGTAAGTACTTTGGCCTGATAGGTATAGAATATAAAATAAATAAGTTAGAAATTGCATGCCAAACGTATCAAATAAGGTGTGTTCGTTCTATAACGAAATTAAAAAAAATACTTAGACTTATAAGGAAGGTCTCCATACTGGGCATACTCAGAATATGTTGAAAAAAATGCTAGTTGAACTACTTACGTATGTAATGAAGGATTAGTTAAATTTAGCCGCGGAATTACAGTAGAAAGTCTTTTAAAAAATAAAATATTTTCGAATATTTGGCGCGAAAATATAAAAACGACACGCGATTTGGCGAGAAGAATTTTTCTTCGCCTAAAACAAAATATTTTAATGCATCTCGAAATTTTTTGTTAAGTATCGCTGAGAAGCCTTCATTATTCCCACCAGTTATTTTTTATTGTAAAGTTTAGTTTATTTAATCAGAACATTCTTGTGATTCAATTACAAAAAAATTTCTGTTTTAAAAAACCGGTGATAAAAGATTAAAAATTAAGCAAACAACATTCGTCGCGAAGAAGTTAAAAAGTATTCGATATGAAAGCGTATTTTTTTACAAATTCTTTTTCAATGTCAACCGGTGATAAATTGCCAAATAAGGAAATATTTTTGTCATTTTTACACGAACGGTGTATGGAGGTTCCACCGAAATTTTTTATAAACTTATCTATCCTCATGGGAAGAACATTCTGTAATTATTACAGATTTCTTGGAGTATGCCCGTATGAAGACTTTCCTTGTTAGTGTAATAGTATATAATGCTTTGGATACAGTATAGTATCCGAAGGATGTGTCTTTTTTTTCTTAGTTCACAAAATATTTCTAAAATCTACGCTGAATTTAATATTTTATGTTTTAAAAACTGACAAAGTGGGAGTAAAATTTTAACACTTATTAATAAAATTAAACGTAACTTTTAAAAATATTTTAAAAAGTAAAAAAAAAAAAAAAAAAAAAAAAAAAAAAGCTTAAAAAGAAGTTAAAAATATTAATTTCCTGAGAAGATATTTTGAATATAATAATGCATCAAAAGTTCATAGACTTAACATTATGTTGGGGAATTCCGAAATTGAGTGACCAGCAGCCTTAAGCATTACAATTTTTTTTTTTTTTTTTTTTTTTTTTGTATAATCTACAGTGGAGGGTATACTGGGGTATACGCCGTATATCCTCTGTATTTTTTAAGGAGCATACTGTACCCTCTGTTTTTGAAGAAAAATATTGTATATATATTCTGGGGTATACCCTCTGGCTAAACCCTTTCCGGCGCAGTGTTACCGGTCTGGACACACCTAATTTTAATTCCAAACTTGCAACTGGCACCAGTAATATTTTAGTAAAAGCTTGCTTTTGCAATAAAAGCTTAAATTAAGGAGTTCTTGATTTCTTAAAAAGTTGTTTGTGAATTCCGGTGTCAGTCGATTATTTCTCATTTTACTGACATAATTTGTCTGCGCCGAAAAGGGTTAAGGGGGTATACTCTCTGGCTTATCCTCTGCTTAGACCGTGTACCATTTTACGACTACATCACTGTGTATAATAGTAGTACATTGTTAAAAATTTCACCCTAGTTCGAACCAAATCTTGGTGCTTAATAGCTACCACTATAAGATGGTGAAATCTTAAACCAATATCTGGAACTACTGTTGAAGCATAGTTCCAATAGTTGTAACGAGGTTGAAATAGGAAGATCAAAATGTTGGTATAAGATTTCACCATCTTATGGGGGTAGCTACAGAGCATCAAAATCAAACTAGAGCAAAATTTTTTACAGTGTAAGTGATGCAAAACCTCTCTGTCAATTTTTCGCACGAAATTTACAAACAACATTGGATATTTTATGAGAAAATTAAATGGAGGCTTTGTTTAAAACATTTAAGGGTGTTCTCAACTGCTCCACGCAACAAGCGCAAAACGTTTTGACACATTTACATTTTCATTTTTTAACAAAAAGATATAAAATTGGAATGCCTGACTACGGAAGCAATCTCGAATCGAACTTAGTTTTCCACTTTAAGATCATTAAATTACCTATCCAGTTCTAAGTTATTTCGATCACGTGATCAACCGTTTTTCGACCGGTATTTCTGCTTTCGTCGGGAAATGCGTTCAAAAGTGTCAACTTTGAAGGCTTGTTGTGAAAAATCTATTCTGTTTGTTAAAAAAAAAAAAAAAAAAAAAAAAAAAAAATGAGTGCAATTAGACCGTTTTGGAATAACAACACTTGCTAGTTTCATGCATTTCCGAACAAAAACTAGTTGGATGTGTCAATCCCGAAACTTTCTTCTATCTCATAAGTACATTTTAATATTAAAAAAAAAAAAAAAAAAAAAAAAAAAAAATGTGGTGACTCCAAAGTTACCCACTATCGAATTTTCTCGAACATTTGACCTAGCCTAATGAGATTCTGGTATCCGAAAAGCCTAAAACGCAAAATTTAATTAATATTCTGAGAAAATGAGCTTAGTAGTGCCTCATGTTGGGTAATTTATACTAAAACCTAATAAGCATCTATTGATGTCAAGACCTAACAGAATCTGAAATTTGATGGAATTTCATCCATTAGTTCTTGAGATATAGTTATAACAAAAAATTTGCAAAACGTAGCACAGCAACACCATATCTTGGACAATTTATGCCAAAACGTAAAAAAGCGTCTAATTATGTTATGGTGTAAAAGAATATGAAGTTTGATGAAATTCTGTGCATTAGTTGTTGAGATATAGCTAGTTTAAAAAAAAAAACCGTGTAAAATATAGCACAGCAGCACCATCAGTTGAAGGATTTATAACAAAACGTAATCATCGTGTAATTATGTTATATGTCATTTTGTAACAAAATCTGAAGTTTGATGAAATTCTGTGCGTTGGTTGTTGAGATATAGCTATCGGAAAAATCGTGCAAAATGCAGCATAGCTGCACCACCTGTTGCAAGATTAATACCAAAATGTAATCAGCGTCTAATTAAGTTATATATTCTAGTGTAAAAGAAACTAAAATTTGATGAAGTTCTCTGCATTAGTTCTTGAGATATAGCTATCGCAAAAATCGTGCAAAATGTAGCATAGCAGCGCCACCTATAGGGCAGTTCACACCAAAACCTTATCAGCGGCTATGTACCTCAAGGTATCGCAGAATCTGAAGTTTTGTGAAATTCTGTGCTTTAGTTCTTGAGATATAGCTATCATGAAAATCGTGAAAAACATGGCATAGCAGCGCCACCTGCAGGCCAATTTACACCAAAACTTAATCAGCGTCTATGTATATCAACTGAAGTTTGGTGAAATTCTGTGCATTAGTTCTTGAGATATAGCAATCTTGAAAATCATGAAAAACGTAGTACAGCAGCGCCACCTGCAGGCCAATATTCACCAAAAACCAATAGGCATTAATTCATATCAAGGTCTAACTGAATATAAAATTTTATTAAATTTCGAGCATTAGTTCTTGAGATAGAGCGCCCACAAATTTTTTGTCACATACAGACAGGCTGACAGACTCACAGACAGACGGACAGACTCACAGACAGACGGACAGACTCACAGACAGACATTTTCTAAAAATAGTCAAAACGTGTTCAGGACGTTCTAACACGTATAAATCCGTCGAAAACCGGAAGTCGAAAATTTTCATGAATCCAATACTTTCTTCTTGTAAAGATAGAAGAAAGTAATAAATTAAAGCATGTGTCACAAAGCAGGGGTCGGAGCATATAGGACAAATTTTATTATTCTTACCAGTATCACTTATCAGTAATTTTCATCATATATTCCCATTGCATATCTTATTAAAATGGCTCTTGAAGATTATTTACATAAGAATACTGGTGTGAACAATAAACTTTGTCCTATATGCTCCGACCCCTGCACAAAGTTGCTCTTTTTGACTTAAGAACACCCTTAAGAAAAAATATAAAGTACAACTTAATAATACTGAGACTACAAAGTATATGGACCCGATTCAAAAATAAAGTTGAGAATGGAAGAATCATCGAAACATCTTTGTCAAAGTGCCTGCTCGCTTTTGACAGACGAGAAGGGATAAAGACAGCGGAAGGAAAACATTGTCTCAAAGAAGAAGCTTTATGAAACAGAATTGAAAACTCAGCATTTATCTTGCAAATATTTTATATCCCACAAGTACAGGATTTAAAATATTTTTTTTTAAATGGATTTTTTTTTCCAAGAAACATTACATACTATGTTCAAGTTTGAAGTAGCTAAAATTTTTTCTGATAATATTCTTTGAAGCCTCGAGAAAAACGAAGAGAAATTTCTTGAAATTTAATTCATAAAAAATAAATAAATAAAATTATTTTTTAAAGATTCGTTTTACACAAATATGTTAATTTTACACTCATTAATAAAGTAACTTCAAATAATAAGTAGTTAAAAATATTTTGTGAGTATTAAACTGAGTGATTCAGAGAAACAGAAGGTACTCAAAGTGCAATGTATTATTTTTTCTTTTCTTGTTCTTGTTCTTTTTTTTTATCTTACGCAACTACAATTTTTAATAAATTGAGTACTGTTTTCTCCCAGAGTGTGAATGTAATAAATAAGAATAAAAATATACATATTAGACTGTTATTTATAATAGATTGCCAATAAGATCTCAGTAAAATACAATTTTTGCAGTACATGAACGAAAAAAAAACCCCTTTTTGTGCCCTTGCCCGTATATGTGGACGTTTTGTGTTTGGTAATTATAACTATTGTTAATAACAAAAAAAGAAAGTTTTGATAATAAATAATTCATTATAGAAAAATTTTTGTTGTTGTATTATTTCCGATGTACAGTTAAAGATACATATATAAAGTGAACTTATTTCTCAGCAGTTAGTATTGTTGGATTATTGAAACAAATCTGTAATATTTTACAAAAATAATATCAGATATATTAAATATATTACGTTTTAAAAATTTATAGAAACATAAGAAAGAAATTTAGTGTTAGTTTTTTTATTTTATAAGAAATCTTTTTACTCTTAAATTTTCATAAACGGTTTGCGGCCACAAATGTGGACGTATTTTTCTTTAATTACGTTTTTTTTTCTTTTGTGTGTGTGAATGTTTATTGTTTTACTATTTTTGAATTTATATCAAAATAAAATGAATAAATCGTAAAAAAATAGTCAATTTTTTTTTCTCAACATAAAAAAAAATCGTTTCTGAAGAATTTAAACAAAGATAACATGTGTTTCGCACCTTAAATGCTAAAATTATTTTATTTTAAAATAATACATTCACGGTCGACCACGCTCCAGCGTATGATATGGCGCCAACGTTAAGGGGCCAATCACACGCTAGCGCGTGATGTTTGAATGATGTCCTAATAGCCAGTCACGCGCTGCAGCGAGAAAATCTTTCACTGATCCTTTTTTATAAAAAGTAAATCCGCTTCTGGGAAAACCCCACTTCTACAGTGCGGCATTAACTATCATCCCATCTTCACATAAGCGGCAGCGAACGTGTTAACAAAGCTGCATACTGGTATTTATTTTTCACACGAAAATTGGGAAAACCTTCGATATTCTATGAGAAAATTAAATGAAGGCTTAATTCAACCTACTTTCGAAAAATGTAAAGTGGAACTTAATAATAGCGCAACTAAAAATTTAATGGCCTCATTCAAAGATAAATATGTGAAAAGAAGTATCGGAAACTTTCTTTTTCAAAGTTGCATGCCTCAGTGGCTCATCTCATGTGAAAGACGTGAATGGATGAAGAAGACGGAAGAGAAACACAATCTCAAAGAAGAGGCTTTATGAAATAAAATCGAAAACTCAGCATTCATCTTGCAGGTACTTTGGGCCTAATGAGTACGGAATATAAATTAAAATTGAAAAAGTTGAAAAAATATTTTTGTAAGATTTATACGATGTATGTGAGTTTGGAGTATTTTTAATTTTATCTATTAAAAATTAACAATAAATTATTGAGTAAATCTTAAAATAAATAAATAAATTTGAAATGCAATTGCAAAGAGGGAAAAAAATCATAACGATTCGTTTTATAAAAGTCTTCCAGATATAACATAATAAACTTATAAAACTTCCAGATTCTTTATTTTGAATAATTTTTAACGGTAAAATAAAAAATTCATAAAAATAAGAAGTAAATAAAAAGTTGTCAATTATATTAGTACGGGTATTAGACTGATCAAGCAAAATATCATATAACGAAGGCGCAAAGCTTAATCTTTATTTTCTTCTTTTTAGCTATACATCTTTACAATTTATAATAAACTAAATAACGTTTTCTCGCAAAATGTCAGTATAATTTTAAGAATAAGAAAGATTTTTAAAAATGTAGAGATTATTCTTGTATATGTACACTATCTCAATGAAATGTATTTTTTGCAGCACAGATAAAAGATAAATCTGTTATACAAAGATAACATGTGTATCACATATTAAAGTACTAACAATATTTTGTCTTTAAATAATAAGACCCTGCTAATGATGTAACAATTTCATTTACATTTTTCACGCACAAACTGAGAAGAGTTTTCAATATTCTATGTGATAATAAAATGAAGACCTATTTCGGCATACTTCCGAAAAGTGTTAAGTTCAACCTAAAGAAAGTGAGGCTAAAAATTAAATGGCCTCATTCAAAGACAAAGCTGGGAAGAGAAGAAGCATCGGAATCGTCTTTTTCAAAGTTGCATGCCTCCGTGGCTTTTCTTACGTGAAAGACGTGAATGGATGAAGAAGACGGAAGAGAAACATTTTCTCAAAGTAGAAGCTTTTTGAAATAAAATAGAAAACTCAGCATTCATCTTGCAGGTACTTTTGACCCGATAAATGTGGGATATACAATAAAATAGGAAAAAAAATGTTGAAAAATATTTTTGTAAGCTTTATACAATATATGCGAGTTAGGAATAATATGAATTTTATCTATTATAAATCAACTATAAATCATAGAAAACTTTTCTGAAATGAAATCGCAATAAGAAAAAAAAAATATTTTCGTAAAGAAGCGTTTTATAAAAGGATAAGCTTGCAAATGCTTTAGTGGCATAATTTTTAACAGTAAAATAATAATAACTACATGATTTTTTTAATAATAAAAAGTAGCCAAATATATTAGTATGGGTATTAGGCTCCATAATCTAGGGAAATGTCAGATACAGAAGGCACAGAGTTTGATTTTTATTTTCGACTTTTTAATCGTACATCATTACAATTTAAAATAAAATAAATAATGTTTTCTGTCGAAGCGTTACAGCAGTATTAAGAATAAGAAATATTAAGAAAATGTAGAGATTATACTGGTATGTTTACACTCTATTTCTAATATAATCTCAATGAAATACACTTTTTTTACAGCACAGATAAAACATAAATCTGTTACATGAAGATAACATGTGTATCACATCTTAAAGTACAGTAGAACCCCGCTAATTCGGACCCCGATAATCCGGATAATTCGGATCGGTTTGGTCTTTTTTTTTTTTTTTTTTCCCTTTTCTTTTCTTTTAAGTTTGAGAAGTGATTGGCTAATTTCCATAACATTAACTTGTTTCATCGTCGAATTTTGAATAAAAAAAACTTTTTCTGAAATCGTTTCGGAAGAATTAAGCAAAGTGAACATTTTTATTGTCTGTAAATATTCAATAAGTTTAACATAAAGGTGATATCTGTAAGTATGTTCTGTTTTATTTCATTTTTTTCTAATTCTCCGGATAATCCGGATTGGGTCCGGTCCCAATTAATCCGAATTATTGGAGTTTTACTGTACTAACATTATTTTGTCTTAAAGTAATAAGATACTGATTCAACACATTTTATTTAAATTTTCACACGCAATTTCAGAAGAATTTTCAATATTCTATGTGAAAATTATACTTCGACTTACTTCGACATACTCCCAAAAAGTGTAAAATTCAACTTAATAACAGTGAGGTTAAACATTAAATGGCCTCATTCAAAGACAAAAGCTGTGAAAAGAAGAAGCATCAGAAACTTCTTTTTCAAAGTTGCATGCCTCAGTGGCTCATCTCGTGTGAAAGACGTGAATGGATGGACGGAAGAGAAACATTTTCTCAAAGAAGAGGCATTATGAAATAGAACTGAAAACTCAGCATTCATCTTGCAAGTACCTGGACCCATTAAGTACGGGATATGAAATTATGTAGAAAAAGGTGGATACTATTTTTGTAAGCTTTATGCAATATATACGAGTTCGAAGTACAGTCGGTTCTCGTTAATTCGAACTCGTCGGGACCACAAGAGATGTTCGAATTATCCAAAGTTCGAATTATGGAAAATATGAAATGAGAACATGCTTAAGAAGGTATTAATTACAAAGGAATTAATGTTATAGTGTTTTTTAAATTTATTTCGTCTGTTATGATTAGAATATGGCTTGATATTAAATTAGAATGCATAAATACATAAACTAATTAAAAGATTAGAATCAAGCACATAGCGTCACTGAGGTAGCACTATACACTGAAGCATACTGATGGACAGACGGGGTACTAAGAAAGCAGACATGAAATGCATTTGATTATATGTATACTAGTTCGGAATAATTGAGACAAAAATGATAGAATATAGTTATTTCAAGGATCTGAAATACGTAAGGAAGAAAGTAAAAATAAAAAATTGGAATTATCGTTTGTTCGAATTAAACGAAGTCAAGAGAAAATGAGTTCGGTTAATGAAAGTTTTTAACGTTATTCTGCCATTGAAAATTTCGAGACTTCATGTTTAGTTCGAATTAAGCGAAGATTCGAATTATCCGATTTCGAATTAACGCGAGTCGACTGTAATTTGAATTTTATCTTTTTAAAAATTAACTACGAAAACTTGAGTAAATGTTCAAGATAAATTTCCTGAAATGCAATCGCAATGAGAAAAAAAAAAAAAAAAAAAAAAAAAAAAAAAATATTTTTGTAAAAATTTGTTTTATAAAAATGTAAACTTCCAGGTGCTATAGTGGAATATTTTTTAACGATAAAATAATAATAACTGCTTAAAAATTTAAAGAAGAATACGATTGAAAAATAGTCAAATATATTTAAAAGGCTTTTAGACTCCATGATCCAGGGAAAAATCAGATACCAAAAGCGCAGAGCTTAATTTTTATTTTCTTATTTTTATTTGTACATCATTGCAAATTATAATAAACTAAGTTATGTTTTCTCTCGAAGTGTCAGTATAATATTAAGAATAAGAAAGATTAAGGAAAATGTAATCAATAAATTACTATTGAAATAGCTTTTTTGATCATGTGACAAGGCAATTTTCACCAAGTTTGGACTGGTTTTCCTTCTCTCTTTCCAGGCCCGGACTGGCTAGGTCGGCTGGTCGGCGATCGCCGAGGGCCCCCGGCCCAAAGGGGCCCGGAAGTGCAACTCAAAAAAGGAATATGCGATTTTATAATTACTACTTACATAAGAAAAAAATTGAGTATTTTCCAATAATAATATGCGTTTACAGTAAATTTTAAACAATTGATAGTTTTTTCATGGTAACTTATATAGTTTTGTCGTGTCATGTCGTTGGACAGACGGAATAGGGCTGCTGACTGATACATAGCCCTTTCTGCAGTACTCGTAGAATCAGATTCAGAAGGCATCGCGACGCTCACTTGCCAATCTTGTATAGTATAATTGTAACTAGGGCAATTTCACAGTGTGGTCAACATGAAGCAGTTATACGAAAGCGACAATACGAAAAGGAAATAGAAAAAGGAGAAATTTTTAAACATTGAAAAATGTTTAAAAATTTTAATACTTGGTTAAGTAGTAAGAACGACCCAATTCCACTCAAATGGCAAAAAAAAAAAAAAAAAGTTAACATACAATTAAGATCCTTTTAAAGAATACTACAAACACATTTATGAAATATTTTATATTTTAAATTATACTTTAAAATCATGATATTTTCTCAACATAGAAAATACACGATAATAACAATAATGATTACTTAGAAGCCTAGATTTCTGAACATTCAAATAAAGATTCATTATAAAATTAATGTAGTTTAGATTTAAAGAAAAAAAACGGTAAAAACGTGATTAACTTTTGAAGATGTATTATAAAAAATATATTTGTGAAAATATTTCTCTGTCATTTATTAGAACTTCTTTCAAACCTAAAGGAGTTAGTTTCTGACACATTTCTAAATTCATTTTCTTCGGACATACATAAATTTTGCTGTTTTTTTCTTATTCAGAACCTATGTAATCGAATGTTGTCTTCCATTTTTTGATAAAGACATTATATCTTTTAGAAATATTGTCAAAGTTAGCATTTTGAATTGAATTTTTGGAAGCGATATTAATTTATTAATATAATCTCAATAAAACACATTTTTTGCAGTACTGATAAAAGATAAATCTATTATACAAAGATAACATGTGCATCACATCTTAACACATATGGCACCAACGTTAAGGGGCCACTCACGCGCCAGTGTGTGATGTGGGGTGATGTCTAATAGCCAGTCACGCGCTGGCGCGGGAAAATCTTTCACTGATTCTTTGTTATAAAAAGCAAATCGGCTTCTGGGAAAAACCCACTTCTACAGTGCGGCATTAACTATCATCACATCTTCCTGTAAGCGGCAGCGAACGTATTAAAGTACAACATTATTTTGTCTTAAAATAATAGGACCCTGCTAATGATGTAGCAAATTTCTTTACATTTTTCGTATGCAAATTGAGGTAAATATTCAAGATTCTACGAGGAAATTAAATAAAGGCTTAATTCGGCTTACTTCCGAAAAGTGTAAAGTTCAACTTAAAAACAGTGAGGCTAAAAATTAAATAGCCTCATTCAAAGACAAAGCTGTGAAAAGAAAGAAGCATTGGAAACATCTTTTTCAAAGTTGCATGCGTCAGTGATTCTTCTCATATTAAAGACATGAATGGATGAAGAAGACGGAAAAGCAACGTTTTCTCAAAAAAAAAAAAAAAAAAAAAAAAAAAGTCTTTATGAAATAAAATTGAAAATTCAGCATTTATCTTGCAAGTACTTTGGTTCTGATAAGTATGGGTTACAAAATAAATAGAAAAAGTTTCAAAAGTATTTTTGCATGCTTTACATGATTGATGTACTTTTAGTTTTTCCTGTTAAAATTTGATTATGCATACAAGAGGAAAGGGTCAAGATTTTTTTTTTCCAAAGACAACCTTAAGAGTGTTCTTAAATCAAAAAGGACAAATGTGTGAAACATAAGTTAAATTATTTTTGTTCGGAAATGCATGAAACTAGCAGGCGTTATTATTCAGAAACTGTCTAATTGCACTCAATTTTCTGTTTTTTTATAAAACACAATAGATTTTTCATAACAAGCCTTCAAAGTTGACACTTTTGAGTACATTTCCCGACGAAAGCAGAAAAACCGGTCGAAAAGCAGGAGAAAAACGGGTAATCGAGTGATCGAAATAGCTTAGAACTGGATAGGTAATTTAATTATCACGAAATGGAAAAATAAGTTCGATTCGAAATCGCTTCCATAGTCGGGCATTCCAATTTTATACCTTTCTGTTAAAAAATGAATTTGTAAATGTGTCAAAACGTTTTGCGCTTGTTGAGCGGAGCAGTTAAGAACATCCTTAAAGAGAAATGGAATAAAGTACAACAACCTGTTATTAGAAGGAAATACTTTGAAGCACAGAGACGAAATAACTTGCTTATCGTCTACACATGTACAAAAATATTAGATACAATAATTAAGTTTAAAAAAATGAACATATATATGGTACAATACTTATACATTTTAAGAAATTCTACCAAAATTAATTTTCACACGATATAATCAAGAGTACATTACATTTATAGATAAATTTGTAAGTTGAATCTACTCGAATGGCAAATAGAATATTTAAACATTTTCGATATCTTTTTATGATTATTATTACTTTTATTACTCATACGATTATTTAGTTATGATTATTATTATATTTATTATTATTATTATTGCCTGTTTCATGATTAAAAAAAATGACATAAGTTTGTCATCAAATTTTTGTATAAGAAAATACTGGAATTTTCCTTTTTTAACAGCTTTTCCCCTGATATAATACGTACAGATGGGGGAAAAATCGGACTGTAACTTACAATGAACATTTTCATTTCAAAATTATCAAATTTGCTCATGTAATAATGAAAATATTATAAATAAATAATTAACTTTAAAATTTGAAATAAAATTAACACTCTTTCTGCCAAAATCAAATGATTTACAGTTTTGATTTATGTTTACATTGCTTATAATTTGAAAAGTCAATTTTTATTTAATTTTTTTAAGTATCGTCAATGTATTAAAATTTATTTATGATTATTTCAATCTAAAATTTTAAAATAAAATAGTGATAAATTGAAATCTTTTCTAAAGTGTCATTCAACATCGATAAAAATAGTATTAAATCAAATCAAATGAAATTAATTTCATTTTACAAAAAGTACGAAAAGCACTTGATTAGTGAAAATAAATTTATTTAAATTAACGATTCTTAAAACAGATAAAAGCTAATTAAATGCACCTGCTGGGAAAAGAAAATACTGCTGAAAAATATAATGATAATATTGGCTTTAAAATATCTGACATCAGACAAAGTTAAAATCAAAATAAACCACAAAGCATAAAATAAAAACTTAAAAACTTTCCGCAAACTGTAATGAAAAATTTATTTTAATGCATAAGTATACCGTTTTAGTAACGTAAAAAATATGCAGCTGTTGCAGATTATTTGTATTATGTTTGCTTTAAAATCTTATGTAATGATTCGTATGAAATTTTAAAACTTATTTTACAATGCAACAGAGCTTTAGAAAAGCTGTTAAAGAAAGAAAAATTGCAGGCTGATTTTCGGTATAAATGCATCTGGTAATGAGGTGCAAATATTGATCACAATATTAAGAAATATGTTTTAAAATCATGAAATTTATAACATGTAAAGGTAATAAACTTTGTTAAACAAAAGATAGTAAGCTAATAAGAGAGGTGGGGGGGGGGAGAAGGAAATAATTTATAAAACAGAACGATCGTTATACTGAATTTATAGATGTTTAACTAACGTAATTTCGAACAAAAATAATCTTGAATAATCCTTTTTCAAATTTAGAAAGATAGTCTATCTTTTCTTATAGATTTTCAAGTATGTTAAGATAACAGTTATTTCTCATTCATTTTTAGATCAATATTCGAAAAAAAAATGAATAAATAAGCACTAATACATAAATATGGATTTAAAATATTGTCAGATATAAATAAGTATTATTATGATTGGACTAATTAAAAACCATATGTGTTTATTCATTTAAATCTGAAGGCTTCACACATTTTTAGTTACTCTGAATGACTTCATATAAAATGAAAATAAAAAAACAATAATAATAATTATTCAAAATTTAAATCTTTTTACAAGTGACATTTAACATCAGCGAAAATAATATAATATTAAATCAAATTAAATTAATTCTACTTTACAAGAAATGTTAAAAACACTTGATTATTCAGAAAACAAATTCATAGAAATTCATAATTATTAAAGCAGATAAAAACTAATTAAATGCCCCTGCTTCGAAAAGAAAGTACTGTTGAAAAATAAAATGATAATATTGCGTTTAAAATATCTGCTAACAGACAAAGTTAAAATCGAAATAAACCAAGAAGCATAAAATAAAAATTTGAAAACTTTCCGTAAACTGTAATAAAAAATTAATTTTAATGCATAAGTATACTCTTTTAGTAACGCAAAAACAAATGCAGCTGTTGCAGGCTCTTTCTATTATGTTTGCTTTAAAATCTTATGTAATGACTAGAATGAATTTTTAAAATTTATTTTACTACAATGCAACAGTGTTTCAGAAAATCTGCTAAAGAAAATTTAATTTTAGATTGAATGTAGCAATAAGGCTATCCATTAATGTAATGCAAATGTTAATAACAAATTAAAAGCTATATGTTTAAAATATGAATTTTAAGAAATATGAAAGCGATAAAATTTGTTATACTAAAGAAAACAAGCTAAACAAGTCGGAAAGCTTTGCAAATTAGATACGTTCGTACAATACCGAAATTTTAAATATATTCAAATATTGATGTAATAGTACAGTACATTGGATTCAAGATAGTGAAAGAAATCTTTTGTGTGTCCTGTAAATAATATTAAATTTCCATTATACAGCTCATATTCAAAATATTAGAATAATTGAGAAAAAGTAATAAGAAAAAATTATTTGTCATTTATTTATTTTTTATACTAAGTAAATGCAATTAAATTTCTTATAAATTAAATCTGGAATGTTTAGATAAGATTTTAACATTTATAAAATATAAAATACAGCACAATAAATTAGGTATACAGCTTCCTTAAACACACCAGAATATTAGAATAAAATTTAGATTGGTTCAAAATATTAGAATATTTTATTTTACGCAACAATATTACCTTATGAATATAAAGTAAATGGTAGTTAATATTTTGTAGCATCCCCTTTAGCTTTCATAACAGCGTACAATCGATCTTGCATACTATATACAAGGTGTTTACAAACATTTCTATCAATATTAGCCCAAATAGACTTTATACGTGCCACTAACTCAGTTTTACTTGAAGGAGGATTTTCTTGAAGTTTTTTCTTCATTACACACCATAAGTTTTCGATGGGATTAAGATCTGGTGAATTTGGTGGCCAAGGAAGTACCTTAATGTTGCGTTGGCGGAACCAATTCTTAGTTGACACCGAGGTATGCGGGGACGCTAAATCTTGTTGAAAGATGAAATCATCTTCAAATAAATCGTCTGATGATGGAATCATGTAATATTCTAAAATTTCTTGATATATCAGAGAGTTAACCTTTTCGTAGACGATGCATAACTTTCCAGGTCCTTCTGCACTCATACAACCCCAAACCATGACACTAGCAGCAAATTTTACGGAACGTTTAAGGCATTCTTTATCAAATGCTTCTTGCTTCATTCTCCAAACTCGAATACCTTGATTACCATATGAAACGCAAAACATACTTTCATCACTAAATAATATATTTTTCCAATCTTCATTGCTCCATAAACGTCTTGATTTACACCAATTCAATCTTATACACTTTTGTCTTGCAGTCATGAGAGGTTTTGTTTTCGGTACACGAGATTCAAATTTAAATTTATGGAGACGTCTTAATGTTGTCGATGTAGAAACTTCAACTCCTTCTTCTTTCCATTTTCGGTGCAAGAATCGCACACTTTTAAAACGGTTTTTCTTAACTATACGCTTCAGTTTCCTGTCATCTCTAGCAGATGTTTTTGGTTTTCGGCCACCATTTCGGCGATTATTTTGAAATTTTCCAATTTTTGAATATTGCGTTAGTATTTTACTAACGCTCGATTGCAAACAATGTAAATAATTCGCTATAAAACATTGATTTTTACCATGCCGATACAAATCAACCATACGAAGTTTTGTAGATTCAGGAATATCACTCACACGGCCCATTTTAAGACGAAAAAGAAACAAACTGCAAAAAAGAATACTGATTTTAAATAAAATAGTCTGAATTTAATCAATGATGCCACCAGTTAAGAATTGGTAATAATTAAAGGAGAATTAATGTGAAATATTCTAATATTTTGAACCACTTGAATAAATATTCTAATATTTTGACTTTTCAAAATAATTTTTTTTGCAATTAATCTTTTCAAAAATGATATTAAATTTAAGATAACAAGTAAGTTTAATCAACAATAAGTTCTTAATAAAAATATCGTTTGCATATTTTCATTAAAAGACATTAAATTACCAAACGATATTTTCAATTTCTAAAAAAAAGGTAATTATTCTAATATTTTGAATATGAGCTGTACAAGAAGTAATTTTTTGTAAACCTCAACAACGTATATCAATTTCATAAAATGCGAAAAAGTTTAATAGAAATAAAATGCACCTGAAACAATGTTCCCTCCCCTATATCATTATGTAATGGAACAGTTTTGTGTGGCCCTGTAAATTAATAAGAAATATTCTTTGCACTACAAAATGTACAGAATGTATGTTTTTGTACATACTCTGTAGATACATATCAATTTCATCATGTTCGAAAGTGTGTAGTATCATTAAAATGCACATCATTGAAACTATCTTTTCCCACTGGCTGTAATGTTATGGGACAGTTTTGATTGTCCCTGTAATTTCACTATGCATCCGAATTTCATAAATTATATTTTTTTAATTTCGAACGATTCGGTAGGTTAGTTTTTGCATTGTTATATGCGGACAGACGGGCGTACTGAATGACGACTGTAGGTGCTATGTATTTACATAATTAAAAACGCATCTAAAAATGAGAGGGAAAAGGTCTTTCAGAAACAGTACGGTGATTATTCTAGCTTCATAGAGGGAATACATTTTTTTAAGTCTTTAATTTTCTTCAAATTAAGAAATATAACCTCATTTTTTTAAAAACATGTGGTATTTCTTTTTTTTAAATAATGTTACAAAAAGTAATTAAGTACTAACATTTTTAATAGTTAGAAATTAATAAATATTACTATAATGATTATTTAAAAAGCATGCGTGTTCATTTATTTAAATATTATTATTTTTTATTAGTTTATTTATTTATTTACACTCTCAGAAAAAACTGTAAACTTGCAGCAATTTAAGCATTTGTCCTTCAATTTTCACAGGCAAAAGTCTAATTTGGTGAAAAACGGTGTTATAGATACTTACAAACTCTTAGATACTTAAAAATTAAGGGCAATTCAGATATTCATACAGTTCTAACCCATCCATTAGCAAATTTACTGTGCGAGCCCATACATTTTCCTCCGCTAGGATATAACCCTTCATTTTAGTCGTGTTTCGGAAAATAATGTCCACTTAACCGCACTGTAAAAAGAAAAAAAATCCATAAATTTTCGACAAAAACTGCTGGCAGCAATTTTGCTGTAGTAATGTTTAATGTAGCAATGTTGCCAGCAGTTTTTGTTGTAAAAATTGCAGTAAATTTAGATGTAATTTTTTTATTACATCTAATTTAACTGCAATTTTTACGGCAAAAATTGGTGGCGACATTGCTGCGCCATAAATTTAACGGATTTTTTTTTTTTTTTTTTTTTTTTTTTTTTTTTTTTACCCGCCTAAAAAGTGATTCTGTTATGATTGTCTACATGCTACTGTGATAATGTTCTACATGCCATGGAAGAGTAAGTAAAGTGCCATTGTGTTTAAAAGGGCATTGTATCATGTTTTACAGGCTGCTTAAAGTGATAGGCATGTTTTTTTTTCCTTTTACGGGGTATGACTGAAATTTCTGCTGCCAGCTTCTGCCCGTAATTTTACAGCTATATTTTTAACAGTGTGCATATTTTCAAATACACTCAATATCAAATCTTTTTTCATCTAAAATTAAAAAATAAATAAATAACATTTTACAATGTTACATTAAATTACCAAACGATGAACAATTATTTATGTAAAAAATATAAAGACAAGCAAAAGGCATGCATATAAACACATAAGCAAAAAATGTAAAGACATGCAAGTTACATGCATATAATCATTCATGCAAACAATTATGTCCCAATAAATATAAAAGAAAACAATTAAAATAATGTAATATTGTTTGTAAATTCAGTAAGAAAGGTTAAATAAAAAACATTAGTTAATAATTCAACATTCAATCCATGGCTTTTATTTTTATTGCTATTACTATTATTTGTCAATTGTAATGATAAACTGGAAAACGCATTTTAAAGAAGGAAATGAGAAGTTATCAAAAAATATTTTATTATTTATTGCATTTAAGAAACATCAGATTTTACCGGTATCACAGTCTATTTTGAAAGATAAGATATTACAGTTTAATATTGCTATTTCTGAGGTAATTTCGGATATCAGACTTAATAAACGGGTGTATAAGTTACAAGATTTAATTGTTTTCTTAAATAATAATAATTTTAAAAAACTTGTGTTATTAGAAAACTTTCACAACAAAATTACAGTAATTATTCGAATCTGACACCGTATAAAATTCTTTTTACAGTTAGCTGCTCATGTCTTTCCATTGCTCGAAAAATTTTAATTTATTTTAGAATATTGGAAAAATTTTACGCGACTAGCACACTGTTAAACATTTCTGTAAAAATACAGACAAAAAAAAAAGCGAGACTCTCTGTAAATTTACACAAGTACTCGGATAAATGCATTTAATCGAGTTTCACGGTCCTCATTTTATAGAATTACCCTTATATTATATCTAATTCCCTAGAGGGATTTTCATGTCTTTATTTCAAGATAATTTTATCTATGTTAAAACTTGTAATTCAAAATACACACTTTTAAAACTATCTCGCACGTAAATCTTAAAAACATTCACTTAACCGTTTAAACGCCAATGTTCTCAAATGGGAAACATAAGAAACACTGCATTACAATTGCAATACAAAACATATATTTTCCAACATAATAACGATGTACTTAATTTTTCTATAAAATATAAGATTGATTTGAACTTTTGAAAAAAAATTATATATTTTTAAGCATTTTTCATAGGTATTAACGAATATGTAAATTCACTAATTTGCATAAAAAAATTATTTGCTTTTATGGTTTTCTCTATATTGCTCACATTTGATCACTAGAAATCTAAATGTTTTTGGAATTCGAGAAAATACTCAAGAACAATATACAATAGGATATAGCGAAAAATAGTTTGTTATAATTGCATAAGTTGTCAATCGATAATCATGTTCCAAAAACAGCCAAAAGAACTGCAGAAATATATTTTTTTGGTATTTTCTAAATTTGTATGTATAAATTAAAACAATTGAAGCTGTAATACAGGAAGAACAAATCACATTGCGATATTAATTCGGCGTGTAAACGGTTAATTACTTAAAAGGCGTTAAAAATAGACATTATTTATTTATTAAATACCTTAGATCTTTTGGATGCACTCGCATCCATTTTCAAAAGACGAAAAAAAGGAAATTGATTAGAAATAGATAACGTAAAATGAAATCAAAATTAAGTAATTAATTAAGTAATTTTAAGTAATTAAGTGTATATTTTCAAGATTTACATTAATAACAAGGTGTAAATTCCATCAAGACAATGGTATTAATACAATGATTTGACTCATTGAACTATGTCACAATTTTATTAGAAACATTAAAGAAGAAAATTGTTTAAAGTTTGATTTTTTTAAAGTTACGTGAATTTACAAAAAGGAAAAATCATATTCAAGCAGCTAGTTAAAATTTTTATCGACAATCGATTCGCAATTTTTTCTACAAATGTGCCAGAAGCTTGATAATATTTTAAAAAAATTAGTACATTGAAAAAAATAAATAATGTGCGACAATTTGAAAAATTCCCTTTAATTTTATTGTTGTAAAAAAATGAATTAGATTCAATTTCTTTCATTGAAAAAAAAAAAAAAAAAACATTCATTTGTTTATAATTTATTACATAAATTAGTTAGAGAGTTAAAATTGATTAAAGAAATAATATGTATGATGCATCGCTCTAAAATAAATAATAAGCAATTTTTTTTTTCAATTTTCTAAGAAATATATTCCTAAAGAAATTTTTGAAAATCACAATAGATTTTTCCCCGCTAAATCATAAAACACATAATTTATACAAAATAACAACAGCTTCTATAGCTTAGTCAGTAAAGTGTTTTTTCATTGCCAAGTGGTCTTAGGTTCAAACTCCATGACGTATAGAAACGAATTGTGTAAAAGTTAAATGATGCAGCAAAATTCAAATCGTACACGAAAAATTAAAATTCTGAGCAATTCACTTTGCTCAGAATTGATCAATTCACTTATTTTCAAAACTAAATTAAATAATTATCATTAAAAATAAATGTACATAGTCTTGTGTATTTTTAACGATGTTAATTTACAGAGACCATATAAATTTACTGAATAATTTTTCTGATATTTAACAAAATCTCTGTTTTTCTATTCTCAGTTATTTTATATAACACTTGAGATAATGGATTACCCGTAAGTTCTTTGTAATTTTATAGACAAATTTTTAACATTGCACAAAGCGATTTTAATTTTTTCCTTTTGAATTTTAACACAACTTAGAAACATCGTTAGTGATTATTTATCCTTTGCTTATATGACTTTATAAAATCGAAATTCATGTTATTTTATAGAATGTATTACATTTATTTTAAATTACAAAATGAAATGCAACACAGTATTATAATTTTACAGATCTATCAAATATTTCATATAGATTTATTCTGAATATTATATACAGGGTGAGTCATAAATATCGAAACAATAGGCTATCTCCTTAAATATTGCCCATAGACCCATACTTCCAGTTGAAAAAATTCATAAAAAAAGGTGAAATTTTTGATAAGATAAATTGCGACTTCATGGGGGGTCTAGTAGAAAAAATACGAAAATTAAATTTTTATACGGCCCCCATAGGATAAAATTTCCAATTAGAAAAATTTTCCTTATTCAGTCTTAAATAAGACACAAAAAGTTGCATCTTCTTATCTTTAAAACTCGCTAAGTTATAGCCGTTTAAAAAATTCATCAGGTTTTAAGGGATTAGACACAAATTGAAATGTGCGCAATTCAAAAAACAAAGTTACATTAACAGTTCTAGGAAACCCGCAATAATCTATTTTTTGAGTTCGAATTTTGATTTTTTTTTCTTTTTTTATGATGGTTAATCTTATAGTTTGCTAAGAAAATCACATTCTAACATTTCTCATATAATTTATAAAAATTTCATGTGGTTAGTACTGGTTTAATTATAAATGGGATAATTAAATATCGTAATAACTCGTAACATTATTTATCGGATTTCAGTTTCTTTCCATTCAATTAAAGATGAAAATCTGATTTTAGTTTTGTTCCAGGGTTTTGTTTTTTAATATTAATTGTAAAAATATTAAAAATATTTATTGAAAAAGTAATATAACTTTTTAAAAAATCATATTTTCAAAAGTAAATATTTTTTCAAATTTGCCTAAAGAAAACTAATGTAAAAAAATCAAAAATGACGTGTTTCAAGTTCTTTTTTCTCTAAAAATTCGTACCATTTAATTATTTAAAGACAAGAATTAATGGGGGAAAAATTCATTATGCAGAAAAACGAAGTGTACTGTTTAAATGTCTGTCATTTATTTTAAAGAATGCTTTTTCTAAGATGCAGATTAAGTCTTTTTTTATAAATTTAGCTCTCACAACTTCAGGCTTTTTATCGTCCTGGAGAGGCTGTTAAAAAATCTGTATTCTGGGCCCAGGCCGGGCCAGGACCGAGAGGTTCCTTTTTTCTGAAGACATGCCAGGCCGGACCTAACGTACTTTTCATAAAGGAGGAGACTGCTATCTTCTTTCTAGGTGTACATTGGACGAAATTTTCAATTCCGGTCTCGACAAAACCCATATTAAATTTAATACGTGTTTAAAATAAATAAAATTCGTCTCAATCGAAAATTTTTCAAAAAACACATAGATTTTAAAATCTTTTTTTTTTCTTTTTTTACAAAATCTCTATAAATAAAAGGAATTCTGAGGATAATTAATTAATTGATTGAGGCACAGGGGAAAGCAAATCTTGGCAATGCGCCAACTCGGTCCAGAGGAAGCAAATCTTGGCAATGCGCCAACTCGGTCCAGAGGAAGCAAATCTTGGCAATGCGCCAACTCGGTCCAGAGGTATAAAAGCAAGATAGAAAAAAACGCGCAGGTCTGTGCATTCAAGTACAACCACCCATATGTATATGCTGAAAGTTTGTTCTGACGCTCACCCGACGCACGTGGAGTGCCGGCGGGCTGCGTATGCTAGTAAATGAATAAATAAATAAAATTCATTTTTTTTAAAGAATAGTATATTCAAAGGCTAAAAAATTAAATACAATAAAACCAGTGAAAAAAAGTCTGCCTATGACGGAATTCTGTCTTAAACGGAAAATATGTTGATCCATGCAAAATAAATACAATGATACCCGAGGAAAAGATTAAAATCTAATTACACCTTCTAGGGAGGGCATCCTTCTATAGCGTATTTTTTCTTTTCTATGTGATTCCGTCTTAAAAGGTTTTACTGTATAACATTTTTCAAAGTCTCCAACGCATGGGATGCGTTGGAGATTAACGATGTTAAGATATAAGTGATACATTTATACATAAATAAAGATTCATTGATAAAATATAAATATTATAGCCTTTTGCAAAATATAAAAAACTAAAATCTATAAAAGAAATTTTTGGTCAGAAATCTTCCATACGAAACAATTTTTTCCCAAACCGAAGTAAAAAACTATGTAGAAATTTGCGGCTGAACCGGGCTATGATTTAAACTATTTTCCAGACCGGTCCGGGTTATGATTTTAACATTTTTTCAGGCCGGGCCGAACTTTTTCCCCTATGGGTCGGTTTGGGACCGGATCGAGATATTTCGATCCATGCAGACCTCAAGTGCAGACTACCAACATATTTTGAAAAAACTTTAGATTTAATTCTATACACTGCTTTGTTATGTCCAAATGAGAGGCACTGTCTTAAATCGATATTTAAAAAAGGAAAATATATGGATGACCCCTTACTTGCTTTGAAAATTAGAGAGAAATTCTATGTTTCTAGGCATGGCAAAGTGGTCTAAGTCACGAATTTTAGAGAAATTCAGATTTTAATATCTCTGTCAGATTTTTAGATATTTAGATGAAATTTTTTTTGTTCGTTTTAGGAATGGATAAGGAATAATTTCCTAATTGGGAATTTTGTCCTACGGGGGCCGTATAAAAATTTAATTTTCGTATTTTTTCAAATAGACCCCCCATGGAGTTGCAACTTATCTTATCTGAAACTTCATCTTTTTTTATGAATTTTGGCAATTGGAAGTATGGGTCTAGGAACAATATTTAAGGAGATAGCCTATTGTTTCGATATTTATGACTCACCCTGTATATGATTACATAAAATTTGTGTTATTCAAATACCGGAAAGTGAGATAGGCAAATTTTTCAAATATCTTACTTAAGTCGGTATTACTAATCGAGTAACAACGGAATTTCTACGCTTTGATTAGTACAGCAGCAATTTTGATAATCTCTTTCGGAAAATTTTGTCTAAAAGAAAATAACTTTCAAAAGCTTCTCGCACAATTAGAAGATTCTCTCTAATCTTATGACGACTCATTGCGATTCAATTTATGACGACTCATTGCGACTCAATTTATGACGACTCATTGCGATTTTGTGTCCTACATTAAAATTGTCTACATGCCTTGATTTTACACATATTTATCATTTTGAACTCATTCTTATTTTATAAAATAAACATCGCGAATTTTTAATTCGTAAACTTCGAATAAAGGGAAAGATGTATGTATAAATACAATTCGTTTGAAAATTTTATTTCATTTTACTTATTCTTTATAGTAAATAATTTACAAGAATATATTTTTTAAATAAATCCCCATATCTGTTGCGTGCAACTCGGTTACGAAATATTAACCCATTTGAACTTAAAACATTATAAACTGTTCAGCGTTTATTTTCGGTAAACATTCCTTCATGAAATTACGACTTCATCAATAAAAAAAAATAAAATAAAATAGTACATAAATGTAACAGATATATAATTGAATTACGCGCCTAAAAATTGAAATCATCCGAATTAAAACGACTAGTGAAAGTGGAAAAAAATTGCTAATCAAAAATTTCTCATAATTATAAAATAATTATAATATACACATAAATTAGCTATAATAAAATAAATTGTACCATTTGCTTAAAATCAAACTTGCGAAAGAAAAATAAAATGAATTCAGAACCAGATAAATGTAGCCTTCCTCTTCAAAATCGCTGACAATACTACCAGCATCTCTGACGACTGTTTCGCCATTTTCCTGTCTGACGAGGGCACTATACAGTGAAAAAAATCTTTTTTTTTTCCAATTTACCCTCACAGGCCACAATTTGCAAAACAGGTTTCACTGTCACTTTAACTGTCCATCTCTTAAGTACAATTTCTTAGTATATTTTCCACATTAATTTATTACCTTGTATTAATAAATTGTCACTAACTTGCATTTTAACTAAAATAACTGAATTAAAGAAGAAAAGGTTATTCATTTAAGCATTAGGTTAGTAACGTATTACTCAATTAACGTTAACGTACTGAATTAAATTTATTCAACGGAAAGATGTATTTTATTTATAACATTCAACTGTTTACATAGTTTAATGGGTACCTCGGTTACAGCCGACATAACTTGGCCTCCAGCCGAAGTCCGTATTAATGGAAATTCACTGTATCCGAAATGTTAAACATACGAAAGACACGCTAAAAAGTAAGATTATTTAAAACTTAAAAGAAAGCAAAATTTATAAAAAATAATCTTCTTTGTTCATAATATAATTATATATAATGCATGTGCAAAAATAGTCTTTTTTATTATATGAGATTTTCAACAATTTTTCTAGTAGCCGTAATAAGTCTTTGCGTGGACTTCGGTTACGGCGAACAAAACATAATCTCCCTTGGAAAATCCGCACTAACTAGAGTTCATTGTACCTGAATTATTAAATTTACAAAAAACACGTTAAAAATAACATTGCTTAATTTTTTTAAGCAAAATTTATAAATCAGAAATTATTTTTTTTTAATAATATAATTATATATAATGCAAGGGCAAGAAGAATTTTTTATTACATGAGATTAACAACATTTTTTACAAATAACCATAATATGTTATTGCATATTTCAAAATAATCATAAGTTATTACTGTGGTGGTTACTCCATAACCCCCCCCATATGTTTAGTTTAATTCAATTTTATTAGCCATTTTATTTCATATCACCTTCCTTTTTATTAATGTTCTCAATTTAAATTTAATTTCGGTTTCGCTTATTTTCATTTCGTCGCCTGTAATGTTTTCTTTCTTGCTTAGCTTTCGAATGTTCCAAGCCGGTAAAATTTTGTTTGAAATCATTCCTTCCGGTTTTAAATTTGTTCGAGAACTTTCTCGCTAGTTCTTTTGGGTGGAACTTCCGTTTATTCGGACACACCCCTAACCTATCAAATTAAATTCCACAGGTGACGTATTTCAAGCCGTTAAGTACATGGCCACCAGCTTTGGCCTTCCTTCTTAAGATGGTTATCAATTTTATTCTTATTAGTTACATATCTTTTCATACTGTATATTGTAATTTGGCTTAGTTTTTCCTCACCCCCTCTGTTGCTAACTGCCAAATTGGCGTATTTTGCATTTACAATAACCCTTTCTCCTTTTCCCCTGGGCTCGCGGCCACCTGCGTTAGTTGCGCCGATAGACACCTGCTGTGATGGATGCAGTCGCATGAGTGAAAGTTCGGGGCAGAGGTGCTCCCCCGTTAACGAAGGATGGAACGGTTTTTTTTTTGTTATGTTGAGATTATTACGATGCTGATTTTTTTTAAGTGCGGCAAAGAAAAAGTGCTGCCCTCAAAATTCATCTAGGAAAGTGATGTTGATTTCTGTTAAGCCAAGTCCCTCTGTGCTGCGAGGAGCAATGAAGTGGTTTAATGCATTCCTGAATGTATTCGTTTGTGCCTTCTCTTTTTGGAAATGATGTTGAGTTTTTTAAGGCGGCTAGTAGCAAGGCACTTCTCACTGCAATAGCATCCCGAAAATTGTTTTGTTTGTGCATTCTCTTCTTGGATTACGGAAATTATATAAGGTCTCATTATACGTCTTCAGTTTATGCTCTCGTGTTATCTTCACAAGTGTTGTAAAAATGTCGTCACGTATTTTATAAATATTCATTCATTTTCTCATCATCTCTTCATCAACGAGTTTTCTTCTACAAATCTAATGTGCCCAATTCTTCGATAATCTTTTTATTCTCCATCCTCTGAGAAGTAGGCAGAGGTGAAGAACTGTTTTGTTTTCAAGAAATAATATTATAGTTTACATGACGTCTTGGTGAAGATTTTTCTTTCGTCAGGTGAAGAAATTTTATTTGCATAAGTCCTTTTTACTTCATTATCTGGCCCAATATATATATAATTTTTTCTTAATATTTACGGGGCGTTATAAAGAAAATATTGGCATGTATCTATACAATATGAAGTATGATGTATTTTGTTTTTGAAAGTTCATATTATGAGAGGTGTTCTTTTTCAAAAAGAAATAATAATTTATTCTCCTTTTATGTCATGAAGAAAATTGTTTAATTACATGTTGTTGAGATATCTAGAATATGTTATGAAAAGAATTTTTATTGCTTGGAGATAGCAATAGTTGTGATTAACATATGTTATGAAATGGTTGTTTATCAAGTGAGAAATTAATATGTACGAGTCACCAAAAATATAAATTTGTGAAGAAATATTTATTCATGAAAAAAGCAACAAGTTCTTCATGAAATAAAATATATTTTTTTTTTCTTCGAAAATTGTTCGTATATTAATTTCTTGTGCCTATTGTCTGGATTTATTTGTCATCAAAAGCCAAGGATTCAACAGGTAACTTTTTACCTTTTTAATTTTATATTTTTATAACTTTATACTTGATTTTTCTTCATCATTGGATAAAGAATATTTTTATTATTTTAAATGAAATAATGAAGAGAGTAATTAGGGTCGTTTGCAGGCCCCCATTCTCCGTGATGTGCTATCATTATCACGATCACTTTGGCCTAATTGTGGGTAGAGGCAAATAAAAAGTGCTTTCTCCACTTTCAAATAAACATAACATTATATTTTCTTTGATACCCTGACCAAAGCGTCAGCTCAAACACAACACTTTAATTTCCTTTGGAGCCGTGACCAACGCTTGAACATTCTTCATTATTTTTTTTTCAAGTTATTTTTCTTCATATAGTGATTAATGTTTTATATAATTATATTTTGTTGGGTATGGTGCAGTAATCAAATACAATATTTATATTGATCTTGTATTGAAATATTATCTTTTTCTGGAGCAGTGCATTATATATACAACATAATTTATCAATATATTTCTTCTTGCATTATTATAATTTATAACTAATATATGCATTATTTAACGGTGGTACTGGTAAAAATTATTGTTCATGCTAAGATAAATTATTCTTCTTGTCATACATATAATAATTTATGTTTTGAGCCATATTATATATAAATATTTACATAAAATATTTGGGTCTTATATTCTTCATATGATACTAATATGTTAGTATACGTTTTCTTCTTTTTTTTTACATATAAAAATGATGTATGAAGTAAATGAAAGTCATCAATATTTTAAGTGAACGTGTCAATTCTCAAATAAAATCGTCTGTGAACACAATGGCTTCACAAGGATGTGATGTACCCACTGCTCTAAAAATTCATCAATCCATATATAACGCTACACCTCATCCAGCTACAAAGTTCTCCCCAAATCTTCTTCATTTTGGCAGAGAAATAAATGACATTTATTCCAATTATAAATCTCAAGTTTCATGGAAAATTCTCAATACTGCATATGAAATTCATAAATTGATGGATATTATTGAAAAAATATACTATCAAGCTTACAAGAATAACGAATCATCCAGACAAAAGGTGTACCAAAAATCCAGAGAAAAATTAAAGTTTTCCAACATCAATGTTAATGACATTGTTTATGCAAAATTTCCTACTGGGTTTAACAAAAAGATACAAGGCCCATACGTGGTCAAGAAAATAATTTCTCCTGTGCTCATTCAAATTCAAGATCCCAATAATAGTCATGCTTCACCAATGTTGATTCACACTAATCGAATCTTGAAGCTTCAAAAGAGAAATGAAGCACTGCAACATCCTTCAGTTTCTTCAAAAGGTGCATCACATGATCAACCAGCTGTTGATAATGCATCCTCCACTCCTGTGAGACAGCACTCTTCTATTCAAGTTTCAAATCATGATGCAGCTTGTAATACTTCTCCTCAAATTCTTTCTTCTTCTAAATGCCAGCAAACATCTTCATGTTCCAGTAAATCGGTACTGTCACAAGCTCCTCCTGATGGCACTCATACTGGTGCTAAAAGCAAATCCACTCAATATAGAAGTTATGATCTTCGTCCTCGCAATCATAAACTACATAAAAAATAGACTAACTCTCTTTTTCCTTTTACAGGATGACTTTTGCTTTGTAATATATTCAGTCGAAGCTAGCCGCACTGATTGTCCAGCAAGAAGAATCGCTATGTAATTTTTTTTTTTCTTTTCTCCAGGCTGCAGGCAGCTGTTATTTTTTTTTCATTTTATTTAAGTCTTCTTCTCCCTGGTACAACTCAACGGTCATCCTCAGGATGTATGTATGAATTTTCAATAGTTTTATTATTTACTGTATTTATCTATAAGTCATAATTTTTACAATATTTACACATAATCTCATGTATGCCATACTTTTAAATTTTATAAAGTCTTTAATTACAATAGTTGATGCAAAAAATGGAGAAAGAATTTGTCTTTTTATATTCTTGTTATAATACTATATCATTATTTAAAGTGATTTTTGACAAATGTTTCATTCTAATAAGAAAGGTGAAATTGTAATTGATATAAGGTAAACATAAAGATGAGTACTCATCAAATTATTTTCTCTATTGTGTCTGCTCTTTACAATGCATGCATGTTTTAACATTTAACCTCTTTTAAAAAAGAAAAAGAGAAAAGAAAGTGCATGATAAACTTATATATACTAATATTTCTTCTCTTCTTGGTGAAATATAGAAAGTGAATGACTCACAATAAGTAATATTTTTGTATACTTTTGAGTATTTATACTTTGGATCCAAAGATGTTGATTGAGGCATTATATATATATTTTTCCAAAGATGTTCATTCAGTCATTATATATATTTTTATCCAAAGATGGTGGTTAAGTCAATATATATATTTATCCAAAGATGTTTAATGAGTCATTATATATATTTATATAAAGCAAATTCTTGATTTATGACAAATGTAAAAGTGATCACTTACTTAATTTTTTTTAAAAATGTTTGAAAATTATAAGTAAATATGTTCTAGATATCTTCTATATAGAAATTTTGACACAATTGATTTTTCTTTGTAAGTTGACATTATCAAGTCATATATAAGATTGACATATTCATATAAATTTCTTCCTTTTTCGGAATATTAAACATCTTATGTTTTATGTTTATTTTGAATGAAGTATAGTATTAAAGGTATTTATGCAATTATTGACAATTTATATTGAAAATGTTTAAGAATATTCCTTATGAGAGTGTAAAAATTCTCTCTTTGAAAATTATTATAGTCATTTTGAAGATATTTTTATTGAAAAATAATATCATGCTTTTGTTGACATTCTTTTTGCAACTTATTATTTTATTTTCTGCAAAAATGTGTTATTGAATAATACTAAAGTTTATTCATTTAAGATTTATTGAAAGCTTAAAAGGCTATGTGGTGATATAAGTAAATATTTTTTTTTATGAGAGCCTAACTAATCTCTCTGCACCATTTATATATATATTTTTATTGTTCAATTTTCAACTTACAAATTCATTTAATTTATTATGTGTTATTTGAAACCATATATGTTATATATAGTTATAACATGATTCATATACAGTTATAGTATATTTCATTTTTGTTCACAACTGAGAATATAAATATACATATTATTGTGTAATCAAATATTGTGACATATGCTAAAGCATTCTACTATTGTGATACATTGTGCACAGCCTAACAAGAGACTCTTCAAAGTTATGGACTGTTTGTCTGCACATAGTCTTTAATTTTTTTTATATGATAGATACCTCTGAAGGAAACTTTATATACCTTTCATGTTAACATTTACTACAGTTGGTATATTTTCATAAGGATTACTATCATAACAGTAATTATTTTTTTTTATTATTTAAATATCATGTACAACAATTATGTATATTTTTATAACTATTTCTGATATTTATTTTGTGTAATTATTTAGTATATTTGTACATGTGTTAGAAAATATTGTCTCGATGAAAAATTGTCATTTTTGTCATCTCACCAATATTTTCTTTTGGGGGACCCTGGGTAATATGTGGTGGTTACTCCATAACCCCCCCCATATGTTTAGTTTAATTCAATTTTATTAGCCATTTTATTTCATATCACCTTCCTTTTTATTAATGTTCTCAATTTAAATTTAATTTCGGTTTCGCTTATTTTCATTTCGTCGCCTGTAATGTTTTCTTTCTTGCTTAGCTTTCGAATGTTCCAAGCCGGTAAAATTTTGTTTGAAATCATTCCTTCCGGTTTTAAATTTGTTCGAGAACTTTCTCGCTAGTTCTTTTGGGTGGAACTTCCGTTTATTCGGACACACCCCTAACCTATCAAATTAAATTCCACAGGTGACGTATTTCAAGCCGTTAAGTACATGGCCACCAGCTTTGGCCTTCCTTCTTAAGATGGTTATCAATTTTATTCTTATTAGTTACATATCTTTTCATACTGTATATTGTAATTTGGCTTAGTTTTTCCTCACCCCCTCTGTTGCTAACTGCCAAATTGGCGTATTTTGCATTTACAATAACCCTTTCTCCTTTTCCCCTGGGCTCGCGGCCACCTGCGTTAGTTGCGCCGATAGACACCTGCTGTGATGGATGCAGTCGCATGAGTGAAAGTTCGGGGCAGAGGTGCTCCCCCGTTAACGAAGGATGGAACGGTTTTTTTTTTTGTTATGTTGAGATTATTACGATGCTGATTTTTTTTAAGTGCGGCAAAGAAAAAGTGCTGCCCTCAAAATTCATCTAGGAAAGTGATGTTGATTTCTGTTAAGCCAAGTCCCTCTGTGCTGCGAGGAGCAATGAAGTGGTTTAATGCATTCCTGAATGTATTCGTTTGTGCCTTCTCTTTTTGGAAATGATGTTGAGTTTTTAAGGCGGCTAGTAGCAAGGCACTTCTCACTGCAATAGCATCCCGAAAATTGTTTTGTTTGTGCATTCTCTTCTTGGATTACGGAAATTATATAAGGTCTCATTATACGTCTTCAGTTTATGCTCTCGTGTTATCTTCACAAGTGTTGTAAAAATGTCGTCACGTATTTTATAAATATTCATTCATTTTCTCATCATCTCTTCATCAACGAGTTTTCTTCTACAAATCTAATGTGCCCAATTCTTCGATAATCTTTTTATTCTCCATCCTCTGAGAAGTAGGCAGAGGTGAAGAACTGTTTTGTTTTCAAGAAATAATATTATAGTTTACATGACGTCTTGGTGAAGATTTTTCTTTCGTCAGGTGAAGAAATTTTATTTGCATAAGTCCTTTTTACTTCATTATCTGGCCCAATATATATATAATTTTTTCTTAATATTTACGGGGCGTTATAAAGAAAATATTGGCATGTATCTATACAATATGAAGTATGATGTATTTTGTTTTTGAAAGTTCATATTATGAGAGGTGTTCTTTTTCAAAAAGAAATAATAATTTATTCTCCTTTTATGTCATGAAGAAAATTGTTTAATTACATGTTGTTGAGATATCTAGAATATGTTATGAAAAGAATTTTTATTGCTTGGAGATAGCAATAGTTGTGATTAACATATGTTATGAAATGGTTGTTTATCAAGTGAGAAATTAATATGTACGAGTCACCAAAAATATAAATTTGTGAAGAAATATTTATTCATGAAAAAAGCAACAAGTTCTTCATGAAATAAAATATATTTTTTTTTTCTTCGAAAATTGTTCGTATATTAATTTCTTGTGCCTATTGTCTGGATTTATTTGTCATCAAAAGCCAAGGATTCAACAGGTAACTTTTTACCTTTTTAATTTTATATTTTTATAACTTTATACTTGATTTTTCTTCATCATTGGATAAAGAATATTTTTATTATTTTAAATGAAATAATGAAGAGAGTAATTAGGGTCGTTTGCAGGCCCCCATTCTCCGTGATGTGCTATCATTATCACGATCACTTTGGCCTAATTGTGGGTAGAGGCAAATAAAAAGTGCTTTCTCCACTTTCAAATAAACATAACATTATATTTTCTTTGATACCCTGACCAAAGCGTCAGCTCAAACACAACAATTACAATTATTACATCATTGTAAATAAATAAAAGTCGACTAAAGGAACAAAAACCTAGTACATATTTTGACAAGATATTCAGTTGGAAAAAAAAAAGTTCTATAAAAATTTAGAATTATATTAAGGACATTCTCTGTTATATAAAACAGAATTTCCTGTGAAACTATTCAGCTGCTAAGAAAATACTATTAATGTTTACTTTCTTTATAAAAATGGTTGGAAAAAAAAAAGAGAGAAAAAAATTACATAAATGTGGCCACTATTTACGTGCCAAAAAGAAAAATGGATACAGCAACAACACTGTCGTAACACCCTCATTTCCTAGGATTTCTCAAGCTTGCTAATAGAGGGTGATCACGCAGGGTTTATGGAAGACATGAAAAGCAAAAAAACTCCAACGTTAAAGAAATAATTTGGGGGAAAAAGCATGTTTCATAAATTTATTAGAAAAAAGTATTTTATAACAAAAACAAAAAATTGAATTTAAAATCTAGCTATCGGAATTTTTAATTTATATTTTATAGGATGAAAACAGAATATCATTTTTTCATTGTTTACACAAGTGTCATAAATTATTTTTAATTTATGGGTTGTGATAGTTTAGTAAATTATGGGATTTTTTTTTTTTTTTTTTTTTTTTGTAGTAATGAGCCATGTATATCACGGTAAAAAAATTAAATAATTATTTGAAAATAAATTATGTAATGATAAATGTTTGATTTTCTGTTTTTTTTATTACAAACTTTAAAAAATTGCTTAAAAAGTTGTCTGTAAAAACATTTTTTTTTAAATTTCAAAACTTTTTTTTAAAATTATAACAGAAGTAAATGAAAATAGCGTAACAAGGGAATTACATAAATATATATGTTTTTTTTTTCATTTTTTATTTCATGAACTGTTTACACATTACTTTATATGCTTTATACATTTTTAAGGCAATCAAGCATTTGAATAACTTTTAGCTTTTTTGTTTAAAGCGCATATGAAGAGGCAAAATTTTGAAAATACCCAAACAAGAGATAAAATTAATTATATTTTTGTATTTTACCTATGATTGATACTGATTTGAACTAAGAATTGATATTTATAAATAAAATTTGCTATAAGGATTTTTTTTTTCTTTGATGTAATTGTACACTTTTCGTAAAAAAAAATTACCTTCAATATATTTTTTAAATGTTAAAATTAAAATAATATAAATGTCATTCGTTTTACATAGCTTTGGCTGAGAGATATTTTAATGTAATGCAAAATATATATACAACTCTGAAAATATTTAAAATTTTACTTTCTAAATAAAGATAATGCGCATGAAATAAACACGGTATTTTCTTTTTTTTTAAATACTTTTTTTTTTTCTAATATGAATTTAAGTTGTCTTATGAAAGTGGTAGTTTTGGTAGTTTTGACATACTGCACATTAAAATTTTTGCATCATCCTGACAAGTCCATGCTTTTTCAGAAACTGATTAAGTGTTAAAGATCATACATATCCTGTTCCCGAGCATTTGATACTACAAGTGCTCTAGGGTAATCACCTCTATAGAGTTTTGAAAAAATAATTATGTATGTTGTTTTACTTAAGTGAGGGAACAGTAGTGCAGGTAAGATCTAAAAACGAGATTGCTTTTTAGATTTAGATAGAAAATTGTAACTATTGTACTAATGAACCATGTAATAATGTGTGAAATCGCAATGATATCGTCATAATATTGTAATAACATTGCATATAAGATTAAATATAATATCATTACACATATTATAGTATTAATAGCATACTAATATCGTAATTATTATAAACTTAATTTCTATAATTTTTTCTTCAATTCAGCATCATATAAAAATATATTAACTGCCACGTGATATTCTAGAAATATTGTAAAATTCCTTTCCATAAAAAATACATTTTGTAATATATCTTTGAATCAAAATAAAGAAAAAATTGTATAAAAACGTGCATGATAACTTATGTCATCTAGCATTCAATCAAAATTCCAAAGCATTAATTGAAATCCAATACTCAAAGTACAATTTAGTTCAGAAGTTTTGACTGAGACGAAAGTAATTACTCATTAACTGAACTTGATATACTTAAAATACCATATACATAAATACAAGGAGCATGAAACTCACATACTATCAAGAAAATTTAAGAGCTTCAGTTGAACGACTATTTCACATAATGATATATTCATTTCATTTTTTTCCAATTCAGCATCACTATACTAATGTCAGAACAATAAAATAATTCGTATTATTTTAAACGTTAATATATTTTCATAAAAAACATTATATTTTACAATACAATTTTGAAATAGAAAAAAATTTAAAATATACATTTACTAATAGTCATCTGATCGCACATAAGATCTCAAAAGACAAATTGAAATTCTAATACACCAAATATAATTTATTTAAAAAGTTTTTACTCGCGGAAAGTAATTACTCGTCAAATATACTTGAAAATATGTAAAAATATACCCGTAAATTAAAGTGGCATGAAACTCACTTGATATCAATAAAATCAAGATTATCAATGAATTATCAAGAAAATAAAGATCATCAGTTCAACGACTTTTAGCACTGCAGCAAATTGTCTAATCTTTATATATCTGGGTTTGACATACTATATGTCAAATTTAGAGAAAGAATTTTCAGCTTTATTATTATTATTATTATTACTATTATTATTATTATTATTATTATTTTATCAAGACAGCTTTAACTTCCAGTTTTATATTTTATTATAATAGACATAACTCTTGTAAAATTTATTAAATATTTGCACAATTATTCTAAGGTAGTTTCAAAAATTCACGAAAAATATTTCAGGTGATTAAATTTTCATGAATTCATAATTTGGAATATAAAGGGTAAATGTCTTCTTCATAAAAATTTTCATATCTTAAAAATCATGATTTTATAATACAGTTAGGTTTATGAGAATCAAATCAAGTATAAAAATACTTTTACTAAAAATCATCGAATCGAATTTAAGATCCCAAAAGATTAATCGAAATTCAATACGCAAAATATAATTTAGTTCAGAAGTTTTAACTTGCACAGAAGTAATTACTGATTAAAGGTCCTTGCTAATACGTAAAAATACATCCGTAAGTAAATGTGGTGTGAAACTCAATGATATCAAGCAAATGAATATCCTCAGTTGAACGACTGTTTCGCATGATAAATTTTTTCTTTTCTTTTTTTTTTCATTTAGTATTACTACATGCATCAAAACATAACCAAAAAATCAATAAACTTGAAATGTCAATGTCTTTTTAACAAAAATGTTACATTTTATAAAAATCGTATATTTAACAATACGGATTTGAATTAGAATCAAACAAAAAAGATTTTTACTAAAAGTCATCTGAAGGTACTTAAGATCGCAAAAGATTAATTGAAATCCAATACTCAAAATGTCATTTAGTTCGGAAGTTTTAACTAGTATGAAAGTATTTACTCGTTAAAAGAACTTGCTAATACATAAAAATATATCCGCAAGTAAATGTGGCATGAAACTCACATGATGCCAAGAAAATAAAGATCTTCAGTTGAATGACTATTTCCCACTGGAGCATTGTCGAATCTAAACAATATAAAATGTATTTAAATAGTTCTTGAAACTTTTTTCAGCTTTATATTTTTTATTAAGAGAGCTTTACATTTAATTATTTAACTTTAACAGACAAAATTCCTTTAAAAATGTTTCAGAAAATGAAATTTTCATGAATTTATAATTTGTTCATAAAGGATTTATGTCTTTTTTTTTTAATAAAAAAAAGGGTTATATTTTACAATATAGATAATAAAGTTTTTTTTTTTTTCCTATTAAAAGAAATCCTGTAGCACTTAAGATCTCCAAAGATTAATTGAAATCCAATACCTAAAATATAATTTAGTTCAGAAGTTTTAACTAGCATGAAAGTACTGACTCGTTAAGGGAGCTTGCTAATACATAAAAATATATCCGCAAGTAAATGTGGCATGAAACTCACGTGATTTCAAGAAAGGAAGATCATCAGATGAACGACTGTTTTTCATTGGAGCAATTCGTTAAATCTTAATATATCTCTGTTTGACATAGTGTATATCGAATCCAGGCAATATAAAATCCATTTAAGAAGTTACTGAAACTTCTTTTTGCATTATATTTTTGATTAATAGAACTTTATCTTTAATTTTAACTGACAAAATTCTTGCAAGATTTATTAAATGATAGTATAATGTATTTTAAAAAGCTCTCAAAGAAATGTTGAAAAATTTAAATTTTCATAAATTCATAATTTTGGATATAAAGAGTTAATGTCTTTTTCATAAAAAAGTTACATTTTATAATATAGATCTGAATTAGAATAAAATATAAATTCTTTTTTACTGAAAAATACCTGATAATTTTTAGATCCCAAAAGATTAATTGAAATCCAATACCAGAAATGTAATTTAGTTCGGAAGTTTTAACTTGCATGGAAGTACTTAGTTGTTAAAGGAACTTGCCAATATATGCCAAAAATATATCCGCAAGTAAATGTGGCATGAAACTCGCATGATGTCAAGAAAATAAAGATCACCAGTTAAACGACTGTTTCCCATTGGAGCAAATCGTTAAATCTTTAAATATCTCGGTTTGACATAGTGTATGTCGAATCCAGGCAATATAAAATGTATTTAAATAGTTATTGAAACTTCTTTCAGCTTTATATATATATACATTATTAAGAGAGAATTAACATTAGTTAAGTAATTTTAATTGATGAAATTCTTTAAAAATTTATTAAATAATTGTGTAAATATTTTAATGTATTTTCAAAAATTTACAAAAAATGCTTTAGAAGATTGGAATTTTCATAAATTCACAATTTCGGGTAGAAAGAATTAATGTCTTTTTCATATTCAGGTTATATTCCATAGTATAGTTCTGAATTAGTATTGAGTATAAAAAATATTTATTAAACTAAATTTGATTACTTAAGGTCCCAAAATATTAATTGAAATCCAATACCCAAAAAGCAATTTAGTTCGGAAGTTTTAGCCAGCCTGAAAGTACTTATTTATTAAGGGAACTTACTAATACATAAAACTATATCCGCAAGTAAATGTGGCATGAAACTCGCATGATGTCAAGAAAATAAAGATCATCAGTTGAATGACTGTTTCCCATTGGAGCAAATCGTTAAACCATTAAATATCTCGGATTGACATATTGTATGTCAGATCCAGGCAATATAAAATCCATTTAAGTAATTACTGAAACTTCTTTCAGCTTTATATTTTTGATTAAGAGAAGTTTATCTTTAATTTTAACTGACAAAATTCTTGTAAGATTTATTAAATGATAGTATAATGTATTTCCAAAAGCTCACAAAAAAATGTTGAAAAATGAATTTTTCATAAATTCATAATTTTGAGCATAAAGAGTTAATGTTTTTTTCATAAAAAGTTACATTTTATAATACAGATATGAGTTAGAATAAAATATAAATTCCTTTTTATTGAAAAATACCTGATAACTAAGATCCCAAAAGATTAATTGAAATCCAATACCGAAAATGTGATTTAGTTCGGAAGTTTTAAGTAGCCTGGAAGTACTTATTTGTTAAGATAACTTACGAATACATAAAACTATATCCGCAAGTAAATGTGGCATAAAACTCACATGATGTCAAGAAAATAAAGATCATCAGTTGAACGACTGTCTCCCATTGGAGCAAATCGTTAAATCTTTAAATATCTCGGTTTCACATAGTGTATGTCGAATCCAGGCAATATAAAATCCATTTAAGTAGTTACTGAAACTTCTTTTTGCTTTATATTTTTATTAAAGGACAGATTTATGAAGACGGAGACTTGTGGTCAATTTTGTTGCAAGTTTCTTCTTTAACATAAATAACTTTGAGAAAATAGAATGTTCAATAAAACAACCTATAAAGTTTTGTTAAACTCTTTACGTGGCGTGGCACATTTAGTTGAAAGTTTTTTTTTTCCTTTTTAACACTAGAATTACCGAGGCGGGTCATCGGTGACCCAAGACCTTGTCTTTCGCTCGGTCACTGTTGCTTTTCAAAGTAAAACTTTGAAACTGATTGACTTTTCCTAAATACTTAGTACGAATTTAGTCGAAATCGGACGAAAACTTTTTTATATACATATCTTTATACATAGAATTACCATTCTGGGCCATCGCTGACCCGAACAAAATAATTGCATTTTTTAATTTATTTCAACAATGATGTCAACTCTATATTTTTCAATAAGATAAGAATAGTGAAAGGATATGTTTCACACTTACTTTCCACAAAAGAGGGAACAGCCGGGGGGGGGGGGGGGTCATGGTCACATATATGTTATGCATTTGGTAGGTAGATGTGTGAGTTTATATGATATTTCAAAATACTGTAAGGATAATGTAAATAGTTGCTTTTTATGTTATACCTTAGAAAGTAACTAAAAAGAATATTTTGCCTCTCATAAACCACATGGAAAAGAAAATGTTTGTGGCATTTGATTTTTGCACATTTATAGTAATAGCATCACTACGGACGTTTCCTGAATGAGAAAATTTTAAAATTGTAACGTGAATTGTCTTTAAATGACTTTAGTGAAGAAATTTATAGACATTAAATTTAGTGTCATCATCTAATGATGCTGACAATCTTGACATAAATGCCGAAACAATTTTTCTTAAAAATGACAATAAAATTTCATTGTTCAAATGCAATACATGTGGTAGCAAGCTGAATGAAATTAGCCAAAAAAAAAATGCTGTTGGAAAAATTAAGAAACACAAATAAATTGTAAATATTTTGCATAAAATTAAAAATAAAAGAATTCACTTTTTTGAAATAATTCTAAAAAGTGAGAAAGATACTAAATAAATCACTCTTTGAAGTGATTTGGAACATCGAACTATGTGGACGGCAGAGCCACAATGTTCAAAATCTTCTGACTTATGCAAAATCTGATTCAAGATCTAGTGGTCATAAATGTTTCGGTAGTTTTTAAAGATACAACAGATTCTAATATAAGTAGAAAAGTCTTCTTGCTAAAATTATAAATAAAAGCATTGCAAAAGAACTTGAAGATATCAGTTCATGCACCAGCACTGAAATTTCAAACAAATGAAAAATGTTATTACATAAAGTGATGCTAAGACAAATAAGCTAACACTGTTTGCGGAAACTGTTTATAACTTGTGTGTGTATTATGTACAGGAAAAAAAGAAAAAAAGATCATGACATTTTGTATGAATTTTTTGGACAGTAAACTGTATAAAACGTTAAAGTGTAAGTAAAAAAAATCACGAATATGTATATATATTTAAACTTATTGTATTTAAATATCTAATTGATCTGTAGGAACATTATTACAAAATTTAAATCGATAAATTGAATGTATATATATTATTAAAAAGGTAGGTATCAAAATCTCAAAGCATTTTTTTAAAAAATAGAAATAAAAAAATGGTATTTATTCTCAAAATTTCATATATATAATAGTCTAAATGCTAAATTATATTAATTATTAGTTAAAAATCATTGTATTCATCATCAATAATTATTAAATGTCTTCATCTTCCATATCATTAAAAAAACTGGTGGAACCAGAGAGAAAAGTAGAGCTCGATTTAAAAAAAAATCTTACAGTAAAATTTGGGAAATATTTTCAATGAGCGTGCAAAAGAAAGGGAATCAGATGATCTGTAAAGCTTATGAAATAACCCAAATTTTTGTTAGCTGAAAATGAGGACTGAGCTGTACTGGTGCCTTATATAGTTATTTTTATAAATATAGAAGAATGTATTTTTTTTCTAATTATCCCTTTTTAATTGAAATATCTATATTGTAGGAACTGTTTTACTTCGAAAACACTCAAATAAAGGTGCGATGTTGTTCTAACACATATTTAATTACAGTTTATATATATGTTTATGAAAAATATGCATTTTCTGTTTCGAATGACGTCAATTTCAAAGGTTCAAAACTATCAGGAGAATCAGAATTTTTATTGATCTATATATATATAAAAAAAAAGAACACGTGTTATCGTTTCTTTTTTAAGTTATTGAATTGTTTTTTAGTTGGTGGCAATTCGAAAGCAACAATTGAATTAGCAATTAAAAAGAAGAGATTTCTATAACGTTAAATTATGAAAGGAATAGCGTTATATAAATTTTAAATGGGTTCTATTTCCTTAATTTTTGATATTTTTTTACCGGACCTTCGAAAGGCACATCCCTAAATTAAAAGCTTTCGAACAAGCTATTACATGTCGCTGAATGTTTCCTGGTTCGGGTTATAATTGAGTTGTTTCTCTTTTTTTGTTGTTTCACGAGCAAAAAGTGCCAAAACAGGGGTTCTGGATCTCGGAAACTAATCGGTGGATCTGGATGAATTTTTGTAAACTATGAGATCTAGGGTAGGACACTTCTTCTTTTGAATTTCGTCGCGATCCGATGATTGGGTCCAAAGTTATTAAGAGGCAAACTTTGGACTTTAACATTAGAGATGCAGCTGAGCTCTACTATACAGCACTATCGTGCTGTATGATAACATTAGAGATGCAGCTGAGCTCTACTATACAGCACTATCGTGCTGTATGATAAAACAAGAATAGCGTCTATAAAAGCCAGGGGTCAGATGTGACCCACCCCGGTATTTCTAGGTATACAAAAAACGCGGTAATTCTAGCGTTAAGGGCATATTACAAAAAACCTAAATGAAGAAAAAAATGTTTTGTATGAATCAAAATAGGAAAACAAATCGTATAAGATGCACATGCATATAAGATGAAAAATATATATATTTTAATTTCATAACTAATTTTGTCGATTGAACTATCATGCTATCATACTCTAACAGAAAAATGTTTAAACGCTTATAAAGTTTTTTTTTTTTTTTTTTTTTTTTTTTTAATTCTGGAAAACGTTTAAACTTTGTAGAATAAAAAAATATTATACTCTTGTAGGTTTACTATCTTAAGGATGTATTCCAATACAAACTGCTTATATTCTGATTTAATTTTATATTCGTTTTTTTTTTTTTTTTCGCTCAAATGCATCCAGTTAGCCGATTCCTTTATTTAGTAACTGCACAATGAGCCAGGTTTGTCGACTTTTTGATAAATGCAGAAAATTTTGCCAAAAAAATGCTGTCAAAGTGGGCCTTTTGAGCCGAATTTTCCGAGAAAAAGGTCTGGGAATGAAAAAAAGGGTTCATACTGAGAAAGTAATTATTTATAAATAAAATTATAATGAATTGAGCGAAAAATGAAATCAGACGGCATCTTATACATATTTTCAAAAATCCCTCTAGCAAGTTTCCTGTTTTCACTCTTAAAAATGAGTCTGAATATACATCAGGAAATTTCAAGCTGTTGAGAGTGAAAAATTATTTTTTGGAATACATTCTTTAATGAGTGGTTTCGTTTGTTTCACTTGTTAGAGCAAGTAGGGCTTCTACGGGATCATGGAATTTCCAGACCAGGAAATTTTTCGATACCGGCATTGTTTTATAGAAAATTTCTCCTTAAATAAGTTGAAATTTCGCGTGCTTGAACTTCATTTTCTATATATATACATGATGTTTTTTAAAATTTGGTTTTGGTTTTGTGTATGTTGGTAGTCCCAACAAAGCCCAAAGACCCAACCCAAGTTGGTAGGTATTGTTTTGCTTTTTCTTGGCAAATACGAAGATGAAACCACACATTTCATTTGTAGTTCCAAAGTATTTGGGACCTGAAGATTCTGCTTTGGTTCTACAAATTCCATTTGTATTCAAATTAATTATTTATTTTTCCCTCCATGTTCATTGTGTTATAAGTTATTAAATTGAATGGTTCATATGTTGTAATACGATTAATGGTTATATATATATATATTGATATTTTACTTGGTAACTAACAGGACCTATAAATATTTCACACTAATGAATATTCCAGTTTATAAATATTAAGATCTTCGTGCAACAGCTGTTGAATTACAAAAAAAAAAAAAAAAAAAAAAAAAAAAAAAAACGCTTGATTACAAAAATTATTATGATTATTTACATTAAATTCAGTAATGCGGAAATAATATGATACTGTCTTAAATAGGACGTAATCAACATAACAACCTAGAATCTTTACTTTGCATACGATATCATCGAATTAACTGCGTATGATAGAATTTAATACAACAAAGAAAGTTTTGATATTTTTTTTTAGGTTTTGATTCGATCTTCGTAAAATTTGAAAAACCAGGATAAAATTTTGCAACGATTATATGCATTGAATTTCAAACCATTCATTTAAGTAGTTTTTGTTCTGTTACATGCAGACAGACGGACGGACCAGATGACGATAATAAATAATATAATAACTTCCGTATTTATATAATACGACCGTATACCAAGAAATGAGACCACGTGACTTTCATCTATCACTGCTTAAGAGTATAAAAGTTTATTTGAATTACTAATTTTACAATGTAACATGCTGGACTTTACCGTAAAATATTGTTAGCGTAATTTTGAATATAAATGTATAACAACTTCATAATAGAAAAAAAAAACATGTTGGACATTGTACGTCAAGCATAGCAAATGAGATGGGTTCGTAATAAGGAAGTTTTTGAAATATTCAGAGCTTGGTGTAATAGTATACAGTACTTCGGATACAGCAGAGTATCCGAAATCTTTTGTGTATCCCTGTAAATACTATCTGCTTTTTATTATACAGGAAGTGATTGTAGTAAACCTCAGCAACGTATATCAATTTCATAAAAGTGAAATAGTTTAATTTATTGAAACGCGCTCCAATGTTTTGTCCTGTGTCATTATATAATGGAATACTTTTGTGTAGCTCTTTAAATTAATAACAAATATTCGTTGCACCACAGATTGTGCAGAATGTTTAATTTAGTATATACTTCATAGATGCACATCAATTTTATTATATTCGAAAGGGTGTAATATCATTAAAATGTACTTGAAACTATTTTTTCCCCACAGGCCGTAATGTAACGGAATATTTTTGATTGTCTATGTAACTAAACTATGCATCCAGTTTTTGCAAAATTTGAAATGACTCAACAGAATTATGCAACATTTATATGTATCAAATTTAATATGCTTCAGTTAGTTTCAGGTAGTTTTTACATTGTTATATGCGGACAGACGGACGGACGGACGGACTGAAAGACGACTATAGGTGCTAAGCATTTATATAATTACAAACGCACCTAATGAGCCCTTTTTAATAATATTTGCATAATATTAATTTTTTATTAAGAAGTAGATTATATAAATAAATACAATTAAGTATTTTCAGAAAATTTTTAAATAAAGTTCGTGGAAAAGAGGAACAAAAAAAAACCAATGATAGATGACATTTTTAAACTATGTTTATAAGATAAAAATATTTTTTTATGTATGTTAATTATTCTAAAAATGACTACCGTTTATCAACGTCACTCACAACTGCATAAAAAAAATAATTGGTTTCTTAAAAAGTAGTTCGGTAAATATGAAGAAAAGAAAGAAGATTTCATTAAGTGAAATTCGGAAATTCTATTTAAATTTATACTCAAATAGGCCGTAATAATGCATTTAGTATAAACTTTCCAGTTCCTTGAATAATGAGTTGCATTTAAAACATTATGAAAATGATATGCAAATTAATTTTTATTTTCGTGTATTTATTCTCGAAAAATGCATCTTAAGTGAAAAGAATAATAATCTGCTGACAAAGTTCAATTAAAAAATATTGAGATTCATAAATAAAAAAGCGTAACTGCTTGCCACATATTTCATTGTGTGACATTTATTAAAGTTTTTTTAAGGGGGGTGAGAGGGGTGTATATAATTTGTTTATATGTAATTATGGACAAAAGCTGAAAGCATAGAATATTTTTCAAACTTTCCTTGACACTTTTCAGAACAATTTATACGCAATAAAATACCGTTATTTTATTTGAATTGTTTGTTTATATATCTAGTTAACTATCCAAGTGTATCTGATTTTTTGCACAAAGTTGTTTATTATAAAAAATGCCTTTTAAAATAATTACCATATGTTAATGCAATTTCTATGCATCACAATTTAATGTTAAAAAGTTCCGTTTTTTGAAATGTCCATTTTTTTAAAAAGCACACTAAAATTGTAAAATATCTAGCAAATAATTAAAATATTTCCAGTTAGAGTGTTTATAAGCGTATATAATACATAAATATTAGATTTCCATTATTCAATAATTCAATATTCAATTCATATTTAATAATACTGTTACTTTAACTATCATTACAATATTTTTAGTGGAATATTAATTTGCATTTGAATCATTTTACATAATATTATAATAGATCCTCGTTTATTTATTTCATTGAGAGAAATAACAATCAAAAAAATATTTGATTGCAATAACATAGTCTCAATAAAGCTTCATAAAAATTTTTGAAAAGTTTCAGTACAGGATGCATACAATAACTAAATTACACTATCATCCAAAACGAATTCTTACAGATATATTTTGAAAAGTGATACCTGATTTTTTAAAATCTCATGAAAAAAACTTTATTTTCTTCAAAAGATTATTAACCCTTTATGTTTTAATAGTAATGAAAATGTCAGTAATAACCGCTAAAAAGAATTTTAACATAAAATTTATTTAATCCACTTATTAATAAAAGTGTAGAGTTTACTTTATATGTAAAATATTTCCCTAAAAAAAAAAAAAAAAAAAAAAAAAAAAAAAAAAAAAAAACCTTGATGTTTTTTATAAGTAACATTTACGTATTTAGGTTCAACTATATTGTTTTTATAAGAATAGCGATACTTCCATAAAGTCATTTTTTTAAATTAATCTAATATGCAAATATTTTACAAAAATATTTATACCTAATGACTCATGAAATCTGTTTTAATGAAAGAAGAAAAAAAAAACTTACCCTGATTTAATATTATTTCTAATATACAGTCGGCTCTCGTTAATTCGAACTCGTCGGGACCACAAGAAACGTTCGAATTATCCGAAGTTCAAATTATGGAAAGTATGAAATGAAAACATGCTTAATATGGTGCTATTACAAAGGAATTAATGTTATAGTGTTTTTTAAATTAATTTCGTCTATTATCATTAGAATATGACTTAATATTAAATTAGAATATATAAATACATAAACTAATTAAAAAATTAGAAACAAGCACAATGGAAGAAAAATCTATAGCGTAACTGATGGACATACGGGGAACTAAAGAAAGTGGATATCAAATGCATTGGATTCTTTGTATACTTTTTCGGAACAATTTTCACAAAAATCAAAGAAAAAAAGTTTTTCAAATAATCTGAAATCCGTGAGAAATAAAAAAAATGAAAAATCGAAATTCTTGTTTGTTTGAATTAACCAATAAGTTCGAATTAATGAAAATTTTTAACGTTATTCTGCCATTGAAAATTTCGGGACTTCATGTTTAGTTCGAATTAAGTGAAGATTCGAATTATCCGATTTCGAATTAACGAGAGTCGACTGTATCTTCAGATATTACGGAAGATAATTACTGTAGCAATTTCTGGATTAATAATTTGAGTCATAAAGGATTAATGAGATGTTCAGATGTTCTGTTTGTATAAATACTGAGTTCTCTGAAATGCAATAATCCCTCTTATTCCAATCGTTTGACGTTTGGAACATGTAACTATCGATTAATTTCTAAATGAATAATATTTAATCATCTAACTTGATAAAAAGGAATTTTTTAACATCAACATTTTAAAATTATCATCCTTTTTCATATTATTGGATATGTTATCGAATGATTATATTATTTTTTCTAATATCAACAAAATATTTTAATAAATTCTCTAAAAATAGTTTCATTAGTACGAAATATACACGGATAGTATACGTTAGAGTATGAAAGTTATATGCTGTGTTTCTAAATGAATATCGGGGTTTTAACGCCCAGTAAGATTTATTATATAAAAAATAAAATTTTAATTAATACATAAAATGACAGAGCAACTCAAACAGTTTTACCTACAAGCTTACAAGTGTTCAATGTGAGAACCTTTCGTCACACGGCACACATCAAATCAATAGTTTAGTTCTTCACAAACGGTGATTAGTGTTTATGGGGGCCAACTGCAGTGGTCAGCCAGTAGTGGAGGCATATACACACGATCCTTTATGAATCCCCACAGGTAGAAATCACATTGCGTCAGTTCGGGTGAGCGTTTGAGCAAAACTACTTTGCTAATCAACGTTTCGAAACAATTAAGCTGTTGACTTGATGTGCGTCGCGTGTCGAAAGGTGCTCACGTTGAACACTTGTAGGTAAAACTGTTTGGGTTATTCTTTCATTTTATGTATTAATTATGATTATAATTTTAAGTTTATGTAATAAACACTACAAAGCGTTAAAATCTCGATATCTATTTAGGAACACCCCAGTATATCAAAACAGGCTGATATTTAAAAGCCGTAGCTGTCAACATCTAATCCTCTGTGTCGCTATCGAAAATTTAATAATCGTAAATTTTGTAACAGTGACAATTTAAATTCCTGAATTTTATGCTATTGATCATATCGAATAGCTATTATTGTTTAATAGCAACAAAATATTTTAAGTAACTCTCTAAAAACAGTTGTACTATTAAGAAATAGTTAGTATACATTAGAGTATGAAAATCATATATTAAAATGGTTTGACACTTGGAACCTGTACCTATATTCGAATTGGAAAATGAATAGTATTCATTTTTATGTAATCATTATCGAAAATGTGATAATCGTAATTTTGTAAGAGCAGATTTTTAAGTTTTGTAATTTCATGTTATTGATTATCTTATCAAATCACTATTATTTTTTAATATTAATAAAATGTTTTTATAACTCTCTAAAAACAGCTCGATTATTATGAAATATAGATAGAAGTATACGTTAGAATATGGAGATTATATCTTAAAATAGTTTGACGTTTGGGATCCTTAACTACTGCCGAATTAGCAACTGAATAACATTTAATTATCTCTGATCATTATCCAAAACGTGATCATCGTAATTTTGTAACAACTTTTTAAATTTTTGACTTTTTCATGTTATTGACTACAGTATCAAGTGATTATTTTTTTTTTCAATATCAACAAAATGTTTTAATAAACATTTAAACCAAAATAAATATTTTGAAATGAATATTCCATAAATAAATTAGCATTCATTAATAAATAAATAAATAAATAAATTAAATAATAAAATAATATTTAAAAACACAATTTTAATTTCTATTTAATTGAGCTACGCGGATTTAAAGATTGATATTAAAATTGAATTGAAATCAAACTGAATTAACTAGCAACAGTCGGATGTCAGCCGTCCTAGTGTACCCTATCAAAGACAGTAAAATAAACAAAACAAACTTTTTTTTTTTGGTGTGTGTGTTTAAAAAAAAAAAAAAAAAAAAAAAAAAAACAGCAAAGCGAGCGGAAATTTGCTAATAAATAAATAAAATTTGAGCTTTAGAGTAATTTAACGGTAAGCAAGAACATGACATTAATTACGATTCTATTTCACTCACGTGAAAGCACCCGCTCGCCAATGCTAATCTTATGAGAGAATTTTTTATGCAAACGTGCTTAAAAAATTTCTTCCACAGGATTTAGTAAATGCAAACGAAAAATAAATTAGCAAGATTACTCATTTGAAATTGAAGTATATACGATCCTGATAAATACATTACTATACCATCATAATATACTACAAAACAATATCATTTTCGGGTTAGTATTTCTTATATAATTCTCATCGCTATTCATTAACAAGTACATATACCAGAATATCATGGTTGTTGGAGATAATTATTCAGTCCAAAGAGATGAAAATTCTCTTGAAATATCAGAAACAATTAGCGAAGCATTAAAGCACACATACACACTTAGAAGGAAAAGCTTCGGACGTTGAAACTACGGTTGATGTGCTTCATTAAGATCCTAACTAAAACTACAGAAGAAGACAATTTGGAACTAATGTGCAGCAGGTTTTAATATTATGTAAGATTAAGGTAACACAAAAAATGCAAGTTTTAGGCAAATAAATAAATTAAACAAATAAATAAAAATAAAATATAAATAAATAAATAAATAAGTTTTTTTTTCCTTTTCGAAGGTGATAAATTTTATGTTTGGCAAAATGTGTTTAAAATATTGAATAAATACTTCAGTAATTTAATCACAACAAAGAATAATGCTGCCTTTCAAATTCTATATATAGAAAAAAAATCGGCTACATCGCATAAATATTATTTAATATAATAATAAAGATAAATGGAACTTGAAATACTTCATACATTTATTTTACTGCGGTTTTTGTGATTTTAATGTTTTATTTAAAATAATAATAATAATAATAATAACAATAATAATAATATTAATAAAATATATAAATATTACCTAGTTCGAATAAAATTCTTGTAATGAATATTTATAAACAATATTAATAATAATAATAATTAGAATAATAATAAATATAAACATTACCTAGTTAAAATAAAATTCTTATAATGAATATTTATAAATAATAATAATAATAATAATAATCCCATTATTTTCGAATTTTGAAATAAAACTTCTACCACATACCGAACAAGAGTTCTGAATTTTTACTTATTCATTTTAACTGACACACAAATGTGGAATCATTTGCGATCGTAAGACGGCAACAAATGACAAAAAACATAGCTCACCTTCAGATTTGTATTCCTTATACTCTTTATATTCCTTTTTTATTGTTATTATTTATTCCTTTTTTTTTTCTTTCTTATGCAGCTCAATGCTGTTCTTTAGGAAGCACATATACTAGTATATCAAGGTTGCTGGAGTTAATTAATAAATCCAGCTAAAATAAAAATCTTCTTATAACGCTAGCAGAATTTAGTAAACCATTAAAGTACACACTGACTTGCCGCAGTTAGAAAGAAATGTTTGCTACGTAAAAGCAGTAAATTTAATTATCATTTATTAACAAAGAAAATTGTAATATACACTGTAAAAAATGATTTTAAAGGTTTATTTAAAATACTCTTTTCGATATATGGTAAAAATTATTTACATTTTTAACAAAATTCCTATGATGACCCTTTACCAAATCACAAACATGCAAGAGCTATTCATTTTCACTAATTTATTTTCACTATCTATATTATAAAGGCCAAACGTATCTGTGCGTAACGCATACGTCATTTTGTGAATGGCAACACTTTCTTCTGTAATTTCACTTTTGCAATTTTCGCTACTGCAAATTTTACGTTTCTAAATATCGCACATTTTAAATTTTTACACCGCCGCACAGAGAAAAGAATGCACTTTTAAATGCAATTTGTTTGAAAGCTGTATCTCAATTTATTTTTGCAGACATTAATTTTTTTTAAAGTTTTTAGTATAAATTTTGTAATTGTGGCAACACAATCACTCTATTTTCTCTTAAAATTAAAAAAAAAAAAAAAAAAAAATGCGCAACGCTTTTTCATGCAATTTTTGCTATACTGCAAATGTTACACGTCTAAAATCGTACATTTTAAATTTTTATACCGTCGTATAGAGAAAAAATATACTTTTAAATGCAAGTTTTTTCAAAGCTGTATCTCAATTAAATTTTGTGATTTTTTTTTTTTATAATTTTTAGTACCATATTTGTAATTTTGGCAATAGAAATACTCCATTTTCTCTTAATATTAAAAAAAAAAATTAAAATGCGTACATTATTTTAAAAATATAGTTTGTTATAAAATCTGGCGAATTTCGGTTTTATTTCGTTTAATAACTTAGATAACTGGGTTTGATACTATTTTGTTAATTTCAGCTTAAAATAATATTTGTTTGAGAATTAGACTGACCAATATCAGATGCATTTTTTACTGTAACTAATTTTGTAGATTTATTATAAATCAATGAAACAGTTCTTTCTTAAAGATTTTCTTTCATCGAATTTCGACGGTTTCCAACTCGTTAACATAACAGGTACGAAATCATATGCGAACGTAGCTTAAAAATAAATAGCTCGCTTTCAGGTTTGTATTCCTTATACTCTTTATACTCCTTATTTTTGGACTTATGTGGCTCACTGCTGTTCCTTAGGAAGTATATATACCGGTATATCATGGTTGCTGGAGATTATTATTAAATCCAAACCGAGATGAAAATTCTCTTGTTATAGTAGAAACAATTATCGCACCATTATAACACACACAAACTTGGCTCAGTTAGATGGAAACGTTTCGGACGTGTATCGACGGTTAAAATGTGCATCTGCAATATCTTAACTAGAGCTAGATAATGTGACCTTTTCAATTTATATTGCATACATATATTTTCAAATGATTTAATTTCTAATCCTATACATATACTCAAGAAGTATTTGCTATATAGTAACAGTATTATTATTTAGTAAAGAGAATTGTAATAAATATAATTCGCGTTTTATTTTACAGCATTTTTTTAAATGATTTTAGAGATTTGTTTAAAATACTCTTTATGATGCTTTATAAAAATTACCTACATTTCTAATGAAATTCATATGATGATCTTTTACCAAATTAGGAAAATACAAGGGCTGTAAATTTTCTTTAATTTATTTTCACTATTATAGATACGGAATCATATGCGTTCATATCATAACATTAAAATAAATGGAGCAACAACAACATAAGCTCAGCTTCAGGTTTGTATTCCTTATACTCCTTCTAATCCTTATTTTTGGACTTATGCGGCTCACTGCTGTTCTTTAGGAAGTACATATACCGGTATATCATGGTTGCTGGAGATGATTATTAAATCCAAACCGAGATGAAAATTCTCTTGTTATAGTAGAAACAAAATTATCGCACCATTATAGCACACACAAACTTGGTGCAGTTAGATGGAAAATTTTCGAACGTGTATCGACGGTTATAATGTGCATTTGTAATACCTTAACTAGAACTGGATAATGTGACCTTTTCAATTTATATTGCAGTAAATTATATTATTTAAAATTTACGTGAGACGCAACATACATTTTTTAGGCAAAATTTTAAAATCTAATACTTTGATTTTTTTTTTTTCGTTACATGATCAACTGTTTAAGATATTTATTTTCTTCAAATAAACTCTATTTCTAATCCTATATATATATATTCAAGAAATTTTTGCTAGATAACAGCAATATCATTACATAGTAAAGAAAAATTGGAATGTATGCAATTCGTATTTTATTTTATACCTTTTTTTAAATAATTGTAAAGGTTATCTAAAGTACTCTTTATGATACATTGCAAAAATTTTCTATATTTTTAATAAAATTCATATGATAACCATTTACAGTGTTGTAGTCGTAAAAAAAAAAGCAGAGAGTATACCGTATGAGCAAAGGGAGTACGCTGACATCATGGACGTTAATATGTAGGATATACGCTAATGCTTAATTTGAAAAACAGAGGGTATACGGAGTTTTTTTTTTTTTTTTTCAATTCAGAAGATACGCGGCATATATTCTCAAGTACCCTCCACAACATTCCTGATCGTTTACCTAATCGAGAACATATTCAGTTATTAATTTTCTTCAAATTATTTTCACTATTATAGATAGAAAATTATACGCGACCATAACATTAAAATAAATTAAATAATAATAAAAAAAAGCTCACCTTCAGATTTGTATTCCTTATAATCTTTATACTCTTTATACTCCTTATATTCCTTATTTTTCGACTTATGGGGCTCACTGCTGTTCTTTAGGAAGTACATATACCGGTATATCATGGTTGTTGGAAATGATTATTAAATCCAAACCGAGATGAAAATTATCTTGTTATAGTAGAAACAATTATCGCACCATTATAACACACACAAACTTGGCGCAGTTAGAAGGAAACGTTTCGGACGTGTATCCATGGTTATAATGTGTATCATTAAGACCCTAACCAACATTGAAGGTTATAATTTTCACTACACACAGAGTAGCAGATGAGTTGATACAAAAGTATAACAGATGGTTGTAATTCAAAAGCTCATAAATAAGTAAATGGGCAGGAATTGAATTCTTTATGAAAATCCACATGATCGTAAAAACAGTTAATTGAGCAATAATACATATTTTTGGTGAAAAATGCACATATCACAAGATTTATTTATGGTTATTCTTGGTTTTGAACATCTAGGAAAAAGTGTAATTTATTACATATATATTTTTGCTTAGTGATACGCAACAGTTTAACTCAATCACAAGAGGAAAAAACACAGAAAAAATCATCTTCATCTACATCTTTTTTCCTACGGGATTTCATTGGTAAAATTACGATAATAATCTATATTTATGATACTTGATAATATTATGTGTAATTAATAAAGCCATGTTTGATTATTATAATAATAATAAAAAAAATAATTTTCGTTAATCAAAAATAAATTAAAGGATATGTTCACGAAATTTAACACACAAAATATTTTTATCATAAAAATTATAAATAAATAAAATTAATTAATTAATTAAAAACGTAGCTAATAAATAAAAATGTAAATAATAAGTAATTATTAAAACAGAATGTAATAAAGCTTTTTTTTTTAAATAAATTTAAAAATTCATAAATAACCCGTTAAAAAATAAAAAATTCAGCAGGATACATTTTAAGCAAAATGTTTTTTAAAATATTGAATAAATATTGCAATATTCTAATCGCAATAAAAAAAAAATGCAATCCCTAATAATCGAAAAAAAATAAGAATTTTTTATAGTTGTTATTAGGAACAAACTAAAAATAAATAAATAAATAAATATAAAAAACATCAAACTAGAAAATTTTCAAATATAATTTATATAACTAATTACTTGTGATACACTTTAATAAACTATTTATTAAAGGATTTTTTTAAAGTAGGAAATAAAAATGAAAACAAAATTAATTCCACTCAGTGGAACCACAACACATTTTTTCTAATCACTTTTATCTAAATACTTTTAGCCATTGTTGTATCCAAAATATCCGATGATATTTAGAAAACCAACTTTTTTTCCTTTAAAACACACATAAATTTTTCTAACAAATTATCTATGAAATCATAAGCACATCATTTTTAACTAACTATTTTGATAAATTATCAATTTGAAAATCAGGTAAACTGATAATAAATCCAGGTGATTTTTTTTCCTGAAAATAGTTTGTTTTATCCAAAAAGTTCTTAACAAATTTTATTGACAATGAAAAAAATTATCCCTGTTGCAACACATATAACATTTTTAACATATTTTTTCCCTCACGAGCTTGCACGCTTAACGATATACACAGCTTTTCCAGGGTAAACACCGATCCCTGCGAACGGGTATTGCTCAGGACAACATACTGAGGCGAGTTTCTCGCTGTCAAATATCTCCCGGCAAATATTCGCGCTCCGCCGAAAGATGGCGCCAATCAACTCCCCCTAGTCCGCGAGTTTTAATAATAAGCATTAATCTGGCGCTGTCATATTGGAAGCCTTTAGCAATAAATCAGGTGGTTAATGGGAATATTAAAAAGAACTGATAATTTTTTTTTTTTTTTCGAAAAACTTTAATAATTGTCCCCTAAGTCGCATTAAAGTAAGTCAATCGTTTATTTATTTGGTCCATGAGGGTAATATGTTTTTATGAGGTGGAAGGATTCAAGAAAAATTATTTTTGCATGACGAGTTTTTAAAGAAAAAAAAATTCTAGTTTCAAACTAGAGAGCCAATAAATGTAGAATTTATGTTATTTTACAGTCGAGCTATCCGATGAAAATAACAAAGCACAGATTTGTTTAAGAATATATATATTCATCTGATAATGATCAACGAATTAAAAATTTATCTTTTAAGATATGGTAATAGTTTTCAAAAACGATTTAAAAAGTGACATAATAAAACAGAGATAAGAATTTGAGAAACATAATATAATTTTTTTATGAAGTGGAAGGGTTCAAGAAAACTTACTTTTGCATGACGAGTTTTTAAAGAAAAAAAAATCTAGTTTCAAACCAGACAGTCAATAAATGTAGCATTTATGTTATTTTACAGTCGAGCTATCTGATGAAACTAACTAAGCACATATTTGTTTAAGAAAAAAAAAATATTTTTTTTCGTCTGATAATGGTCAACGCAATAAATGTTTTTCGTGTAGACGGTGAGGCATTATCCCATACGGTATAGTAAAAATTTTAAAAATACCAAAAATAAAGTGACATAATAAAACAGAGATAGGCAGTGGCGCAGCCAGAATTCGGTTCTAGAGGGGGTTTTGAGTTTCTGATAAAGGTGTTTGCCAGTTATTTGAATCACCGGTTAATAGAATTGGTATATTTACTGTATCAAATCATAATGCATCTTTTCCGCATTTACATTGGTCATGTTTCATTTAAACAGCATTTACAATGTTAAAGTTAGAAAATATAAAAGCCAGGAAAAGACAGTAATGAACCTACGTGTCAACCAATAAATTTGGTATTTCAGGTGTTTTCCACCACATGACATTACATGATATCGAATTTGGCATTAATTAATATAAACTTGTTGAAAATTTTGTTAAAATATCTTTGTTGTTGTTAAAGTTCTCTAAAAATATCTGAGTATGAATTAAACAGAAAATCATCATTCTTTTAGCATAAGACGTCTCAAAAAAGTGACTTAGTTCAAATAATCAATTTTCACTTAACTAACACATGTAATACACACTTTCACAGTTTTAAGTAGAATTTTCGGCATTTAATTGAATCACTTTGTTAAATGGAATCTGATTCAACAAAGCGGCAGATTCAGAAATACGCAAAAAGTTTAGATGTTGAATTTGGTTTTGATTCATATAAACGACAATTATAGCAATCTTCGCTCTGGGAGGGGTTTTAACCCCAAAACCTCCCCCTTGGCTGTGCCACTGGAGATAGGTATTTTTGAAATGCAGCAAAATAAAAAATAAAAAATGTTTTTTAAGTCATAATATGTCATGATAGAAGCTGTAATAAAATTCTGTAAGAAATGTGAAAAACAAAACAAATTCTATAAAATACAAGATTCATTCAATAAATTGTGAAAAAAAATTGCATACAATTAAAAAGTTTGAAAACCATAAAAATTATAAAAAATTTAAACTAAAAAAAAAAAAAAAAAAAAAAATTAAAGTAAGAAAAAAAAAAGTTATGTAAATGCATAAAACAAGGCTTAAAACATTAATAACATAGTCAAATATTATATGTACAGTTTTCTCGTGACGTCATAGTGGGAATCACGAGATGTAAAAATTGCAGCTAGTGTGTTTGTTTCGTTATTGCTTCACTTGATGTAACATAAGTACAATTAAATGCATGCATAAAATGCTGCAGATTTATTCTGTATGAATTAGTGCCGATAAATATTTATATACATACTATTTAAAATCCATATATATTTATTAATTAAAATTTAGAAATTTTATTTCAAAAATAAAATGAAAAATGTGCATGCAATTGCTTTAAAATAAAGAAAATAATTCGTGTATAACTCATACCTGTCTCTGACAAAGTACAAAACTTCATAAAAAATAATGAATCAGCGTACATTTTCTAATCACAATGTTTTTCAATGACTCGGTTATGAATGTTATTCCCATGCAGATGAATTTTTGTAGCTTCAAATCAAAAGAGAAAATATGATTCATACCGTCATCAGTACCATGACCAACTAGATCTATAAGGCCCATTTATTTGAGATTAATGTATGAAGTCTCCCGACAGAGGACTCTGATACCTTGCCCAAGTTATTCTTACCAATCGTACAGACCCTGAACCAAAACAAAGACCATTTGCACAGAACAGAAATCAGCTTATTCAGTGCTAATTTGGGCAGGGTTTGCGCCACGTGATCCAATGAAATGGTTCAGGGTTTGAAGCTGAATCCAGCTTCACTTTTTGGGCGGTTTTTAGCGAAATGCGCAGGCCGGTAGTATATAGTTGGCAATGTCAGTACTAATCATACACTCATGACGATATGCTGAATACTATAGGAACTGGTATGCAATGTCTGGAGAACTGCTGACAAAAGACAGTACGAAATACTTAGCGAATCTTTTGGTGCTTTAAACATGTTATAGCTTATATTTATGCTGTATATTGCTAACTCATATAACTCAAATTTAATAGGCAATTTTTGCACCCGTTGTTCTGCTCTAGAATTTATAAAAATTGAATAACATATTTACTCTTACATATTATTTTTGAAATTTGTATTATTTTTATGCTTATCCTAGAACATTACTTTTCCCAGAAAAAAAAAATGTTTTAGAAATTTGCTTAAAAAAAAAAAAATAATAATAAAAACATTTAAACAATATACACATTTTCTATAAACTGGTTCTTCTTCTTCTTATTATTGTTGTTATTATTATTTTCTTCAAGATGGAAGTCAATGCAACAAATGTATCAATTTATCAAAAACCAATCATTTACTAATAAAAGATGGTAAAATATGGAACGATATATTCATATCCTTATGAACCAGATAAACAATACACCTATATTATGACATCCACAATATTTTAAGAACAGCGTGACACCTTCGATATGACAAGGGCATTCATAATTTCATGACATGCTTCTGTATAAAGAAGATAACGTACGGAAGCTTACCAATGTCGATAATTAATAATACACGTGTCGGATAGCTCTCATTTTGTTCTTTGGATAAAGCAATACCTCAGGCAAGATGTGTTTCAGTAGCGAACGTAGCTGCCAATGAAATTTAAAAAATGAGCGTAGAATTATTGAACAGTTCACTTTAGAATAAATTTCAGATAGCATCTAAGAAAATACGCTGCCATTTACTTTGCTATCGAAGAAGAAAGCCTCCTGCATAATTGCAATGACGTGAACTCACTTGTTGAGGAAGTACTGTAAAAGCTCTTATTTTCGCGAACCGTAATTTTCGCGAAAATATATATATCGTTGATTTTGCGAGCTGAAAAATTCGCGAAAATTGGCTTGTAGGAACATTTAACGGCACTGAAGCCAAATATGAGATAAATTTAAATTTCTTCAAAGAAGCTTGTAGAAAAATTGTGAGTGAATCAGTTGCATTCTTTGAATTGTATTGTTGTTTTTATTCAAGAAATAGTTGTATAGTGTTCAAAAAATAGTTGAATGTGAACTCACTTATTAAGGAACTACTGTAAAAGCTCTTATTTTCGCGAAAATGAATATATCGGTGATTTTGCTAGCTGAAAATTTCACGTATCAAAATTTCGCGTATATCATGGCTTGTACGAACATTTAATGGTATTGAAGCTAAATATGTAATAAATTTGAATTGCTTCAAAGAAGCTTGTAGAAAAAATGTGAATGAATCAGCTGCAGTCTGTTAGTTGTATTGTTGTTTTTATTCAAGAAATAGTTTATAGTATTCAAAAAATAGTTGTAAGTATTCAGGAAATTTTTGCACTTACTTCTTACTTAAGTTACTGCAGTCAGTAAGTTTTAGATATATGAAAAAATTCTGATGCATTCAATTCAAATTTGCAAAGACGTGAACTCACTTGTTCAGAAATTATCTTTTGAGTTACGGTGATACTTATAATTAAACTAGTGTAGATGCCCGTCTTAGGACAGTGGGTAAAAATTGTGTTTTTCACATAAATTTGAAAAAACTGATAAAAATAATTGACAATATGGAAGTATTTAGGTAAGCAAAGTTTGGCCAGTTTATGGTCAGATGAAAACACTATTAGCATTTACAATACTTCCGGGAAAACCAGGCTTTGCGGCTGATATACCATAACAAATTTAAAATTTCTTAATAAAATGAAATTTTAAAAATTGTGCAATATATCTGCGTGATTAAAAAAGTCTGTTGCAGTTATTGAAATAATACTAATAAATAATAACTATTATTATTATTTATAGAACTTTGAAATTGTATATGTTTTTGTCCTCCCCCCCCCCCCCATCCACACACACACTCCCAAATAAAGGAAATATTATCATTTTCCACTTCTGTTGCAAATTTCTGTTTCTGCTGTCAAGCTTAGGATACACACATGCACACAGACGACATACCAGTGGGAGCATCAATTCCAATGGCGGATTTTGGGAGGGAAAAACCGGTTTGACACGCAATGCGTTATGCTGTGTTTTATTATATAGAAATTTCTAAATAAAAATCCAAGTTCGAATTAAACGAGGATGCTTTGTTTTCTTGTTGGGACCTTGATTTCCAATCAAAAATTGTTTGTTGTAACTACCAGCCTCTTAATTCCTTTATTTGTAAAATATATTACATGCATTTTCGACGTTGGAACTTGCTTTGGCCGATTCGATAATGAAAGTTTTCCATTCTTTTTTTAACTATTTTTGTTAATATTATGACAAAAAAGAAAAAAAAAAAAAATTATATATATGTATATATACTGATTTTTTTTTTTTTCAAAGAGACTTAAAATTAAATATATCAAGAAATCATTGGTTGATGTTTAAGTAAGATTATATTGTCGTTTGTTCACTCAAGTTAATGCAATAAAGAATGAATTTCTGTAAATTAAATCCTTTTCCAGCACGAATTAATAAAATAATGAAAGACTTATTCAAATCCTTATGAAGCTGATAAACAATACGCCGATATTATGGGTACTACGATATTTTAAGAGGGGTAACATCTTCAGTGTGACAAGAGAATTCCTGATTTCTTGATATATTTCTGGATAAAGAAGATTAAGTAGAGAAGCTCACCAAAATTGAAAATTAATTATATGCATGTGTCGGAGAACTATCTATTGATACATCTATAAGATTCAGGCAAGAAACTTTTTAGTAAGCGAACATAACTGGCAATAATAAGTAAAACATGAAAGTTGAATTATCGATCATTTAGTTAACTTAAGAATAAATTTAGGAAATACTCTGTGATTTGATATCGAAGGAGAAAGTCTATTCAAAACTTGTAATGACATGAACTCACATGCTGAAAAATTATTTTTGGAGAAAAAAAGGATTATTTTCTACTACTAAATTTCTGAACAAAATACCAATTTCGAATTGAAATGAAACACTTTGTATTTTTGACACAATAAATGGATTGAGTAAAATTACTATGATTGATTACCTTCATTTTCCACACAAAACATTTCGTAAGTTGCCTGTTCTAGAAACCTCTCAACCCCTTAAGAAGTTAATTTTATTTAGCACAATAAACTAAAAATAGGAACCATACACAACTTTTAACGTACTAAAATATTCGCTGTATATAATCGTTGTATAGCCACAATCAATAAAGTTAATATTGCAGTTTAAACTTAGTGGTATCAACAGTTTTTAGCAATGAAACAAGCAAACTTTTCTTGCACGTACGATACGATTCAAATCCTTTAAAATTAGTTTCCTTTTTTTAATAAAATATATCAATTGATATATCAACTTATTGCAATCCCATAATCATTTTTTATTGCAAAATTTTTTAGCATCAATATTATGACAAATTAATGTGTATTTTGAACCTGATAAAACATAAAATACAGATGTACATTAATAATTGTTATAAATAGTCGTTTCATGTGTAAGCACATACTGGAGTTAATGTAATAACGAACCAATTTCTCAAAAACCAAATATTTTTCCACCAATAATTGAAAGAATAATGAAAGATTTATTCATATCCTTATGAACCAGATAAACCATATATCGATTATATGAAATTCGAAATATTTTAAAAGGCGTAACACCTTCCATATGACAAGGGCATTCATATTTTCTTGACATGCTCCTGGTTAAAGAAGACAAAATACAGAAGCTTACCGAAGTTGATAGTTAATAATGCATACGTCATCCGAGAATTTCCATTTTGTTCTTTCGGTACATAGATAAAGTAATACCTTTAGATAAGTAGAGTTTAAGTAAGCGAACATAACTGTCGAACGTAGAATTATTGATCTACAGACAAAATTTGAGTAGCCTCCTGAGAAATACGCAGTGATTTGATGGCTGATCCTACATTTTTTTGTTATCAGTATTATGATATATTAATAAGTATTTCGAATCCGATAAAACGTTAAGTACATACTCGAGTTAACGCAAAACGTATCAATTTCTCAAAAAATAATTCGTTATCCAACAATAATTGAGGAAATAACAAAAGATTTATTCTTATTCTTGTCAACTTCATAAACCATATACCGATTATATGACATACCGAAATATTTTAAGTTGCATAACATCTTAAGTATGACAAGGGCATTCATAACTTCTTGACATGCTTCTGGATAAAGAATACAAAGTACAGAAGCTTAACGAAGCTGATAATTAATAATCCATGCGTCGTCGGAAAATTCCCAATTTGGTCTTTTGATACATGGATAAAGCAATACCTTTAGGCAAGAAGAGTTTGAGTAAGCGAACATAACAGTGGATAAACGGTAAAACATAAACGTACAATACTTTAGACTGAATCTCAGCAGTCTCCTGAAAAATACGCAGTGATATCATGGCTGACGTTTTATAATACTTTTTTGCTATCAATATTATGACATATTAATACGTTTTCAAACTTCATAAGCGTTAAATACAAACTCAAGTTATCATAAAAACCTATTGATTTTTCAAAAACCGAATCGTTATCCAACAATAATTGAGGGAATAACAAAAGATTTATTCATATCCTTATGAATTACATAAACCATACACCGATTATTTAACATCACCAAAATACTTTTAGAGGCGTAGCATCTTCCGTATGAGAAGGACATTCGTAATTTCTTGACATGCTTCTGGATAAAGAAGACAAAGTACAGACGCTTACCGAAGTTGATAATTAATAAAGCACGCGTCTTCGGAAAATTTCCATTTTGTTCTTTTGATACATGGATAAAGCAATACCTTTAGGCAAGAAGAGCTTGAGTAAGCGAACAAAACCGTCGAACATAGAATTATTGATCTTCAGACTGAATTTCAGTAGCCTCCTGAAAAATAGGCAGTGATTTGATGGCCGACGGAGCAGAAGTCTCTTTCAAAATTTGCAGCGAAATGAACTCACCTGTTAAAAAACTGTTTTCTTAGGGACAGTAAGTATTTTTTTAAACTGAAGCGAAAAAAAATTATCAGAACAAAATAAATCAATTTATATTAACTGGGGGCTTTTTAAAATTTTAAGCTTTTTTTATACTACTGTCAAGCTTTTTATTAAATTCTGAGGTAAGATTTTGTTTTGTATCTTTGAAAGAACAAAACACCTTCAAAATACTAAAACGGGAATTAAATTATTAATTAAAAAATGTTAGCGGCAATAAAATTTGAAAAACGACTCATCATTAGTAATTAAGATGTTTTAAATTATATCGCAAATCAAACTTATTTAACTGCCCTAAATTTCTATTTGAACTTCGACATGATCGAGTCACCTTTAAAAACATGCATGAGTTAATACAATAATATACCAATTTCTCAAATACCATATCGTTATCCAATAATAATTGTGGGATGGGAATAACAAAAGATTTATTCATATCCTTATGAACCACATAAACCCTATACTCAATATATGACATACCGAAATATTTTAAGAGGCGTAACAACTTCCGTACGACAAAGACATTCATAATTTCCTGACATGTTTCTGGATAAAAAAGACAAAGTACAGAAGCTTAGCAATGTTGATAATTAATAATGCATACGTCGTCGGAGAATTCCCAATTTGTTCTTTTGATACATGCATAAAGCAATAACCTTTAGGCATGAAGAATTTGAGTAAGCGTACAAAACCGTCGAACGTAGAATTATTGATCTTCAGATTGGATTTCAGTAGCCTCCTGAGAAATAGGCAGTGATTTGATGGCCGATGGAGCAGAAGTCTATTTCAAAATTTGCTGTGAAATGAACTCACCTGTTGAGAAACTGTTTTCGTTGAGACGGGGAGTATTTCTTAAAACAGAAGAATCCCCCCTCCTCCAAAAATAAATAAATAAATAAATAAAATAACATTTATGTGAACAGAATAAATTAATTTTCAATAAAAGGAGATTTTTTAAAACTTGAATTCCTTATATATTGCTGTCAAACTTTTTACCTTTACATTCCGAGGTAGAATTTTGTGTTGTATTTTTAAAAACGAAGATTAGTTTCAAAAAGTTAAAATGGAAATTGAATTGTTAATTTAAAAAAAATTGAGGGGAAAAAATTGAAAAAGGACTCAGTTATTAAAATGTGTTAAACTAAATCTCGATCAAACTTATTTAAGTGTTCTGAACTCCAATTTGATCTTCAAACATTATATTGTGTCATGTAATTTCGCTTATTCGGATAAATCAAACACTTTTCTGTTTTGCATACAGAAGAAAATAAAGTAACTCTAATACTTTTTCCGTATTATTTAAGTATACGCATGTTTATAATAAAAAATAACTTTATTGGTAATGCAATTATTAAGTCACTCAAATTTTGTGACTTTTTCCACCTATCTCCCCTTATGTCAAATTTCTCAAACTGTACCAGGTATCTTACTCTCTCTTTTTCACTTTTAAACCGTTCGAAAAACTGAATCTCTTATACATTCTGCTAACAGTAGAAAAAAAAAAATCATACAAAACTTACAAACATACGTGTGATAGATTTTCGATGAAACTGTAATTATAATTTTAAAAGAACATCTGAAGACATGGCATAAACTGCAATGATGATGACGATAAATCTATAATTTAGATTTTTTACTTTTTCGCAATATCGACGTAATAAATATAAAATTATATTGAAATAACTGCAAAATTATTCTCCAACATTAAAAATGTAGACCATTTTAAACGTGAAATTTAAATAAGTCGAAATTTATTTTGATTCCAAAAACATAAAACTTTTCACTGTTAAATATTTTGAAAAACTAAATCTCTCACGCATTCTGCAAGCGTAGAAATAAAATTGATACAAAACTTGCAAACATAAATTTGGTAGGTTTTCGATGAAACTGTAATATTAATTTTAAAAGAAGATCTGAAGAAAAATCGCTTACAGCGAATAAACTGCTACGATGATGATGGGAAATCTATAATTTGAATTCTTTTGAGTTAAAGTACAGCTATTACATAACTTTCGGAACAGTGAACGCTACATTTAATCAAAAAAAGAAACATTCAATATTTCCTCAGAAGTTGTTTTTGTAAAAGGTGGGGGGGGGGGGGGAGATAAAAACAGATAAAGAAAATTACTCTACCGTGTGTTGCATAAAAAATTATCTCCAATATATGAATAATATAAAAAAATAATTTAATAATTTTGAATATTTCTTTTTTTGTGTGCGTATGCATAGAAATAAAGAATTGCGTAAGCTTAAAAAAAATCACTAAACTATTTGAAAAACTAAATCACTTACGCATTCTACAAACGTAGATATAAAATTAATACAAAACTCACAAACATAAATATGGTAAGTTTTCCATAAATCAGCAATTTTAATTTAAAAAGAATATGTAAAGAAACAGCATAAATTATAATGATGGTAATGTGGTATGACGGTAGTTAAATTATAATGAGTTTTTTTAATACTGTATTTACTTACTAATATTAAACTATATTGCATTTTTTTTATTCTTACGTAAGCCACATTAATACCTTATATATTGAGGTTTAAATACTTCATGTTCATTTCCAGACACAGCTCTTTCCTAGCTACGAATATTCATACAGGATGTCATGAAAAAGGTGAAAACCCTTTGTTAAATTACATAATTCGATAATGGTCAACGAAAGGAATATTCCGCTTTTTGCTTTTTTATTTAAAAAAATAATAAAATTACATACTTTTAACCATACGATTTCAAAATTAGTTCAAAATTACGCAGACAGGTGGCGTTGTAAGCTTAAAAAACTGCATGATAATATTTTCCAACTTCCACCATTCATAAGAACAACCTACACCAAACATAAAACGAAACTAGCCGATACCTATATGGATAATACTCATTGAGTAGGGTATACTTCATGAGGAATGTACTCATATGCTTTATAAATGTAATGTCCCTTTCCCGCCAAACTTTATAAATTTTGTAGATAAGCTTTGTCTTTTAAATGTCCCCAGTGAAAGAAATTGAGAGGTTTTATATACTGACAATTTGTAGCTTACAACGCCAGCTATTAGTGAAATTTTGAACTAATTTTTAAACCATATGGTTAAAAATTTATTGATTTTCAAATAAAAATGCAACAAACAGGTCATTTTTATCGTTAACTATTTTCAAATTATTTAATTTAAAAAAAGAGTCTCTCTGTTTGGGGATATGCGGTATATATATCTATAGATCCAGGTTATATAGCTCTTTATGAAGAATTATTTTAAATGGATAAAAAAAACAGAATTTGCATTTAAAATAAATTTTAATAGATTTAATTTTTTAAATAGATTTTTAATGGATTATTAAGAACCAAATAACGTTGTTGGTACCTCTTCACTTATTACAAAAGAAATTCATGTGCGCTTTGTACGTACTAGAAATAAGTATTATATTTTTAAACAATTTTGAATAGCAAAGTCATCTTCTAATAATTTATTATTATTATTTAATAATGTGCTAAACAATATTTTGTGATAACTTAAACATAGAAGTAAACATCGAGTAAAAATGTAATCAAAAATATTTTTGTTTATTTCTTATTTAAATTTTGTGAAATCTTTAAAAAAATCTTCTCTGGTTCAGAACCAAAACAATGGTGAATCATTGATTCAACATCGATGTTGAATTGCTCAAAGGTGAACTTTCCAAATGAATATTCGGAAAGAAAATGGTTCTACTATTTGTTGTTGTATTACAGTGATGGTATTATTTAAATTCATATAAGGTTTATATTAGAGGTCTGCACGGGCCGAAATTTCCAGGCTCGAGCGTGACCCGAAAGTTAAAATTTTGGCCCGAACCCGGCCCGGCCCGAACGAAAGAAATATTGTCCCAGTCCGGCAAGGCCGAAAGTTATAATTTCGACCCGAGGCCGGCCCGGCCTCGACGACTAGGAAGAACGATATCAGTCTCGGCTTCGTACGGAAAAAATAAGTTAGGCTCGGCCCGGCCCGATACTCCAGGAAAAAAAATTAAGGCCCGAGCCCGGCTCGACAAGATTAGTAACTAGGCCCGTCCGGCCCGAATGCCGTTAATGAAAATCGGCCCGTGCAGATCTCTAGTTTATGTGGTGTTAACAGAGTAAAATATAACAAGTACAGTTTCAGAGGCTTGTCTTACAATAAAATCTTATAATAAATGATACGCATATGGCAATATAATCCAGCGTTTTTGAGTGGATTGTAATTTACTACTTTTGAAAGCAATATTACTTATTTTAAGTTATTTAAATACGAACAAATACCAAGCATCCAAGAAAATATGGAGGTGCAGTATGCATTTTTGCCGATCCCACCGAAGCTAGCACATAGAAGCAAAATGTAGGCTTCTGATTGATTGAATAATTAAATTAGCATTTTGTTTTGGTTCAGTTTTCAATTTACCTTTATTTAATCATCAGTTTCTGTTTGAAAATCTTTTAAAAGATGGATTTTGATTAATTTCCTTCTACTTTTACATATTTATTAAGAGATAAAAAGAAAGATTTTCTGAAATTTAGAATTAAAGAAGTTAATGATGATGTTTCTCAACAGTTATGTATTACTTTTTAAAAAATATAAAAATAAAATTGAAATTTCTTGTTAATTATTTTAACATGATAGAATAATTTATCCACAATAATCACATTTCCTTTTTTACGGCATCAGTTATGCAGTATTTTCAAACCTAACTCTTGTATATTAATTTAAAATTATTATTATTGTCTTATTTTAACACGATATACTTATATACGCCACTAATACTTACATCCACATTTAGAAAGATTTATTTACAAACAATAATTGCTCTTTAAATTATTCAAACAATCAGAAGCCCGTATTTACTTTGCTATGCTAGCTTCGGTGGGATCGGCAAAAATGCGTGCAGTATGCCCTAAAACCGGCTTGCAATATGATGCGCGTTATAGCTCAAATATGAATGTCCCCATTAATCCTAAACAAACCAATCACGTTGAAGAGGTATAGAAGTTTTTGACATCAACCATGCATTTTTTCTCTAAATGAAAAAAAAAAAAAAAAAAAAAAAAAAAAAAAAATCTGCTTAATATTTTATTGCAACATTTTATTATATTATGAATTTAAAACTGTATTATTAAAAGTTTATTTTTTATTTGTGTGTGTGTGTGTGATAGCACGTGGTTGTGTTTATGCTTAAAATAGTGGATTTTAGGGTTGCATTTTTAGCGTCACTCCCAGCCATTATACTTCTGCTGAATTGTTTCTTCTTACTCTATTCTTCTATGTATACCAAGCATCTACTACCGTATAAAAACATACATAGATAACCATATGATTCGTGCAAATAATTCGAGGTAATTTCATATATTTTGAATTAATTACAGTTCTTTTAAAATTAAGAAACAACTATAAGACAGAAAGCAATTTAAATGGAAGTAGGTACAAAAATATTTACATAACAAATAGATATGCTTCCACACACACACAAATACGTACAAATAAAAATAATAACAAATTCTACTTATATTCATGTTTGAATACCATAATATTATGCATGAATTCTTAGAAAAAGTTTATTGAATCCCAGTTTATTATATACCACAAAAATATAAAGTGTAAATATTTTACATGTCAAAAATTTGTACTTTTCATCCTTTCTATACACAAGAATTTAGATAAAAAAATACTTTAAAACTTTTATTCGTAAATAGACCTCCAATATTCTATATTGATTTCCTTTCAGAAGTACAACGTAAACTTTTCTTTGGATACATTTAAATCCGTTTACATAATATTTCGACTTTTAAAGCCAAGCAAGTTAAATAAATAAGGCTTGACACTTATTTTTATCGTCAGCTGGAAAAGTTTATACACTGGTCAAATACAATATTTTTTTCCTTTTCAAAGTCTCCAAATGCTTTATTTATCTTCAGACGATTTCTGAAAATCCAAAATGAAATTTTGATCCTTTATCCCCATTTTGAAAAGTTCTTCATAAGAAATTTCTTGATAGTAGAATTAAGCCAGAAATGAAGTTAAAAATCCTTAAGCTTACGAAACTAACTTTTTAGTTACGTTTAATTATAAAAGAAGTCAAGTATAGATAGCTATTTAAATGTAGAATGACTGACAAAAGAATCGATAATGCTCCGAGCTTCAAAAAATGCTTTCTGGAGGTATACATTGAAACTTAAAACATAAAATAACTTTATTTTCCCATGCAGCTAATGAAAAAAACGTAAATACATATTGGTGTATAATATTGGTAATTTTAGCATATAATTTGTAGTTATACTTCCTATTCATTAAAGATATAAATTTCTATATATGCAAAAAGTTAAATGAAAGTTAAATATGCTTTAGTTACCTCCATTTCCAGCATATTATTATAATTAAAAAAAAAAAAAAATTGTGTTACGAAAATTAGAACAGGAATCAAATTCTTTAATATTCTAATCAATTATTAAAATGAATTCCGAATACTCTTAGCATATTTTATGTAACACTTTAATGGTTTTATTTTGTGAGTTTGATAAATATGATCTCTAATATCCTGCATTAACTTATTTTCTAGATATGGAGTTGGCTCTTCCATGATTATGTTTACAGCGTATTATTCAAAATGTTTTTAAAAGTTGTCTTACGAAAACTAGAGTAGGAATAAAATTCTTTAATGTTCTAACCAATTAAAGAAATGAATTCCGGTACTACTAGGTTATCCCGTCGACCTAAAAATTTTCGCCAAACTATAAGATTAAAAGCCAATAATGGATGATCGTGAATGTCGCATTTAATGACATTAAAGACGATTCATATGTTTAAAATGCCATTAAGTGATTTTTATTTCGACTTTTTATTTGTGTTTTTATAATATTCCACTAATTATTTTTTTATTATTATTTAAAATAAAAATTACGTCAGTATGTATAATTTGGCAATTAGTTTGGCGATTTGTATAATTTGGCGAAATTGGTCGACGCGATAACAGAGTAGTACCTGAATTCTTTATACGTTCGGTATATTTTATGTTATTAAATGTGTTATTTTGGGTGTTTGACAAATTATGACCTCCAGTGAATAAGATCGAATTCTTTAATATTCTAATCAATTAGTGAAATTAATACCCGAATACATTTGGCATATCTTATATAACATTTTTAAGGTTTTATTTTCTAAGCTTGATAAGTTATAACCTCAAATGTTCTAGATTAATTTCTTTTCGGAAATACGTGGTTGGCTCTTCCATGATTTACACTTACAGCGTATTATTCAAAATGTTTTAAAAAGTTGTCTAACGGAAAGTTAGATCAGGAATGAAATTCTTTAATATTCTAATCAATTTGTGAAATGAATTCCGAACACGTTTGGCATATTTTATATACAAGATGCCACTCAAAAAATAACAACAAAAAAAGAGAAATTACACATAAATTAAATTTATGACATTTTTCACAGTATTTATGCATGAACTTTGAAAAATATATTGCTTATAATAAATATATAAAAAAAATGAATTTGAAACAAATTACTTTTTAACTATTTGAATTTCTTTCTTAAATCTTACAGTCATGTTTTTCTGAAAGAACTCTGTACTGCAAAAAAAAGTATAGAGTTACTAAGATTTTTCTAGTAGATTTGTATACCAAGAACTTTTCATGTAACAGTAACAGCAAAAACTCATGTAACCTTCCTCGGTTACATGCAATTTTGCTGTTATCATTATATGAAAAGTTCTTGGAATACAAATTTGCTAGAAAAATTGGTACTACTAGGTTATGCCGTCAGCCAAAAAAATTTTCGCCAGGCTATAAGATTAAATGCCAATAGTTTTTTCGTGATTTAAAATAAAAATTATGCGAATATGTATAATTTGGCTTTTAGTTTGGCGATTTGTATAATTTGGCGAAATTGGTCGACGGGATAACAGAGTAGTACCGAAAAATTTTAGTAACTTAAGATTTTATTATTTTTTTTTATTTATTTATTTATTTTTATTTTTATTTTTATTTTTTTACAGTGTGGTCAAACACTGCGAAATATGTTGTTAATTCACTGAACATAAAAACATACGAGTAAATAAAAATTATTTTTCTTTAGTTCACAGTATTTTCTATCGATCGCCAATCCAGCAACAGATGCAGTGAACTCAATCAGAAATTTAATTTCGTATCATTTTAAAAATACTTCGGCATACACTTCATGATTCATAGATTTCATCATTATTCTATGAGAAAATAGCGAAAATTTGCACGATTTGCATTTCTTTCACGATCGTTTGACAAAATTCGTGATTTTATTTCGTGATCGTTTGACGAAAATCGTTGTTGTATATCGCGATCATCTGACGAAAATCACTGCTTGATTTCGTGATTCTTTGAAGAAAGTCACTGTTTAGTTTGCGAACAGTTGATAAAACTCGCGATTTTATTTCAGGATAATTTTTAACAGAAATCGCTGTTTTATCTCCCGAATGAAAATCGTTGTTTTATCTCCCGAATGAAAATCGTTGTTTTATTTCGCGATCGTTTGACGAAAATAATTTTATTTCGCAATTGTTTGATGAAAAACTTTGTTTTATCTCCCGATCGTTTATTGAAAATCTATGTTTCATTTGAGGAATGTTAGAAAAAAATCACTGTTTTATAGTTTTATTTTGTGAGTTTAATAAATCATGACTTCCGTCCTTTATTGACTTTTTCTTTCAGAGATATGAAGTTGGTTCCTCCATGATTATAATTCCAGCATATTATTTAAAATGTTTTTAAAAAGTTGTCTTACAAAAGTTAGAATAAGAATCAAATTCTTTAATATTCTAATCAATTAACGAAATGAATACCGAATAAGTTTAGAATATTTTATGTAGCACTTTTATGATTTTATTTTGTGATTTTGATAAATTATGAACTCCAATGTCCTGCATTGACTTCTTTTCAATGATACGAGGTTGAATCTTCCATGACTACATTTCCAGCGTATTATTCAAAATGTTTTAAAATGTTGTCTTACGAAAGTTAGAATAGGAATGAAATTCTTTAATATTTTAAACAATTAGTAACGTAATTTCCGAGTACATTTGACATATTTTATATAACATTTTTAAGGTTTTATTTAGTGAGTTTGATAAACTATGACCTTCAATGTCCTGCATTGACTTCTTTTCAGAAATACGGGGTTGGTTCTTCCATGATTATATTTCAAATTTATTCGAAATGTTTTAAAAAGTTGTCTTACAAAAATTAGAATATGAATTAAATTCTTTAATATTCTAATCAATTAGTGAAATAAATTATGAATACGTTTCGCATATTTTTCATAACATTTTTAAGGTTTTATTTTGTGCTTTTGATAAATTATGACCTCCAATGTCCTACACTAACTTCTTTTCGAAAATACGATGTTGGTTTTTCCTTGTATACATGTAAATCCGTCTATATAATACTTCAACTTTAAAAGCGAAGTAAGTTAAATAAATAAGGCTTGACGTCTATTTTTATCGCCAACTGCAAGTATTTCATAAACCAGTCAAAAGATATATTTTCCCGTTCAAAGTCTTTTCCAATGTTTTATTTATCCGCGGACGATTTCTAAAAATCCAAAATGAAATTCTGATCCTCTAACATCTAATAAATAACATTTGATAAAGTTCTTTGTAAGATTTTTGAACTCAGGTATAAAGCGAGAAAAAAAAAATAACGATTCTTTTGAGTTTATAGATAGAAGCATATTTTTCAGTTAATTTTAATTAAAAAAGTATTCACGTAAGATAGCCATAAAAATATAAAAATGTTGACAAAAGAACAAGTACTTCTCGAAGATTTTTACAGTATTTCAGTGATATTTAAAACATATAAAATCTTTAATTTTTATTATGATTACTCAAAAGAGAGCTAAATAGATCTTTTGTAAATTCAGTAAATCATTTCTATGGTTACAGATCATGAGAATTAAAAAATTATAAATTTTTGCGTGTAGTTGATACTTCTTAATTTAAATCTGTTATGATAAGGCTACTTTTTTAACTGTTGCAAATGCAAAATGCAAAAGTGTTCAATATAAGGTAATAATTAACGATGTGTTGATGAAATAGATTTGTCATTAATTTTCAATGTGTTACATTTTAAAACAAAGTAAAAACTGCTGTTTTTCGCGATCAAAATCCCTCGAATTATGATACTTTCAATTTTATGAAATTTCAGAATACAGCGACACCCGCTAAGGAAGTTTCCGAACGGAATGGAAAGATTAAACTTCTTAAATGGGAAAACTTCTTAATGGAAAATTGGTAATTAAAAATTAACAGTTTAAATATTGATATTCGGTAGTGGGTTTATTTTATCTTAGTACAATAATACACAGAGTAATTTCTACAAGATCTATCTTGGGTTTTTTTAAATTTAAATTGTTTTGCACACTTAAAAAATTAGCTAATAAAGTAAAAATGTATAATTACCTTAGAAAGATTCTAATAAATAATTTTATTTTACTTTATGTAACGAAAACTTAAATATTGAAATGTTTCGGTTCCATCTTATAAGAACCGTAATTATAATAAACATAAAAAATAAAAATACGAATCGTTTCACGATCAATAGAAATAACTGATATTTGTATGATTCGTATTTTAATTTTTTATTTTTATTATGATTACGGTTCTTATAACATGGAACCGAAACATTTCAATATTTGTTTTTAAGTTTTCGTTACACCTATGAAGTAAAATAAAATTATTTATTGGAATGTTTATATGTAAAAAGTGTATATCTTAATATCTGGTGATTTAAAAAAATCTAAAAGATCTAATAAATTTTTACTTTAGAAACTCTTTATTTAATCCAAGACAAGAAATTTCTCTTTCAGCGTAATTTAATATGCTTTTGCAAAAAAAAAAAAAAAAAAAAAAAAAAAAAATCGTTTACAGTTTTTTGTTTTTGTTTTTTATTACTCGATGATCTTTAATTGATAAATGCCTAACTATCTTAAGCTTTTGAAAACTTCTTCATGCATATCGATAAAATGCAGGAAAGTTTCTATTCTTTTTACAGTTTCCGAAAAACTAAGAAATTCTACATCTTCTGCCTTAACAGATGTAAATTTTCCATTTATCATTTTTGGGTGAAAAAAGTCCGTGCCAGGATTCGAACCAGGGATGTATTAGCTGAAGCCGCCAATGCTCCTCCAACTGAGCCTCCCGAACACGTACACTGGAGGACTATTTCACCCAATTAACCACAACGATCTTGTCATTAATAAAGTCTTATTGCTTTCGTAATCACAAGGCAGCGATTTCACATTTTGAAAACATCTGGGCTTCTTTGGTTTTCCAACGACTAAAATTCTTACCATTTCAGAATCATCCACGCTGTCACCCAATAAAATTGTAAGCCGTACCCCCCCCCCCCTCCTTTTTTTTTTTTAACTTCCGTAACATTTTTTGCCATACGTTTTATCTAGAGAACCTACATCTGATTACAATGTCCCATTTCTCTAGTTTTATCCGGTAAAAGATTTGTTCACACTCATCCGTATTGAAAACATCTTTAGGATGATAGCCAGATATCAAATTTGGTGAGATTATATTCCACTTTTCCATTTCTTGTGGATCGGCACTTTTACTGTCACCTTTTATAGAATTATAATAACTCAATCCAACTCCTTTCTTTATTCTATCAATCCTTCCATTTGAATGAGTAAATTCAATCTCCATTTTTTTTCCTTTTTTTAATTTTTCCAGTTTTTGTCTAAAAATAGGTTCGTTATAGGATGTGGCTTGTTTGAACCAAATTAATAACTTTTCTTTCATAACTTCACATTTCCTTCTTTTCACATTTTATTTTATTTTTTTTTTAATTAGCAGACGAGATCTCGTTTTACTACAAATCCTTTCAGAGAAGTCACTGGTATGTTCAACTTCTTTGCAATTTCAACTCTTATTATTTCAACTTTTTTCAAAATTTTGATTTTGTCTTCAGTCGACAAAGCTTTTATTTTAATTGCCCAACCGGACATTTTGGGAGACAAAATCCAGAATTTTTCATACACCTCATTATAGAGTGGCTGCCGCACACCTTCTGAAAAGTGGGAATATTCAGCGCATTGAGTAGGCTGCAAAATCTCTGGACCTAAAACCAATCACATAAGTATATCGTAATACTAATAATATATATTCCACATAAAAAATAACAATTTATATTATAAAAAAATATTTTGCTTCTAAAACGTTGTATATTAATATAAACATTTAAAATATATTAAAAAAAATTTATTTACTTGTTTCAACTCCTATTAATAAAAAGTTCCTATTATTTGAAAAGGTCACATATTTGTAACGATAAACTATCATTTCGCATCGCAAATATATGGAGTGGATGGTTAGACAATTTACACGGGATTATTTAACTAGACAACGGACAATATCCAAATTAAAAAGCGCGTGATACATTTAATTTATTTTCAATAATTCTTTATTTCGATTTTCACGTTCATTGTATTTGTAATTTTTATTTTTCTGTTTACATTCTGAGGATGACTCAATTAATAGGAGTTGAAACATGTAAATAAAATTTTTTTAATACATTTGAAATGTTTTTATTAATATACAACGTCTTAGAAGTTAAATATTTTTTTTATACTATAAATTCTTTTTTTTATGTAGAATATATATTATTAATATTACGATATAGTTATTAGTGGACGTAATCAAGACTTACTAGTGTTATTTTTCACATTCACAACCACAAAAGTACTGGACATTCTCTGAAGACGCTTGGAAGCATGTCACATCAGATCTTAGCAATTATTCTGGAACTACGATTGGCGCTACAAAAGGCTGGCCCGCGATCCCTCAACACCTCTTACAAATAAATTTATTTTTGTGTTGCTCGCATCTAGTATTAAGACTTGCACATTTTACAGGCCTACATTAGGCTGTTTGAGAATCGAAAAAAAAAAAAAAAAAATCTGTTAAAATTACAATTTTTGATTTTGCTATTTTCGAGGTCATTTGTTGGATTAGTAACATTGTTTTATTTTTTAAGAAAAGCATTTTAAAATATAAATTAGTTAATAATAAATATAAAATATTGAAAAAAATTTAAAAATTCCTTCAAAAACCTACAAATTTGGTTTTGAAAAATTACAACATTGTATCCACATATTTGGCGATAAAAAAGGTGACGTAGTTTCAAAAGTAGAATTTTCTGACAACCCTAACCAAATGTCATAACCCCAAAATAAGGAAAGCGAAAAATTCGTAGCGCCATATTTGGCGATTTAACTCACTTTCTAACGTGGAATAAAGAAATAAAAATCCAATCATAAAAAATTTAAAGAATAAAAAAATATATAAAGTATGATTATATATTATACAGAGAATTTTTATCGGTTCTCCAACTTTTATGTATAGGGCTACAAAATGCACCAGGTTCTCGATGGTAGGTGCGAACAACACCAAGACAGGCTCCCTTGTTAGCATAGAAAGGCGTTGCAGATTCTGCCGCTCAATTATGTGTTGCCATGTTCTCTGCTAAAGACTGAATTTTCCTTGCCAGCTATTTATGATATGAACATTTCTGTCTTTGTATTCAAATGTGCTTGCAGCTATCTTTTCAATAAAATTCTATTTGTATCCTATGGTTTCCTTTTTTTAAGTTCTCATAACTTTCCCATATTCTTTTATCGTTAGAACTTTATGTTACAATATTTGTTGATTTGGAGCACTTTTGCACGTTGTTACATAGGAAAACGACTCGTTCTTAATTTTTGCAATCTAGTGTCTGGTATTAACTTTTTGGACGTTATTACAAAATGCTCTAGTCTTTTATATTCCAAATTATGAATTCATAAAAATTTCATCTTCCCAAGAAATTTTTGTGAATTTTGAAAACTATTTTAGAAAATTTACACAATTATCTAACACTAGAACCGCCATAAGGGATCAAAATGACCCCTGCCAGAATGGTAATAGTCGATTCGAACCAAAATTTTCTTCATAAGACATGTTAAATATATGCAACACAAAAATAGGCTAATTAACTAATTTAAATAGTTTTAAATTAAAATTCTGGTGCGAAACACTTTTTATAAAACTTTAGTAAAATACCCGGCTGTTTTAGTGTTAATAAATTTTAGAAGGATTTTGCCAATAATAATGAATCAAATTTGAGTTTACTGCAATATTAATAACTCCATTAATTTTTTTTTTCTTCTATTATTTAATACAATTAGGAAAAGTACAAACATAATACGCTTAAAAGAAAAATATAGAAATATTATCTGACTGAAACTTTACCCCGCAATCTTTCTTAATCAAGAAAAGTGAAAAGATGCGAAAAAGAAATCATCCTTTTAAACATAAATTAATTTTTTGCAACCTAAAAGGTTTTTGGAACAAGTTGAAGTAATGTATTTAGATACTAATTTATTAAGTCGTCGACCAAAAAACTATTGCCAAACTATACGATTAAATGCCAATAATGGATGATCGTGGATTTCACACTAAATTACATTAAAAAGATATCGGTGTTTAAAACGTCATCAGGTGACTTTTATTCCACCTTTTAATTTGTATTTTGTTTTTGTTTTTTTTTAAGTTTTACTAATTTATTTGCTCTTTCGATATTTAAAATAAAAATGAAGTCAATATGTATTATTTGACTATTTGTTTGGCAATTTGTATAATTTGGTGAAATAGGTCGATCGTATTATACAATTAATCGATGAATTAAACTTTATGACAGGATATTTTAATGTAATTTTAAAGTATAGTCGGGACATAAAAGGTTAAAAGATTTGCTAATGATACTTAAAATAATCAATTTCTTTAATAGCCTATATATTTATTGTAGAGATTAGTTTTATTTTTATAAGCTTGAAAAATATCTCCTTCAATGCCCTAAATTGATTTCTTTTCAGATATACATTTTTTTTTTTTTTTTTTTAATGTAAATTCTTCTGCATAACACATCCTCTTTCAAAACAAAGGATGTTAAATAAAAAAAAGCTTGACATTTACCCTCAGCTGGAAGCATTTTACAAACCAGTCAAAAGATATTCTTTTCTTTTCAGCATTCGAATGTTTTATTTATCTGCAGACGATTTCTAAACATCCAAAATGAAATTTTGATCCCCCAACTTCTAAGACCACTTGGAAAAAAGTCTTCGTAAGAAGGTTCCTGAAAACAGGGTAAAGCCGAAAATCGCAACTAAGAAAATTAAATTTTCCAAGTTTACGAAATTAAATAAATTTTTACATTATTTTTGATTAAAGGAGGATATAAATCAGATAAATTGAGAAGTTAAATATAAAATGACTATCACAATCAATCTATGAATTAAGTAAATTTTGAAACACATAATTTTAATAGTATTTTAAAGTACCATCGGAGAAAAAAGGCTTAAAAGATTTGCTAATGATAGTTAAAAAATCAATTTCTTTAATTGCTGATGTAACTATTGTAGAAATTAGTTTTATTTTTGTAATCTTGAAAAATATCTCTTTCAATATCATACATTGATTTCTTTTCAGATGTACAATGTTTACTTTTCCTTATTTACATACAAATCCTTCTGCATAACACATCGGCTTTCAAAACCAAAGGATGTGAAATAAATAAGGCTTGACATTTATCCTCAGCTGGAAGTATTTTACAAACAAGTCAAAAGATATTCTTTCCTCTTCAGTATTCGAATGTTTTATTTATCTGCAGACGATTTCTAAAAATCCAAACTGAAATTTTGATCCTCCAACTTCTAACACCACTTGGAAAAAACCTTTGTAAGAAGCTTCAATGAACGCAGGCTAAAGACGAAAATCACAACTAGGAAAATTAAATTCTCCAAGTTTACAGAATTAAATAAACTTTTTGGTTAATTTTATTAAAAATGGAGATAAATCAGATAACTTGAGAAGTTAAATGTAAATTGACTGTCATAACTAATAGAAAAATTAAATAAATTTTATAGTACTTTTAATTTAAATGGTAATTTTTATTTTAATGGAACTTTAAAATACCGTCGGAGCAAAAAAGATTAAAAGATTTGCTAATGATAGTTAAAATAATAAATTTATTTAATAGACGATGTAACTAGTGAAGAAATTAGTTTTATTTTTGTAAGCTTGTAAAAATATCTCCTTCACTGCCCTACAATTATTTCTTTTCAGATATACAGTGTTTATTTTTCTTTATTTACATGCAAATCCTTCTGCATAAAACATAGACTTTAAAAACCAAGGATGTTAAAATAAATAAGGCTTGACATTTATCCTCAGTCGGAAGTATTTTACAAACCAGTCAAAAGATATTATTTCCTCTTCAGCGTTCCAATGTTTTATTTATTTGCAGACGATTTCTAAAAATCCAAAATGAAATTTTGATCCTCGAACTTCTAAGACCACTTGGAAAAAGTCTTTGTAAGAGTCTTCCTGAAAGCAGGGTAAAGACAAAAATCACAACTAAGAAAATTAAATTTCCCAAGTTTACGGAATTAAATAAACTTTTCCATTAATTTTGATTAAAAGAGAAGTTAAATCAGATAAATTGAGAAGTTAAATGTAAAATGAATCACAGGAATCAAGATTTAATTTACGTTTTAAAAAATGACTATGGGTTGTATAATGACACTTAAAATATTTATATAAACATTTTTTTTTCGTATTTAATTTGTTAAAATTAGGAAGCTTCAAAATATCGTTATTTTTGTTTTGTTTTTCTTATTCTATTGTTATAAATGAAAATCAGGAATTTTAAACATGTCAGTTTCAAATTAAAGTTATGTTATTTTAAATGAAATGAGTGAAAGGATTATATTATTAAATATATTTTAAATAAAATTAATGAAAAAAAAAAAAAAAAAAAAAAAAAAAAGGCCACGGGTACAACATCTGGCGATGCGTCAAGTTAGCATAAAAATACCGAGTGCTTGATTTATCGGCAAAGACGTCATATATACGCACCACTTTGGTGCGATTTTTTTATCTGAAGCTAATTTTCTGAAGCGTATTTGTTTTCAGTACCAGTTACATATATATATATAGTGTAATTCTTTTCTGTTATTTAAAAAAAGGAATAGTAATAAATTAAAAAAAAGTTTAAGTAATAATTATACAACAAAACAATTAATATCATTTAAAAAAAAAAGAAAATTAAAGTAAATAAAAACAGTATATTAACGAATAAATAACAATTGCCGAGTTATCATGTGAGGCATATATTTGCCTTTTTGTTACAATTGCGCCAATGTGGTGTGTATATGATATATGCGCCTAATTCTTTAGCAGAATCTTCGAATTAAAAAAAAAAAAAAAGTGATCAATTAAAATAAATTATGAATAAAAGCAACATGATTTAATACTTAGTATGCATTTAAAGGGAGACCAAACTGGTGCCAAGGGCGCCTAATAATCAGTTATTTACACTTTCATTCGTAGCGAAATTTAAAACGATATCTATGCTATATACCGCATTGTCATAACGCAGAAAAATAACGTTTCATGTGAGTCCTCTTTTATAACTTGTTAAGTTTGATAGTTAATAAATTAAAACACAAATAACAACAGTTTTCTTTTGCAATAATGAAAATACAACCAGTGTTAAAAATGTGACCTTTGATCGACGAGTGAAAATTAACACTTTGAATAATATTATGGAGAGATTAATTAAGCTTAACTATTATACTAATCATCTAAATTTGATGACACGGAAAGCCACCATAAACTAATTTCCCATGATAATTTACTTTTTGCACAAAACATTAATCGAGATTTCCAATGCAAATAATATATCATTAAATACATATTGTCCTTAATATTTCCGCATATTTATTAAACAGATTAAGAAAATAATTATTTATATTAAAGAATCCAGCTTATTATAAAACTGTCAAGTTTTAATTTTATGTGATTGTTTAACATAGTATGAAAGCTTAGAAATTATAATATTAACTTTCAAACAATATGTTTTATGTATGTGATATATTGACGCGAAAATGTATGTGTTTCATATTATAAATCTCATAATTTTATTATTTTGTTTTTTATTTAAGTTTATTAATTTTTCCTCAGGGAGAAAATTTTCACCAATTTTTTTTCTTTGATGAAGTCTAAGGATGCAAACCGAAAATACTCGGGTGTATATTTAAACTCGGTGAGTATGTTTTATACATTTAAAATGTATCTTTTAAATTTTTAACATAAATATTGTTTATGGTCGCTTTTAAAATAAAAGATTAACTTAAAATCAGATTATAATTTAAAAATTCATTGAAGGGTAAATTTTGGATTTTGTCTTATGATTTTACGAACAAAGAATGTTTGATAATTTACATTCTTAATAATTTCCCCACACACTGTAAAAAAAATATATAAATTTACTAAACTTTTTCTAGAAAACTGGGATCCCTAGAACTTTTTAGGTAACGGTAAAAGTAAACATTCATGTAGTAAAATTAGTTACATGAATTTTTGCTGATATCGTTATATAAAAAGTTCTAGGAATTCCAGTTTCCTAGAAAAAGTTTAGTAATTTTACAGATTTTTTTTTAACAGTGTAATCACTTATTTTCCACTTTAAGCAAAATAATTTTTTTTTTTTTTTTTTTTTTTTTTTTTTTTTTCATAAAATGTTGTATGATTGTTTTCATTTCGAGGCACACAATACATACATTTTATTTATAACAAAAAACTTAATAGCAGAGGAATTGTTTATGAGAATAAATATCTTTCTTTTTTAACTTCTATAAATAATCATCTTGCTTTTGCATCTCGACTTATCTTAATAAAAGGAAAATATTTAACGAGCATCCGTTTCTCACTATTCTTCAAGAAATGTATTTATTTAACAGTAACAAATCCAAAAAATGAATTTAAATTTTTTAAAAAGAATTTTAAAAGATGTTTTATGACGCAAAAATAGTTAGTACTTTACTAAAGCTGTTTCTTTCAAAATATTTTACGAATATTTTAAATGACTTATAGGATTTAACAAAGATCTCTTTTAAAGAGATGAAAGGCAGTGTCGAATTGATTATATAAACATTATAGCATCAGGGTAAGTTCATTACATTAGTATTTTTAGCATTGTTACATAACAATTAAAAATTTTACTGTCATCATATTTTTTGCAATTGTACTTTAGAAAGTTGAATTCAGTAAAAATAAAATTTAAAGTAATTCTACTCGAATTACCGAATATCTTAAATAATACTGCGGATTTAGATAAATATGTGAAACAAGTGAATCAGATGGATTCGGACAATTAGAACTCAGGTTTAGAAACTGCAGACGCTACTTCTGAGCTACAAATATTTGGCATATGGCTGCAAAACTTGTCACATATATTGTTTCTCAAACCTCCTGCTCAACAACGCAAAGCTTCTAGCGCATTTTCTGACTCACTTTTAAACGTGAAAGTACAAAATCGGCAAGTCTGACTAGCGTAGAAACTTAAAATCTAAATTACTTTTCCATTTTTTGGATAATAAAATACTTGTAGAGTTATAAGCAGTTCTGGTTATGTCATGCGACAACCAGCTTTTCTCCCTTCTCGGACTATCGCTGAAATTCGATTCTAAATGCCAAATTTGACAGCATTTTACGTGAAGTAGAATTTCGTCTTCTAGAAATTCTTCAAAAAGAACATATTAGGGAATTCATGTTTCATCATGACAGTGCATCTTCTCATTCAACACGGATTAAATAAACTTTCAAATAAATAAAATCGTCAAATTTCTTGAACAAAAAACATCAAAGTAAATGAACATCAACCATGTAACCCTGATCTTGCTAAGTGGGATTTTTTCTTAATCTAAAAATTTTCCGTGCGTCGTTTTTAATCCGAAGATGATATTGGTGGGGCTATAAAAGAATATGCTTCACCTATTCCCAAGAAATGCATAGTTATTTAATCTTTGGAAAATTTATCTAGAAAAATGCATTGATCTAGCAGAAAACAGGGAACTACTATGAATACTTCTAAGAGCTCAGAAGTTTAACTTACACCATTTAAGCATACCTCAAAAATTTCAGTGTTAGCTTCTTAAGTATCAGTTGACATAAGGTTGGAACTTTATGGATTTTCATCCTATTGTAATTGTGAGTTTTTTTCTTATCTTTTCTTTCTTTTTTTTTTTTTTTTTTTTTTTTTTTTGTGAGTCACAAAATTTATTATATACAGACAACAGACAAGTATTTTCAAAAAAAAAAAAAAACAGCCAAATTTTGTTTAGGCCCTTTTAAAACATATAAAAGCGGCGAATAACAGAAGTTAAAAAAATTGTAGAATCGAATATTTTTTTTCTTGTTTTAATCTTTTGTGATTGTATTTATATTTTAAGCAAAATCTCAATGCCTTTTACTGCTTTAACCGAAACACTGTACAATGCAAATAAAATTATTACTGACAACAGCTATTTGCTATAAAAAAAAAAAAAAAAAAAAAAAATCTTAACTTTGAACTTTTAATTTACGTGAGATATTCAAAATGCTAGAACTCAGTGAAAGTTCATAAATTTGCGTACTTGAACTAAAAGAAACACTACAGAAAGAAGTTTTCAAAAATGCGTGGCTTTACGTCCTCATGGGGAAAGAAAAAACTGTGCACGAGTCAGCATCCATCATCCCACATCACGAAAGTAGATGCAGAATTTTCACCTGCATCAGAGAAGTTCAAAAGAATTTTTTTTAAAGCCTCTCCCACACGAAAATTTCCCTATTTAATTTTTCTTTTTATGTGAAATATGGAATGTACCTCGCAAATAACATCATTATAAGCTTTTTTAAAAGATTATGAATAAATCCTTTTCATAACGGCTTTTTTCTCTTTAAAAGAGCTAAAAGAGGATAGAGAAAAAAGTTATTAAAATCGATTTAAATTAACATTTTCACTTCAAACAAAAAAAGTGAGTGGGGATTTTAGAATTAAAACTATAATAGATCGGTGAAATTTCTAATTAAAAAAGGGTGCAAAAATAATGAAACATGAATTTTTTAAAAAGTTCAAGTACTCTTTTTTGTAAGTAGAAAAGAAGAAAAAAAATGTATATATAAAATGTAGAAGTATATTCAGATTTTAGCATTTTACTAGTTCGGCAAAATTAGAATAGTATTTTTCTTCTGTAGTTATTTAACATATACTTTGAAGTTCTTTTCATAATATATCCATATATTTTTATTTAAATATTTACAAGAATGTTGGTACTAATAAGTTATATGCGTTGTAAAATATTCAACGCATCTTATTATTCATACAGTGTGAGTAGCTAAATTGAAATCAGTGCATTAGTGTGACTTTTACACAATGTATTTTCTGCTTATTAGCTTATTATGAATGCATTTATATTGTCTATTTTCTAAAGTATATTAGGATTTGCAGCATAATCGTGAGAAATGCATAAGGTTTTAATCTTTTATTATTTTAATTTCTCTGCTAAAATGTCTCAATAAACTGCTAACCGTGCACATTCAGGTCTTTATTATACAATTAAAGTAAGATACGGCATCATTTTCTATGTGTAGCTTGTTATATTTAAAGCACAAATTTTCATGTGATATTTAAAGCACTGGAAGTATCTGTACAAATACGCATTTTTTTTACGAATAACCTCTGCCTTTTACTGCTTTAACCGAAACACTGTAAAAATGAAGACTTTTTACGGAACAAATAAAATTATTACTAACAACAGCTATTTGCTACAAAAAAGTCTGAACTCTAAACTTTTAATTTACATTAGCTGGAATATTTAAAGCGCTGGAATCATGGGTACAAATATTCAATTTTTTACAAATAACCTCAGCTTTTCACTGTTTTGACCGAAACACTGCAAAAGTGAAGTTTTCTTTTGTAGAGCAAATAAAATTATTCCTGATAACATCTATTTGCTACAAAAAAAATCTGAACTCTAAACTTCTAACTTGCTTGAGATATTCGGAATGTTGGAACGCTGCGAAAGTTCATAAATTTGCGTACTTTAACTAAAAGAAACACTACAGAAAGAAAAGTTTTAAAGAATACGTGGCTTTATGTCCTCATGGGGTAAAGAAAAAAAATATATATGCCCACGTCAGCATCCATCATCCCACATCACGAAAGTTGATGCAGGATTTTCACCTGCATCAAAAGACTTCAAAAGAATTTTTTAAAGCCTTTCCCACACAAAAAGTTCCCTATTTAATTTTTCTACGTGAAATCTGGAATATATTTCGCAAAGAACTTCATTATATGCTATTTTAAAAGATTATGAATAAATCTTTTTCATAACGGCTTTTTTTTTCTCTTTAAAAGAGCTAAAAGAGAATAAAGGGAAAAGTTATTAGAATCGATTTAAATTAACATTTTCACTTCAAACAAACAAAAAAAAAGTGTGAGCGGGGATTTTAGAATCAAAACTATAACAGCTCGGTGAAATCTCTCATTAAAAAAGGAGGCAAAATCATGAACATGAATTTTAAAAAAGGTCAAGTATTCATTTTGTAAGCAGAAAAGAAGAAAAAAAATGTATATCTAAAATGTAGAATAGTGTATATTCAGATTTTAGCATTTTAGTAGTTCGGCAAAATTAGAATAGTATTTTTCTTCTGTAGTTATTTAACATATACTTTGAAGTTCTTTTCATAATATATCCATATATTTTTATTTTAATATTTACAAGAATGTTGGTACTAATAAGTTATATGCGTTGTAAAATATTCAACGCATCTTATTATTCATACTGTGAGAGTAACTAAATTGATATCAGTACGCAGAGTAGCTTTAACTTATTGTATTTTCTGCTTATTAGCTTATTATGAATGAATTTGCATTGATTCCTCCCTAAAGTACATTACAATTCGAAGTATAATTCGTGAAAATTTCCTAAAGGTTTTTGTCTTTTACTTTAATTTATCTGATAAAATGTTTCAATAAACTGCGAAAACCATACGAAAACCATATGATACGGCATCTCACTTCAAGTTATCCTATTTGTATTTTATCGGTGTACTTGAAAACCTAATCATTTACCTTAATTATCTATATTTACCTTAAGAAAGAAATTACTGAATGGAATGTATAAATCTGGCATGATTTCAAAATTTAAGGTCGAATACCAAAAAATTTGGAATTAGAACTCTTCTTAGAGGAAAACTCAGTTATTAAGCCTCGTTAAATTAAATATATAGAATACTACTTCTGAAAAATTACGAGTTTTCGAGCAAGTTATGGACATACAGAATAATACTTAATTTGGGATTGAAAATTTTGTATTAAGATTTTATAATTCTTTTATCATTGGTATTCTTAGGATTATTGGTATTATCATTCGTTTACCCAAGTGAAATGTTATTACATTTCATGAATACGCAAAAATTAATAAATGGTGAAAACATCAAATTTCAAACTCTCTGTAAGTTCGTAACTAATTGAAAAACAAATCTAACTCTATTGCGAAAATATTTAGATTTTAAAAAATGTGTTCCTACATAGAAACTTATTTTTAAAAAAATACTTGCACGAAATCTGAGAGAAAAGAAACAATGAAATATTTCTCTGAAAATTTTTTTTAATAATCATTTTTTCTTCCTGGCTGGATCAGAAATTGAGAGAATGACAACGATGTTGTTTGAATAAAAGGCAAATAAATAAGTAAATAAACATAAGAATTTAAATATATTCAAGAAAATTAATGAGTACAATATAGATCGCTTCGTTCTTCACTCTTAAAAATGTGCAGCATTCTGTCCAGTCATGTGACCGTTTTTTGAAAACACAGTTACATAACCGTAATTTAACTACATTCTAACTATAAAATAGACAATAATACGCTCATAATACCGTTAAATTGTCGTTAGGTAACCGTTTTTTCAAAAAACAGTCATATGACTGGACAGAATGCTGCAAATTTTTAACAGTGTTGCTTCGTTTAAAAATCCATTTACGGATGATTAGTAGACATTTAACTTAACATTATTCTCAATGCAGTGATAATTTCAACACTACATTAGAAAAAAAATTGTATAAACACTATTCCTAAAATATTACGAAGTATTACGACTAAGATATTTTGATTTTTTTTTATGTTACTAGGGGCTTAGGTTCTTGCTCGACAACACCTGTGCACGCAACTCACACTGGGACACTATGTAATCCCAACTCACTTCGATCGTTCGTCATTATTTTCTTCAATTCTAGCCGAAATGATATTATCATAAATAATTTTAGCAGACGGAATATACAAATATTTTTAATGTATAAAAATGTAATGAAAAATTTCGTTACAAATGCAAATAAAAATGCATTTTTTTCACCTAAAATATCGTACAGTATGGCTTAAATTTATTTACAACTCTTTGAAAACCACTACGGAAATTCTACGCTATTATTATTACGAAATATTACGTAAACAAAACGTTTTTTATTGTGTCTAAAAGACAATCTTGAACAGAAAGCTGATTCGCTGAGTGTACACGGTATACTAAAATGAATCAATGACAATCAATGCTATTTCTACGCCGAGCCTCATCTTCGAGAAACTTAAAAGAAATATACATATAGATTATAACTGAGAAGTGCTTTGTACAGTACAGAATAAGGCATAGCTGCCATTCAAGTCTAGTTTTATAACATGTTGAAAAAAAAATCGAGTTGATTTTTTAAATACAGATAAAAAATATTCGTATTTTAATAAAATGTTTATTTACATCATGTCTATATCCATCAAAATCTAGAAAAAAAAAACCAGTGAAATTTAAGAAATAGTTTTTCAGAAAAGAAATTCCACATAAGGAAAAAAAAAATCCTTGGATTCATGTTTGATAGAATAGCAACGGCATTGTTTGATTTAAAGGGAAATATATAAATAACAATTCATTTTTCTAGATTCAAGAAAACTAACGAATGAAATGTAAGTCTGGCATGATTTCAAAATATATCTAAGGACGATTAGTAGGCACTTTTAGCTAACAGCATTCTTATTGCGACGCTAATTTTTGACATTACATTAAATAAAATGCATAAAATACTATTCTTAAAGAAGCATGAAGTATTTCGAATATATGTATATGTATAATGATTATGATTGAGTAAAGATTTGTACAGAAGTGAAGTATGTAGGTTAGGTCACACAAGACTACAAAATAAAAAATAAAAAGTCTTTAAAAATACTGAACTTTTTCTAGGAAACTGGGATTTTCAGAGCTTTTTCATATAACGGTAGCAGCGAAAATCCATGTAACAGATTATTTTACCTGAATGTTTGCTGTTACCGTTATATGCAAATTTCTAGGAATCTCAGTTTCTAAGAAAAAGTTTAGCAACTTTAAATATTTTTTTTTTATAATGTAGCTTTGTAAGGTATTGTAAAAATATTAAGTATATAGGCTAGATTAATTCATATTTGGTTTTTTAATCCATTGAAAAGTAATTAAGAAATTATTTTTATAATATGGATGCCCAAAATATTTGAATTTTACTAAAAGTGTTATGCACATTTATAACTACACTGTAAAAAAATGTGTAAAGTTACAAAACGTTTTCTAGAAAAATGGGAGACATAGAACTTTTAATGTAACGATAACACCGAAAATAAATTCATTAATTACATAAATTATGTAATTAATGCTGTTTCCTTTCAGGCTTCCTTTTCCCCTCTCCACCCTCCTACTTTTTTTTCATTAGATTAACTTTTTGAAAGAATCACAGTGAATTATTTCACCTAAATATACTAATGATTAAGATATGAAAATAATGTATCTTTCTACACAAATAACGACAACAACAACAAAACGAAATGTAAACCTGGCATGATTTCAACATGCTTGTAACGATATGAGCATTGAAGATGGAAATTTTCTTAAATAAAATCTCAATTTTATTTTTACTTCAGATATATGAAACAAAATATTTCCTTTAAAAGACGACAAATTGTTTAAAACGAGCTACGCAGATGAGTTATACGAGTTGTAATGATTGAGTAGAGTGTTACACAGAAATGAAACGTTATTACAGCCCACGACGCGAACATACGCACACAATAAAAAAAAAGAAAGGAAAAAAAAAAAGAAAAGAAAAGAAAAACGGAAAATAAAGAAATTATCCAGTTTTGTACAAAATTTATAAAAGACAAAGCTTTCTTCGGTCGATATGTGAAAATATTTTTTTAACAGATCAATAAAAAAATGAGCTTTTTAAAATAGTTGAAACATGTTTAAAAATTAGAGCGGACTAACCACTTGTCGCTCTGTTTTGCTGTCCGTGCTCTAACTCTCTTAAATATACTAGGATTGTACGTTATTTTTTGCATGTTAACAAAATTCAATGTAGCATGTTTTTTGTTTTTGTTTTTTTTTTTTTTAAATTGAAATTGTTAGAATGAGCGAAGCGAATCCTCTACTAAGCCACTCAAATTACATTTTGTCGTACACTTTACAAAAAAACTATTCAATATTTTAATTTCAAATTAAACACAAAAATAAATTATGATCTGTAGATTTGCAGAATATAATTTTTTTTTACAGTAAAACGATAAAAAATTTATTATTTTAATTAATTTATTTTACATGCATTTCCAATACGGACGCATTGTAGCAAATAAATAAAAAATGAAACGTGTATATTTTCAGAAAAAAATATAAATCATGGAGTAAGTTATAATAGATAGAATCATGATTAATTTAATAAATAAAATATGTTTTCATTCTTCAGCAAAATCGTTTGCACAGATGACACTTAAACATTTAAAAAAAATTGTATTGTGGATTTTTTTTTTAAGTGGCAACAAAATAATTGTAAACAAATAAAATTAATTGTTAAATTTGTTACATAAATGAAAAATTAAAAGAATTGAAGCATGAAGTTGTTGCCTCGATTCAAGCTCTTTATAAATGTACTAAAGCAATGTTGGCTGATTCAGAAACGACAAATTGACTTTAACCATTTCTTACTTTATCATTTGGATCTAAAGTAATGTTACGTTCCTATTTGTGGACCGAAAAAGATTTAGTGAACGGGAATTTAGACTTTGTTGCACGTAATGAAGAAAATCACAAGCCACCAGACCAGATATCGCGAATAATCATGGATAAAATTGAATACTACAATAATTTAATTTATAAGAATTGGTGCGTACCAATTCCTCCAATAATTAAATTCTAGAAAAATGGAAGCATAAATTGCTAGGGGAAAGAATTTCTTCTGCAGTTAGCTTTTGTTGTTACAATTCATAAATCCCAATGTTTAACATTAGATGAAGCAGTTATAGAAATTGAGGATATATAGACACCAGTTGGCTTAAAAACGTACGTAACGCTGTCGAGAGTGAAAATCCTTCAAAATTAAGCATTCAATAGGAAATTTTCCTTACGAAACATTCTACAATATCAAAAATTCTGATACGCTAACATGTATAAAAACGAAGAAATTAGAAAAAAAAAGTTTTACAGTTAAAATCTCATAGTATCAACGAGAGCAGATTTCAAATGTTTTTCCAGAAAATAGGATTTTGACGAAGTAATTTTTTTTCAAGCTCTCTTCAAATATATTATTCTAAAATAGCTATCAAAGATTATTTGATGTTAATTACAAAGATTGGAAACATGCATATTTCAAACAACTTTAAAAAACACCATTGGTTACTGGAAATTGTAAAAACATCTTTAAAAGAACTTTTAGTTGAAAATTTTAAAATATTTTGTAAAAATTCGCTTTGAAAATATTTTATTATGCCAGTCTTACATCATAAATGAAAAATTAAAATGCACCAAAACATAAAATAACGTTTTTGTTTAATAAAGATGCAAAAATAATATTAAAAAATATTTTTACTTTCAAATATCTGTTTTATAAAATAATGCTTCGCGAATCCAAACAAAGCATGGCTTTTGCTAGTATTATGTAGGATTTATAGTTCATTTGCAGGGAGACATGAAATAATTCCGTTTCATTATAGTCGAAGGAGAAAATCATTTGTGGGACATTTTAATCATGCTACGATAATACAAACATAATGGCATTTATATGCATCACTAAGATGGACTGTAGCAGTCTTTGTGTAGAATACAGAAAATGTAGGATTTACAGTTTTTTTACAGGAACACACAAGAAAATTCCGCTACATTATTATCTGCGAGAAAATGCAAATAAGTGGTGAAACTGACATGAATACTGTAAGAAAATACTTGTTTATGAAGAATATACCATATTTCAAATATTTGACTGAAAAGACATGTATGCATATCAAAAAATTAAATTCAGATTCTTAGTATTCTTCCTTTGTAATACTGTAACTACCGTGTAAAAAGTACGACACGCCTACTGAAAAGAAAATAATAACACCTACTGAAAGGTTAAACTGTAATTGAAAATTATCTTTCAGCTTAATTTAGAATTCTAATATCGACTATAGATATTTATGGGTTACATTGAGTCTGTTAAATTTTACTGGACCATTGCTTTTTGAAAACTTTTCAACTCCTAACATTTAGAAAGAACTTTGCCCTTTGATTTTTATCGGATATTTCTAAGTATTTATAATATGCGAGCTTGAGAAGTATTGTTTAAATAAATCAAAAGTTTTCTCAATTAATTAATATGGTAATACCTTTCTTATTTATGTGCTACTGAAACGGAACGACTTCTGACACATTGATTTCTTAAAGTGACATTATTTGGTAGTTCTTTCCTTACGGTAAATGCAATCGAATACTAGAATCAATTTCTCGTAAATAGTTTGTCTAGTAATTCCTAATCGTAATGACTTATTCGCGAGTAATTTTTATTTCAGATGCATCAGAAACTTGGAAAAATCGTTTCCAGTTCTCGGTCTTGTTAATAAATGCGAAAGTTTTCGTATCACAGCTGTAAGTAATGAGAAGCTTAAGTCGATTTTTTGAAACAGACTATTGGTTAATTTTTGTTATTAAAGGTGAGAATGAGTATTTAATATTTAGTTATTCCTGCCGGGTTTTGCGCGATTTGGTTGAAACGTTGTGTATTACAAATTTTATTCGGAGACATTCGGCTGCTTCAAAGTAAGTGCTTCAGGCGCATAATTTTTAAAAAACCTTGCATATTATTCTCAGAAGAGGGCATTATACACCAAAATATAATACAATTACTTACAATTGTTTCAGAAAAACGTAAAAAAATTTACGCTAATTATATAATGAGTGTTAAATTTTGTAATATTTCATCTTTTATCATAACTCCATGTACCTTATACCGGGTGTCCCAAAAATACTGATGGATTTTAAAATTCAATGACTTGCAAACGGTGGCAGCTATTTAAAAATTTTTTGCAGCAGGGTTGTGTATATTGTCAGGAGTTTTTTTTTTACCGTAATTTTTTATTTTAGTTCGCATCTCAAACAACAGGTGGCGCTGACAGCGATTGAAGGCCAGGTGATCAGTGCTGAGTGAAGCGTCGACTTGGCCTTCAATCGCCGTCAGCGCCACCTATTGTTTCAGATGCGAACTAAAATAAAAAATTACGGTAAAAAACTCCTGACATTATACATAACCCTACTGCAAAAAATGTTTAAATAGCTGTCACCGTTTGCAAGTTATTGAATTTTAAAATCCATCATTTTTGGGACACCCGGTATGTACGTTTTATTATCGTCCCTTTTATTATAAACCAAGAATTTGATTCACTTAGAGAAATTTATTTTGTCTATTACAATGTAAAATTGCAAAAATTTGAATTTAGACTTCAGGTAATAACTTCAGGTAAAAAATATTGGTTTCCTTGCACAGTTAATATTTGCTATCACATTTGACGAGGTAGATTTAACATTCCGACGTTTCAATTTGTAACTTGTTATAAGATCAAAAACAAATATTTTTATCGAAACATAGAAATCTGAATTACTTCTAATTACTTAGATGCATTGAAAAAAAAGAAAAAATTTGAAATTAGCATATAATTATTAAAAGAGTATAATTATTAGTATTTTTAAAAATTTTATACGCTAAAATTGTTAAACTATCATCTCAGTTGATTATATACAATTATTTATTCTCCTTTCAGAATTAGAATCTTTATAATTCAGAATTAGAATTAACGGCTGCTCGTTTTTTAAAAAGAAAGTACTTGTTAATTCTGGTACGAAATTTTTATAATGAAGGAAATCAGATGTAAATTATTTATCATAACGCAATCTTGAAAAAAGAAATAGCGAATTCAAAATAGGTTTTGCAACCAACGTTTAAATATCTTAAAATTAAATTGCAGCAACAAAGTATGCAGGGTTTGGTGAATTCTATTTCTTTAAACATTTTCATTAATTTTTATTGCACTTTTACTAGACAGGCAAATGTTTAGGCGATACACATAAAATGATGGTACTTACAAATAATGATACAATGTACACTTAAAAATAAGGATGTCATATAAAATAATACATTTTCAACAGACGGTGCATTTGATCTAAAATTTTATTCATATTTATAATATGTTTTTGTATAATGTTGCATAATACATGAATAATGTTGCTTTTTCAAATCTCTTAATTTTTTTCCATTACAATGCTTTATTTTATTGTGTTATATTGTCTACTTTAGCAAGAAATTGAATGAAATTAGATAATGCAAGCAGCAATAATGTATTCATTAATGTATATGTTTTTTCTGAATTGATTATTAATGATTTTATACTATCAAAATCTCGCTTAAACAGCAGCAATTAATTTTAAACTCCCTCAATCAGACCATAAAATTTTAAGCTTGTTGCAATTTTTAAATGCATTTTGAAACTAAAATATAGATTTTTTTTTATTTCGTGATTAGATACCTAAATAGAATTTTAAAAATAAAAAAGGGAGTGAAAGATCTGCGATGGAGTTTTACTCATGAATTTAAATAGTTTCACAGTATGAGAAAGCCCAACAAACTATAAACGAGATTTTTTTTTTTTTTTTTTTTTTTTTTTTTTTTTTTGTAAATATTGTATAAAACATTTATAAGTTACCTGTTGAACATGTTAATTTACTCTTTATTTTTAATGCTTTGTTTTATTTTAAAATTATGAAAGATTTTTTTTAAAACATTTGTTATAATTACATACATAGTCAAAACTATTTTGCATCCCAAATATATATATATATATATATATATGTATATATATATATATATGTATATATATATAATTCCATAATATTTCACAAGCCGGTGATAACTATTTAATAGAATGCCTATAAATGAGATCATTAAATAGTAATTAATTTTTATTTCATGATAAGTTTTAAGCTATATCTAGCGAAGTAAACAATTAATTAGTGCAGCTCAACTCATTATAATTTAGAGCTACAACAGAAACATCCATGACAAGTTATTCATCATCATCTTAATAATTATAATTACACATTTTTCAGTTATTAAAACTTATTAAATATATTTCATTAATCTTAATAAAACATCAAACTTAACAAAACAGTTAATCAAAACATTTAATTAAAAGCTTTAAGGCAGAAACAAGCTTAAATTTCTTTATTCATAATCGAAAATTGAAAGATCAATAAACGTATAAGTATTTCTTGATGATTTTATTTTTTTAATAATGATTTAAAAATGTATTTTTCTTCTTTTTTCTAGTTTTTTTTATTAAACAAATAAGATTTTTTTAAATTTCTACCCTTTAAATTCCGATATAATTTGTTTCATTGCATGAATCACCACCATGATTCAACAAGTAATGAGCATAATTAAAATAAACGATAATTAAAAAAATGAGCTAATTTGTAAAACATTTGGTGAAAAGAAACCGATTCGGGATTGGGGTAGGGGCGAAATGCAAAAGTTAATTAATTAAAATTTCATTAATTAAAAAATAACTTTGATTTTCTTCCTTAAATCATGCGATTTTTTTATATGCCATATATATATTTTAGATTTTTTTTTCGGCCGAAAATAATTAAATATTTTTCAAATGACAATGTCGTGATTGTTTACATTAGATATTGATTAATCTTAGAATATACTCTATTCACAAATCCTAGCAGAAGAAATATAATACGGCAAAACTTTTTAAGACGGAATAGTAAGTGACCGAGAAAAAAATCCGTTTTAGACAGATTTCTGTTGAAATTACACAATCTTTTAATTTTTTTCATAGGGAACGTGGAATTTTCAGTGCAATTTCGTGGCATTTCAGACAATATCTCATTAAAGACAAGTTGAGTTTTCACAAGTGCATTTTTATTTACTTTATTATTATTATTTATTTATTTTTTAATCTTAACTTTTCTGCATTGGCGTGTTAATTATGTAGTATATATAGCAAACCAAAGATTGAGAAATATTAGATTGTTTTATTTAAAAAATAAAAAAGCCAAAAAAGCAAAGAAAAAAATTCTAGTCTAAAGAAAATGTAGTTCCATAACACAGGCAATGATTTCTCATATTTCAAATATTCCAAAGAAATAGTAAAGATATATCGATTTTACTTTTTTTGGTACTATGTAATAAATGTGTATGTAGAAAACTACATGTAATTACTTTTATTCTAAAATCGATTAATTTCTATTTTGCAAACCACTCTAACAATACAAACATTTGAACCATCTAAAGGAAAAGATAACACCTAACAATTTACTTCTTCTACGTCAAAGATATACTATTATTGTGAATTTAAAGTGAGAAATAATTAATTACTTAAAATCACTTTTGAGTTACAACTGTGAACAATTCGTTGAATAGTTTTTAGCATCAAGATAATGTGCCTAAATATAAGAGTATATCTTCCCTCATGCACATGGTTTCGGAAAATTACTTCCCCATATGTTAAATTGAAGAAATCATTAATTAAACAAAATCCATTCATTTTTAAGTTATAGACGCTTTTTTTAAATAATTCCATTTCATATTTCTGCACCCATCAAGAAAGAAGGCAAAGCCTAATATAGATATGCATTTCTGAGACATCACTCACACGATCTTAAATAACTAATAAGAAATATTATATTACAAAATCCTTTAATAAGCAATTTGATTGCTAATATGTAAATCAAAGATCTATACAGTTCAAACGAAATCGCCAAACATTCACTTGAACAATTGTTAATTCCGTATTACAGCTGTTATTTGAAATGAAGACATGCAACACCACCATGAATTCGCAAGCCGACACTTTTCTCTCATTATATTAAAAATTAAAATTTAGTATTTGAAATACTTAAACATCTCAATACAAAATTTGTTTAGATTATCGGTATTTAGGAAATATTTTATTCCAAAATATTTTAATACGTAATTTGATTGCTAAGATATAAATTAAGGATCTATAAAGATAAAGATCGAACAAAATCGCAAAACATTTAGTTGAACTATTATTAATTCCATTTTAATGCTATTATTTGATATGAAGATATACAACACATCATGAATTTCAAGCAGACACTTTTCTCTCACTAAATAAAATATAAAAAAAAATTAGGATTTAAAATACTTAAACATATCAATACAAAATTTGTTTACATTACCGGTACTTAGGAAATATTTTATTCCAAAATCTTTTAATAAGTAATTTATTGCTAACATATAACTTAAGGATCTACAAAGATCAAATGAAATCGCCAAATATTTAGTTGAACAATTGTTAATTCTGTATTAATGCTATTACTTAAAATGAAGATACACAATAAACCATGAATTCGCAAGCCGACATTTTTCTCTCATTAAATTAAAAATTGAAAATGAGGATTTGAAATACTTAAACATCTCAATACAAAATTTGTTTACATTACCGGTATTCTTAAGCAAATCTCCGAGCAGCGAGAAATCCAGTATTCGAAATACTGAAAATATAGCAGATTTAAAATATTAGTGCCTACTTAAATACGAATTGAAACATAGCATAATTTAATATAAATTTATTTAAATTACTTTAGACATTGAAATCCAATCCAATGCATGTACGTACATAGTCATTATATGTGTTGAATTATACGTAACTTACAACAATCTGAAAGAAAAAATTTCCATATTGGGGGGAAATAAAATATATAATAGCATGAATGAAAAAGAAAAAACAAGATAAATTGAAACTGAAAATATAATAATTGGGTTATTATGAAATGAAAGACAAGCATGTTAATGCTTTATGAACGCGATATATTTAATTTATTTTTGAGTTTAAGGGTAAGTTTCAAGAATAAAATTTGGTAAATCGTGTTTTTTTTTTAAGAACTTCAAGCTATTTCAATTGTCTAGTCAATTTTCTTTGATTCCAAAACAAATTGGAACTTTAGGATTATATACTTAATGCAATGAATAAGTCTTATTTGAGTAACTTGGAATTTGGCGCGAGGTGCTTCATAAGTTTAAAAATAAAGTAAATTAAATCATCTTTATGGATTATTGTTTTCATTAAAACACCTGCTTTCATTTTACCTGATGTCTCGTGATGTTTATTTATAAAATGCATGTTTGAAAATTCATGCAAAAATTATTTATTTATTATCACAGATCTGGAGAATATAGCCTTTACATCATGTACAAAACAAATTAATATTTTAATCCTTTAGGTCTTGATTATCACTATATTATAACACATCTATTCTATTTTAAAAGTTGGCACTTTTTGTACATAGTGTACTAATATTGTAGGATAGTGGTGGTTATTGTATGATACACACTTATTTTAATATATGCACAGAAATTAGCTTAAGTATTTTGTAATTACAGAAACATATACGTAAGTTTCTCATAACATAACTCTTCTGTGAGAAGAATGGAAAGAGTGATTGGTGAAGATTAGCAAACGAAGACGACTGATGGCAATGACGTGATTCTCAAAAAATTTCCCCCAGCTATCCTCAGAAATAATTACAGGTACTAAGAACAGTCAAAAATCTTTTGATCTGCCTCCAAAATTCTTTAGAATCGTGTATTTTGCAGAATTAGTGGAATTTGATTTAGTATGTAATCAATAATATGTTCCATTCAATTAGCTTTCCCCAGAATTTATGTTCCAGTCATTTTAAAAACCAGTTAATTTCATTACTCATACAACTTGAAAATGGTAGTTAAGGGAGATTTTTAGTTAAACTTATCTATGTGAGTATTATAGTATGCTATTTCAGAAATAAATCAAAATACGATAATACTGAAATGTGTAAAGAGATATGTGTATTTGTTTCTACACATTTAGCATAAATATTTTTGAGATGCTGAAATAGTGTATTATTTCATACAGAAAAAAAGGCTTCAATTCTAAAAATTCCATGTTAATATAATACGAACCCAAAGAATTTAAATAAAATAGAAATTCGTTACTGTTTAATTGAATTTGTTTATGAATAACATACAAATAAATTAAAAGCATAACAGTAAAAAAAAAAAATAAAAGCAAAGCGTTTAAAGAAAAAAAAAATCCCTGCAAGAACTATAAATCAAAAGCAGAATTTTTTTTAGTTTTGAAATCGTAGCTTTTAGAAAATAGAAAATTGATTCCATGAAGCAATAAGCAAAAATTATTCTAGAAACTTTTTGTATGCGTTAAAAATATAGACTTTTTTCATTTACCCTGCAGAAATAAAATATTTGTTTTCCTGCAGATCACTACAAATAGAGAGCTTCAAAATTTTAAATAGAAACAAAATATTAGTTTTCAAAATTTAAAAAGCAAAGAGCGCATTTTTTTTAAGTTTATGGACTCGCTTAAAAAATTAATTAGTACGAACTTGAAAGCTAAAAAGTATTACCTTAAAAAATATTTATAGCGTGGAAAACATCAAATTTTCAAAGCAAATAAAAAAAAAATTCCCTCAAGCATTCACGAAAATAAATCTAAAAATAAGAATTGTATTTTTCTTTATATAATAAGAAAAAATAAAATATAAATTAATCGAAATCGTCTTCACAAAAAAATATGTGTATGTTTAACTAAAATTATAAATTATCATTAGTGTTATTATAAATCTGTTTATGTTTTCAGAAAGCTATGTTTACACTGTGATAAACAAAGCACCAAACAAACAAATTATACTTTAAAGAATTCTTTGTTATATGTTTAATAAATAAATATTTATTTTCGATTTAGATTCTACTCTGTGTGAAATGCTTTTTAATCATACCATTCTTTTGCTGGTGCATAGTCAAAATATTGATTTTGTATTCATGGAATTCAGTATTCTAATGCAAATATATAAATATTTAACTACTTTATATGAAATATAAATGAGTATATTTTTTTAAATACTTCATTTAAAATGATTAATTTACATATTTTTAATGTGCACCTTGAATTTCAGATTTTAACAATCACAGGTATTAGTTATCATTTTGTATCTTTACAATACTCAATGGAAAATTTGTAGTAACATGAAACACATGGTATTTTATGTATGCAGGGTGATTATAAAAAAATAATACTAATAAAATCCAGATATAAGAGATCCCTAGCTATAATATCGCTCTTAGAAACTGAACGGTTTAAAGTATTTTAAAGCATGCGCTCAAGGATCATATGAAAAACAATTGTTAAATTCTAGCAGTTACGGTTACAGTGTCAAAAACTTCAGATGGCAACATCTACTTTTTTATTGCAATGTGACCGCCATAATGAAAATCTATAAACGGCGTTGAAGCGATACATCTAGCACGAAAATCGCTGGCGTTAGACAGATTAAAAAGAAAAGTAAAAGCAACTGTTGTGGTCATCAAACCATGAATTTCTTTTTGTATGATGTCACATATCATGCTGTGTCTTCGACTCAGATCCCTGTCTACTCAATTCCCTCAAAAAAAAAAAAAAAAAAAAAAAAAAAAAAAGAGAGAGAGAGGCCAAAATACACAGATTTCTTAGTTTAGCTAAGATACCTTCATGACTGACATCTTCGTACTACGTGAAAGAAAAGGCATTCTGAAATGCGTGCCGCGTATCTTGCTTTCTTGCGCTCTTGCCTATTATTGGAACAGAACGTGGGGAAATTGTAAAGATTTATTATCTAAACGGACAAAATATACAGAGGCACTACGTGTTCACCGCAGAGACTATGGGCTACGCCGAGGTCCGTGTATTGTAAAAGCTGTATGGGACTAGATCTGAATCTTAGAATCTAGATCTGGAAATTAGAAGAAACTGGTTGCACATATGATCTATCTCGGTTTTTGTCGAACTTCCGTTTCTTTTTTTTTTTTTCTAAAAAGCTGTTGTAGAAGTCCATGAAACAATAAGCGAAGTTCCTCTTTCAAGTACAAGTGGTGTTTCACGTTTTCTGCAGTTGCTGAATTCTGCGATCGGCAATATTCTCCACCCAGTTCTCCACGTGTTTCCGTATCGGTTTCATCATGCTCAGATGTTGCAAGCGTGTAATAAGCAACGACTTTTAGATTTTGTGATTGAATTCTTTATCCGATATGACGAAAATGGTAGCTGCCTTTACGTATCCCGTGGATATACGAAGCCAATTTCTCGTTGAATGCTAATGTTAATTCGCAGAACTACTGGCACTGGGCAGGCAAGAATCACCATGATGTTGTTGCACCTTCGTTATACGAATAAAAAGAGACTGTGGTGCAATATAAAAAGCACTTTCATCCTTAGCAATTACTTTTTTGAAGAGGTTACTGCTGCAGATATACAAACGTACACTGTTAAAAATTTTGCGCTACTTTGAATCGAAATTTGGTGCTTAGTAGCTGCCACCATAAGATGGTGAAATCTTGTTCCAAGATTTGGAACTTCGGTTGAACCATAGTACCATTTTTTCAAATAATATGGTGTAAACTCGTTCCAAGATTTGGAGCTTCGATTGAACCATCCTATAGTGGCAGCTGGTAATAGCTGCGAGCACCAAATCTTCGTTCAAAGTAGCACGAAATTTTTAACAGTGTATAGGATAAAGAGTCCTCGCTACCTAGAAAAATTGACTAACTATATAATTCCAAATTTGCAACAGAGAAACGACCAATTTAACATCATATGGATCCAAGATGGCGTTCCGCGACATGTGGGATCTTCTGTCAAACGTTTCTTAACACAACAGTATGATGATAGAGCTATTTCTCGCCATTTCACATTTCTGTGTTTACCAAAATCCATGGATCTCACTCAAATGGACTTCTGGGTGTGGGGGAAAACTGAAATACAAAATGTGCCTATTTAATCTAGCAACTGGCATCTGATTTGAAAGATGCCATCAAACGTCAGGTTCAATAAATTCCTCTTTCTATGATACGTGCTTTAGTGCTATCAAACATTTGCCGTAAGCAGAAATCATCTTAAAATTTGAATTAGAAAAAAAATTCAGACGTTTTTATGATGCGAATTTTTTTAAAGTATTTTCTTTTTTCTTTTCTTTTTTTAATAGATTAAATTATAGCCGAAATCAAAAAAAGGTCACATGGAAAGTTTGTGAAATACAATAAAATGTTTTGCTTTTAGTTGCTTCTGTTGATTATTTGCTGTTACTTGATTATTTTCATTTTTCTTCCTAAAATCTGTCTAGCATGGACGTTTTTAGTGCTACAGGTACCGTTCCAATCCTATTTAAGGTTTTTCATTAAGTAGATCACATTCCAATAAAAAAAGCATGTGTTGCCGTTTGAAATTTTCGATATTTTACCACTGCAACCGTAAATATTAGAGTTTAAATATTATTTTTCATATGATTATTGAGTGCATATCTCAAAATACTTTACATCAAAATTTCTTTCAGTTTCTGTGTACGGTAAGAGAGCTATAACTCATATATCGGGATAGTTTTTTATTATTATTTTTATTATTATAATCACCATGTACATAAAATGTGTAAATTTTTTTCACGAAAAATGCACCTGGCTTATAAAGTATAACCTTATGACAATAATAATTACCTCACGATAGAAATGTTACAATATTTTTAGATAGCTTGTCGTATAACTTAAAGTTTGAATTAAGAAAGTATTTCAAACATTTTTATAATATCTTTTTTTTTTTTTTCTGAATAGATTAAACTAAAGGGAAATATTTTGAAAAAATAAGTAGTTTCATGAAAAAAAATAACTAATTAAAAAATAATTTTCTAAAGACAATACAGTAGTCAGGGGCTGGTAATAGAGAAAAGACGTTGTGGGCACAAATATACGAAAAACTAAACACAGTATAAAAGTAAATAAAAGTGTCGTATTCTGTAAGCACAAACTCTAGATATTATTTGATTTGTAACGTTATACAATTCTATGCTCAAACTTTCCCTCTAAAAATGAATATTATTGCTTTACGTTAAAATAACAGTGTTGATTTTCTTTTCAAGAATAAAGTTACAGATGTTACGAGGGATAAATAAAGACAATAAATTTTAAAATATGCAGTTTCCTTTTTCAGAATTTTTATTCATAGAACTCATTGAAATGACTGAAGCAATCATAAAGTCTTAATAACAGAAGATTGTTACGAATACGATATTTAGTAGTTAATGAATTCATGTTTTATAAATATGGACGAGATAACAAACAAAAATAATAATTCCATTAATGCCATTGTGTACTTAACTAAGTAAAAACAATAAAACGAAAAAACTATGTTTGACTATTCTGAATTGTAAAATTTTGTTAATAAATAGCATTAATAATTTTCACTTTATCAAAATTTTCATTTGGTTTGCATATAAAGTATTTATTTTTTTTATCAAATAAAAAAATATATATACATGAAATAAAAAAATAATGAAATATAGCTCAAAATAAATGTTCTAAGAAATATGAAAGTTAAATTAACATAAAAAAAAGAATTTCAAAGTATAAAAAATGGCATGAAAGATGGGATACATCTTTAGTAGTAGGATATAGATAAAATACTATTCAATATACCTAAATTTTAAAATTTTTAGTTAAATTCAAGTAATTTCATGAAATAATTAATGATAAATAAATAGATAATTATAATAAATTTCTATTCCGATTCATCGTAAATGATTTAAATAAAATTATTACTTGCGTTTAATGAAACAGAAGCCCCCAATTCTGGAAAACAACTTTAATTCTCAGTCATCTTTTATCAAACATCTTGGCTAAATACAATATATGGACTTACCTAAAAAAAAAGAGAAAAAAATATTATACCAAATGTTATTTTTAATATAAGATAAATATTTACATATTTCAGACATTTTTACATGATTGCGTTTAACAATTCTACAAATATAAGGGCGTTCGTACATTTTTGTAACGATGAAAAGAAGTTGTGGAAGAACGATGGAGAGAAGTTAAATTGAATGGCTCATATATTGTAATACAATTAATGGTTATCACTGGTGGATCATTGGTTATCAAATTTAAGGACGAAGGGATTTTCGAGCGATAATTTTCAAGCGAATATTCAACAGGAAGTAATATAATTCAAATAATTACTATCCCTGCATAACAGCTAGTCTATATAACATCTCATTCAGGTCACACATGGTCACAAGAGTCACAGTCACTACGGAGAAACAAAAAAATAGGAAATTTCATACGTCTCTTTTATGAGTCTGAAATGACTATTATATGTGACTCCAATGTCAGGTCACTGCGACTGTTGCTTTGTGACGAGTCACCAGGTGACTTTACAGTGTCGGTTTATTGAGACTCTCATATGACTGTCATTTGGAGGCTCAACTTCAAAGTTATTGTGAATGTTGCATTATTATAAATAACAAAATAATGACACATTAAAGTCACACGGTGACTTTCTGTCACATGACTTTGTCAAATGGTGACAGAGACCGTACTGTGAAGTAACCACTGTAAAAAGTGGTGAAAACTCACTATGTGACTGTAATGGGACATTGCTTGGTGATTATCATAATGTAACATTCACAATGACTTTGAGCCTCCAAATGACAGCCACACGAGAGTCTCAATAAAACGACACTGTAAAGTCACCTGGTGACTCGTCACAAAGCAATAGTCGCAGTGACCTGACAGTGGAGTCACATATAGTAGTCATTTGAGACTCATAAATGAGACGTATGAAATTTCCTATTTTTTTGTTTCACCGTAGTGACTGTGACTCTTGTGACAATGTGTGACCTGAATGAGATGTTATATAGACTAGCTGTAATGCAGGGATAGTAATTATTCAAGTTATATTACTTCCTTTTGGATATTCTCCTGAAAAATATCACTTGAAAATCCCTTGAAAATTGGCTTTTGGGATTCGACCTTAAATTTTGCACACCAGTGCATATTATTAATATGTTTAATCTGATTCTCCTTTTGCTGAAGAATCATACTGCATTTTGAATTTAAAGATAAAAGAATTTTTCATAAAATTTCAAGGTTAATTTTGTACCACGCTCGACCACAATCTTCCAAAGGTCATGTAATATTTTGCGATGCCCCTTGTAAAGAGCTCGTTTTAATCCATTTATCCTTGGAGGACTCAACGGTGGACTTGGATTTAAAGCATATAAATGAAAACTGCCTGAATTCCGGCTTCTTTCCTTATATATATATATATATATATATATATATATATATATATATATATATATATATATATATATATATATATATATATATATATAAACTAGAGATCGATAGAAAATTCGGTTTCGTATTCGGCCCAAAGTCTGAGTTTCACCGGAAATGCATTTTGGAAAAATGTTGCCGAAAATTCGGCCGAAACGAAATTATCTTGGCAAATATGGTGTCAAAAATTCAAACCGAAACTATTTGTATTCTAAAAATCCTGTGTCTACCTTCGCTAATTTTTAACAGTATTAATTGATTTGAGCTGTATTGGCTCAAATGAGACACTATTCATTGCTATGAATTTTAACGTTTATAACTATTGTACTTAGGAGGTTCAAATTATAAAGAAAGAAATGCTACATTAAAAGCTACAGACTTAATAGCAATAAAAAAATCTTAATTTGAAGCTGCAGAAGAGCTTCGAATAGTATTCGAGAAAATTTTGGTGTAACAGATGATCATTTAAAAAAAAAATCAAAATGAAAGATAAATAGATGTATGTATACGTAAAACATTTTTAATTACATGAAATTCGTATAATTAAAAATTATTTTGTGTCGCTGGTGAATTAATTATATTATTTCTTGTATGAAAATAAAGTTTTGGTCAGAAGAATAGGGAGCCAACTTTGCCACACGCATAAGTAATTAATAATTATGTATGCTTATGTATGTATTAATTACTCATTTTCGATCTTAAAAACCTGTTTTGGTCGATCATTAACAATAAGCATTCATTTAATAAGTTTTTGATATCTAAAGGTACATAACGACAAATTCTAATGTTCAAATTTCTTATTTCTCTTATAATTGTAGTGTAATAGATTATCATTTACAAAAATCTTGATGAAAGATAAATAGATGTTTGTATACCTAAAAGATTCTTTAATTAGATGAAGTTCGTATAATTAGAAAATTATTTTGTGTCGCTGATGAATTAATTATATTTTATTACATATTTAAATATAATTGAGCCAATTTGAACCACAAGTTTACAAGAATAAGTAATTAACACTTATGTATAATTAAGTATGCATTAATTACTTGCTTTCTAATTTAAAAACCAGTTTTGGTTGATCATTAGTAATAAGCATTCATTTAATGTATTTTTTTTATGTAAAGGTACATAACGACAAGTTCTAATGTTCAAGTTTTTAATTACAATTTACGACATTGTATTATATAACATGTGGTATTTCTTATCCCCACAAATTTTTTCTGTCAATGCATTTTCGTTCAATATCCATGCAAATATAACATAATAATAAAATAAGTTTTTTGAAAAATATTTTGGATATTAATTAACTTTCAAAAAAGCTAATGAAACATAATTAAAGAGCTTCCAACTAATGAAAAATAAATGTCAGCGAGATTTGTACAATTTTAATTATGTGTTATTACGTTTTCATGTATCACATGATACAAATAATAAAGCAATTCATTTTTTAAAACTATTTTCACTAGAAGTTAATTAATAAAAATAAAAAGCTGTTATTTTTCAATTTCAAAACTTAACTTTAATTATATAATTAACACAAAATAATTTTATCATATGTTACCATTAAAAACTTTACAGTATGTTATTTGACTCAATTTTCTATACTTATGTTCTTCTGTTTAATAATATTTATTTATAAGGAAAATAAAATTTCAAATAATGATAAAAAAAAAAAAATATATATTTTTTTTTCAAGTATATAAAATAAAAATTAATGTTATGAGTTACATAAAAAGATAAACAAATAAATTAAACGCAACTGTTGAATTGTGAAAAAAAAAATGTCATACAAATTGTGTTAAACATGTTTTTGAAATTAGAAAAAAAAGAAATAACTGAAGAATAATAGAAAACAAAGATTTTACAAAAGAAAATCGTTTTCCTTCAGACCAATAAAAAAGTTACCTTATCTTTAAAAAAAGTTAAATAAAACTATTTCTAAAACAGTTTTGCGGAGATTAAGCTAAAGTAAAAACCAAGCTAAACTGCACTTTTTTTTCATATAAACAAGAGTTTTAATTAAATCTATTACAAAATCACCCTTATAATTAGATAGGAGCTAGTTAACCTCTTTTAAGAGATAAAAGACCAAAAAAAAAAAAAAAAAAAAATAGAGTAAGAATAAAATAGTTTTTAGAAATCATCAAATCGAATTTTTTTTTTTTTCCTTATTCGAAAGTCATTGAAAAGAATGAGGTGTTTTGAAAATCTGTTTTGTATATCAAGCTTTATCTATTTATTTATTTTTTTGGTGTATAATAAAACAGTTGTTTTATTTAATCAATGCTATAATTTCCTTAAACAATAAAAGGTAATTTTATTTACAATAATTTTATAATGTTTTAATTTGAGAAAATTTAACAAATGATTTCTCATGTTTGATAATGATAATCACAAAACATTAAAATTTAAAAGGAAAAGTGATGTGTAATGCATCGATGAAGGTACAGAAACCCGTCAATTTATTTTTCTAGTTATTTTTCCCTTTCATCCAAAATTAACAATATTTTATAACCATATTTTAGAAAATGGAATAAATGTTTTCTAAAATTTTATAATTATATCCTGAAAAGTTTTAAAATTCAGAAAATTTATATTTTTAAATGATACAGCAAATTTTTAACTAACTGATTTATACTTCCTAATATTTGATCTTTTGTATTTGTTTGAATAAGAGGGACCGCTCAGACAAGGAAATAAAGTCTATAGAGCATAACTTCCCTCCCGGTTGTCTTTATTAAGATCTTTAAAAAACTGAAGCCGCTTCACCCTCAGCTAGCTATCAGCGGCTTCAGTCGCTTCAGCTGCCCCTCCCGGTCGTCTATATTAAGGACTCCCTTTCATCCAAAATTAACAATAATTTATAACGATGTTTTAAGAAAGGTAATAAATCTTTTCTTATACTTCATAATTACATCCTGGAAACTTTTAAAGTTCAGAAGATTTATATTTTTGAAGAATAGCAAAGTTCTGTCGAACTAATTTATAACTACTAATATTTTATCTTTTGTATTTGTTTGCCTAAAAGGGACCGCTCAGACAAAACTCCCAAATCTGTAAGGCATATTGCCCCTCCCACACTGTAAAACATTTGAGTAGCGTTACACCATAAAATGGGTGGCAGCCTTGCTGCCTCCAATTTTATGGAGTAACCCTGCTTACTCCAATTTTAAGGAGTATTTTAACCGCTATAACCGGTGTAACATTGTAATGTTACACCAGTAATATATGTTTACATTACAATATTATATAGGTGAAAAAAAAAATCGCTCCATAAAACTGGAGGCAGCAAAGCTGCCACGCAGTTTATGGTGCAACGTTACACAAATGTTTTACAGTGCGGTTGTCTTTATTAAGGTCTTAAAAAGCTGAAGCCGCTTCACCTTTTTGATATCGGACTCGAGTTTTCATGACAAAATTTCGGGCAGACTGCATCAGATTCGAAAAATTGATCCCGAACACATCTTTAATATGCAATAGTAACTTATTTATAAAATCACTAAAATTATTTCTGAGATGCAAAAGAGAATATTGAGGGTTGATTAAAACAACAAGACCATAGCAATAAGAAGAAAAAACAATATGTTTGGGTTAAACTTCGAATACTTTTTTATGTGTAATTTTGTTTATGTGCTATGTTTTCTTTTTATAAAACTGTAGTTTTAGACTAACTACAAAATAAATCAAAATGATGAAGCCAAAGAATATATACCAATCTTGCTTTTTTCATAGAAGGGCCTTAATGTTTCCCCGTGGAAGAAACTTTTGGTTTGAAATTTAAGTTGAAAGAATGTTGAAGTATATTTTACAGAGATAAATTCCAAAACTGCATTATACGTTTATTTCATAGAAGCGTTAATCATTAAAATACAATTCGAAGAACTAACAAAATCTTAGTTGCAGTTGTCCAATTTCCTAAATTACCTCCCCCCTTATGTTCCTTTTCCCCTAGATTTCTCGCAGATTTTCATTTTAGCACACACATTAACTTTTAATCAGTGATTTATGCACATTGAAACAAAACAAAAAAAGTTATTATATTAATTTCAGCAAATTATGGAATAAATTTATCACTGACTAACTCTTACAGTTGAAAAAAATTCTTTAATGATTACAAAAAAATAAATAAATAAATAAATAAATAAATAAATAAGTAATAATAATAATAACAAAAAAAAAGGTCATGTGTACACGGATGCACTGATGATATTAATCACGCACGGATGATATACCGTACAACAAACTCATGAATTTGTAACTGAGTATTGCATTATACAAATATATAATTCAAAATTGCCACCTAAACTTTAAAAGCTGATGGCGAGCAAAATACGCCAGCCGCGCCTTTATGTAAGCCCAAATCGTCCATATCTTTAAGAGTTAATATCTCAACTAATTACGACGATTTTTTAGAAAATCATTATCAATAACGCTTTTATACTTCAACGATAATAGGTAACTAGCGTTCCTTAACTCCTTTGCGGAACGGCCGCAAATCGAAATTTGTGTGATTTTCTCAAAAACTATGTGACGCAGGGTAATCGCTATAGCTTTCGTGAAAGAATTTAATTAATCTCTACTATCCCTGATTTTTCCATAATTTTAGTTTAGGTAAATTCAGAAATAAAGAGGGAGGGGCATTACATTTTCACTGATATCTCTGAAAGTATAAGCAACTAAAATTAAAAGAAATGCATTTGAGTTCATCGAAAGGAAAGCTTTCACAGGATACTACGATATACAAAGGAAATATTCTAATTTTCGAAGTAATTTAATAAGCCTTCTACATTTTCCCTAAATATATTTGTGAATGATAAATGTTCTATAACTATCCGGATTAATTAATTTTTATTACTTCAGCCATTTTGAACTTTCATAGTTTCATAGTTTACACATAAAATGGAATGGCTGTGACCTACGGACTGACAGATATAGGAGTAACTTTATAATGGTTTTGTTTTTGCTTTTTAAATATGCAACCCTAAAAGTTATTAAGAAGTAAAGTGGAAGTTTTTGATTTTTATTTTTTAAGAAAGTAAATGAAGATAATCTTCAAAATATTTAAATATTTCCGTATTACTTTCCATCATGTAAGTCCTTAATTTTATAAAAAAAAGTTTTAAAGATAGCGCTATAACAGAAATTCAACTCAAAAATATGTACGACAATCCAAAAGCATTTTATATTTTATTGCACAGGAAGCTTTATGCAAAAGCAGAGGGATACTTGCAAAGAAAATAAGTTGCTGAATAAAACTAGTTCCAGCAACATAAATAGTCAATAACTTTATTCAAACATATTCTGTTTCTGGCTGAATTTATGTAAAGAACTCCAAGTTTTCCAACAAAAGACATGTTTAAGGCATTTTCAAAACATCCAAGACGACAAAGAACGAATAAAATAAAATAAAATAAATTTCGCCAGAATAAAAGGCTATGCATACAACGATAAAAAAAAAAAAAAAAAAAAAAAAAAAAAAGCAAGCATTGAGAATAATGATGGAAAAGCTCACATCACTATCAATGTAAGACGCAAATTCTAAAGTCAGGTGTATTTCAACTATGCTATAATATCAGAAATGTATGTGATATTGTTCATAAAATGCAACAGGATTTTTTTCGAAATAGATTTTAATTTATGAACTATGAAAGACACATTTCATATAAAATGGAAAATCATCTTGTAATTTCAATTAATTTAACTTAACTATTAAATTAACTTGTAAATTAACTCAAACTTAAGACAGTGTGTGTCAAAAATTTAAACACAACATAAAATTTCAAAATAAACTCTCATTATTGAATGAATGTTACTTTCATGATCTACAAATTGTTGTTTAAATAAAGATTTAACTGATTTGAGCTTTAAAATTTATCTCAAATAATAAAATTTATCAAGAAAACAAAAATGAGTGTGTGAAAAACTCAACCACAATAGTTCTTTAGTCCTTGGTGGAACAAGAAAAAAAAAAAAAAATTGATTAAGTAGATATGGCGATATTAAGATGGGTATATTGCAAATAGACAGAGCAATAGTTGGCGAGCAAACATCTACAGTGGTACCCCAGAAATGTAAAACGAACATCCTTAAGTAAAAGGAAGTGACGAAATCAGAAAAATAGTCGGGATTAAATGGAGGATTAAATCATTAGACAGGAAACAACGGAAAAATCTATGGTAAACAGCAGTCGATAGAAAACGGTTGATCATGATGGTGGTAATGCTGATGATAAAAGGAAAGCAGATGGGTTAATTATATTCTTTATGTTTTACTATCAGTTCCCTTACTGTTTGAATATGATCCATTGTGCTAAATTCACTTTCGAATCTTGCTTGTTCTCTAAGTTGAGCTGAATTCAGAGTTGATTCAAGTCTTGTCATTAAAATTTTGATAAAAATTTTATAAATCAGTGACAGTAAAATTGTTAAACGGTAGTTTTTAATGTTTCCTCTTTTCCTTACTTGTAAAGAAGCATCATCATGACATTATTCCAGTAGTCTGGTACATCAGATTTCTCCAGACATTTGGAAAACAATAAAGCTAAAATTTTTTCGAATTCTTCTCCCGCTTCTTTGATAAGGTCACTTGTAGTTCCATCTTCGCCAAGGCAATTACCTTGTTTCATAGACACAATAGCATGTAAAACTTTCTCTTTCATCACTAAAACTATCCCTCTTGTTTTTGTAATGTTATCTTTTGGAACAAGTAGGTTGATTTTGCTTTCATGTTCACAATTACAAAAATCGTTATAGATTTTTTCGAAGATACGTATAATTTCATAATTGATTTTAGTGATTTCTCCATCTACTCTATTCGGTGCAAAAATATCTTTTCATCCAATAAAAGTTAACGGTTAGCTGATTTTAAACTTTTGTTGTTTCCTAGATCTTTCTTGATGACTTGATGAGATCACAGTTAACTTCTTCAGTCCTGGTGTCACTTGAAGGGGACACTAAAGAACGCCCTTTAAATCAACTTAATTACTTTTAGAATTGTTAAAATTACCTCTAGATCTTTTTAACAAATGTGTGCACATAATAAACATCAATATATACAGTGATACAACTTTGAAAATGTTTTATAAATATTTTAAAACTTTTTTTTTTTTTTTTTTTTTTTGTAGTTTTACGTAATATTTGCCTCAGGACTGAGAATAATGTTTGAAATGATTGAAATATTGTTTGAATGATATGTTTGCAACGTATATTATTTTCTGATGAAAAAGCAAATAATATAAATTATACACATTTTGAGAGTAACAACATTAGTCCTCCTTTTGTTTAACATAGAAATTATTTTATTATTATCATGAACTGTATAAAAACTACACATAATAAACTATATAATTTTAGTATAATTACTAATTCAAATGATTCTGCTTATTGTTGAAATAAATATCTAGAATCAAACATAAATTCATTAAAAAAATAACACAAAAGATAACTTTACGAACACTAAAAGACTCGAAAAAGCAATAAATTTTCTATTACCTCAGCAAGTTTTTAAATATAGTCACAATGCTAGGCTTAATTTTTTTAATCTAAAAGACATTTCACGATTTCCTATTTTGATGATTCGGATGTAGACAGTATTTTATTTGAATTGATTTTAAGCGCAGAAAATCAGCAAACAAAAGATCTAAAACATAGCCTGAAAGGAGCCAAAGGAAAATTGTAACACATTTGAAAAGAAAAAATAACACATAATGTTTCAAGGGACGAAATGGGAATACAGAAAAATATTGATGATTTATGGCATAAATATGAGTCCATTTTCGTAACTATTCTTACGATCAGAAAGAAAAAAGAATTCAGGAAAACCATAAACATATATTTGACGTTGCACCGATGTTAATATATAAATTTTATGTAACTGTCTTTGAAAAGATAACTGTATAAAGATATATTTATTTATATGTTATAAAGAAATCAATTTGCAGAAAGTATTACACTAAAATGGTAATCAAAAGGAAAAATTCTTTAACAAATAATCATATAAAAGAATATAAATTAATTTTCAGTAATCTCATTTTTCCGTTGAGATTCAGATAAATACGTTATGTTATATGCAACAATGCTACGCACAGAAAATCAGAAAATAAAAGCATAAGTGATCTTAAAATAGTTTATCTAAAAGTTATAAGATTTATCTCAGACGTAAAAATAAAATATCTCGAAACTTTAGTTACTTGTATTCATTTCTCCAAGGATTGTTAAACATTTGTTTAAGTAATTCTTAAAATTGATTTAAGGATCTGTATAGAAATTTCTTGATTTTATTAACCCCTTAACACTCAGTGTTGCCGGGTCGGCAACACCTAAAGTTCCCCCTGTTTAGAGACACAAAAACTCCGTGAATATTTCAAAAACTACTCTAATGGCTACTTTAAATCTTTCTTATGAGTTCTAGATGGCAGCACCACATAGATCAAACTCTACTGTTTTTAAATAATAGGTAAAATGTTTTACTGTAATTCGCGCTTCACAGCAATGCTCTTCTCACTGCGCATATGGGACTTTACTTATGGGAGGTTACCACTTCGGCAACAGCTATATAATTAAAATGGTTAGTGCAATCTTTACAAAACAATACCTGTGTACTCCTCTGGGCCTAAATAGATTGCCTAAATTTTTTATTCTTTAAATTCCAACTTTAAAGAGTAGTGCGCCGGAAAGGGTTAAACCAACTTAGCATAAACTAGATTATTTTTCCCTCTAGATAGAGATTTTTTTCTTAATTTATTTAATTTTATTTATTTATTTATTTATTTATTTATTTATTTATTGTACTTTGATGTATTATTGTTTAAGCTTAAAATGTAAACAGAGTTATTTTTGTATCATTAAAATTATCCATTTATTGTTTGAATTTTTTAATAATTAAAATTACTTATAAAATGTAAACTTTTCTTTATTTTTTCAATTAATTTTAGAAATTACCTAAAGTTGTTTAAAAATGCTCTCTTTTACAATTGAATTAAAAACCAAAAGTATTTATTTCTATGGGATACTTACTAGAACTCTGTCCCATGGTATTGAAAACTCTACGGTACAGCAGTTATCTAAAAGTTACAAGATTTACATGAGAAGTAAAAATAAAATATTCTCGAAACTTTCTTTACTTCTATTCATTTTCTAAGAGGATTGTTAAACATTTGTTTTAGAAATTTTTAAAATTCAATTAAAGTTCTGTATATTTAAATTTATTGTTATTTATTTTTTTAATATTATTTATTTATTTTACCGTTCTAGAGTAAATTGCAATTTTTTTCTCTAGGTTGTGATCTTTTCTTTTGTAATTTGATGTTTAAGCTTGAAATGTGGAATAGAGTCATTTTTTTAAATCTTAAATCTATCCATTTAAGATTAATATTTGAAATGATAGTTTGAAATTTTTTAATAATTAAAATTATTTATAAAATGTAAACTAATCTTTATTTTTTCAATTAGTTTTAGAAATTACCCAAAGTTGTTTAAAAATGCTCTCTTTTACAATTGAATTAAAAAACAAAAGAATTTGGTTCTATGGGACACTTAATAGAATTCTGTCCCATGGTATTGAAAACTCTGCAGGACTGCAGTTATCTTAAAGTTATATGATTTATCTGAAAAGTAAAAGTAAAATATTCTCGAAACTTTAGTTACTTTATTTATTTTCTCCGAGGATTGTTAAACATTTGTTTAAAGAATTTATTAAAATTCGTTTAAAGTTCTGTATATTTAAAAATGTATTTTTTTTTTTCATTTTAGGATAAATTAAATTTTTTTCTCTAGATTGTTCTTTTCTTTCGTAATTTAATTTATTATTGTTTAAGCTTGAAATGTATAATAGAGTCATTTTTGATATTTTTAAATCTATGCATTTATAGTTACTTGGCTCCGTACATTTCCTTACATAAGAAGATGATTAAGAATGTTTTTGTTATACTCAGCCCAGAAGAAATATGCTATCATTTCTGTATAACCGAATGTACACATCAATAGCGCAGATTAATTGATTTAAACTTAAAGATTTCTGCCTTTCTTTTTGTTTCCTGTCTCATTTTTTGGTCGGAACCCCTAGTGGTGCAATTCTGGCTCCCTTAGGGGCCAGAACTGACGGGACTAGCGTTTCACCCCTGGGAGTGCCATATGCAACCTTTAGTTTTAACAGTGATCTTACCTTACTGGTCTTTTTCATTTCTGATATACCATTGCCCAAAGGCTAATTCAGCTGTTGTCTTGTCTCCTTGCAACCTGTTCAGGCCATTTCTATTTTATCCATTTAATTCTCTCGATGAGGTCATTATATATATATATACATATATTATATGTGTGTGTGGGATCTGTCGACAAAGATGCCTAGTAATAAAAATTGAATTCTGCACTGTCAAATAAGCACATTCTATAATGAGACTCTTGAAGATTGAATCAAACCCACGAACAGTGTAAATTTTGATGAATTAAGTGATTTTCTATGAGAATTAAGGCAGATGGGATCTGGAGTTGGCGGCAGATAGACGGTCTAAAAAGCTGCCCGAACACCCCGGTGTAAAAATGTGGCCAGGCGGGCCAGCTAACGTGATAGCACGTCTGTGTAAAATGTTCAATGATTCTTTATATTTATGTGTAAATATTCGATGTGTACATATATCCATCCAAGTTATCTCCATCCAAGATTAAAGTTTTTCGTAATTGAGCTGAATGATGACTCCTAGACAAGTTTTTTTTTAGCCAATAACTTCATAGTACATAGTTCATCAAAATACAGGGTTCACCATACATATATACAATCATTAATTGTAAAACAATATATATATATATGTATATGTATTACGCAATATACATATGTATAATACATCTGTCTACGTTCGGGAAAAAATACAAGCAATTTGTAGCTTTGACTGATAAAACAAACATACAGCTACTTATGCATGATATTATCTAAACAGTATATAATTAATCATTAAAAGTTAATTTGCAAAATTAAGCACATAAATTAAAAAGTAATTTAATTTAATAAAGAATGTAACATGCATTGATAATATTTTCTAACATTTCCCTTCTCTCCTTTATGGGAATACATATGTAGAGGTTATAGAGGAAATTATTTAACGTTTTAAGTTGCCTTACTGCGTCTTTGAATTTACCTATAAATCGTTACTAGATTCCGCACAGTATGCTAAATTGATTAAAAATTTGTTTGTAATATTGAACTCAGATGAAATATGCCTTCGCACTGTTCACATCTGAAAACGGAATACTCGCACTAATAGAGAAGAATGATTTATTTGAACTAAAACTAAGTTAATATTGTACCATTCATAATATGAAATCAATATTTGGAAAGATATAAACTAATACAACTCAATATAGCACACAAAAACAACGAAACTTTTTAAAGTAAGACACAAGCTTAATTCATTAAATAACTTCCTCAGAATGTTGGATATCGTTTGCCTGAAATAAAATACTTGTTCAGTAATAAAGTTATGTACCACAGTCTAACCGATCTTATTAGTCGTGATATTAAAGATACATCTATAATTTTCGAATATAAAATTTATAATTGGTATTCAAATTATTTCTCAAGACTTGATTATATTACTTGAAGAAGAAACGTTAAAGATATCCGAATATTTACTTAATTTTCAAATGAAAAGTTAATGTTTTTAAAAGACATTTAAAACTCACAAATCAATGTAGGTAAAATGTGCTGTAGAATATTTTAGAGAAAGAAAAAATATGTGTCTCTGTTAATAATCACGTTTACATATTTCTTGGCTCTTTTTCTAAGTAGTATACTATATTTGTATGTTTTCTAAGCTGCATCAAATCAAATTTTGTTAATAAAATTTCTACTGATTAGTTTTCTACTATATCCAACCTTATTTGTATATAATATACTAAATATCGCAAGTTGTTTATATGGTAAATTTATTACAAGTTGCAATGTTATATTCATTTCAATGGACTTCAAGTAAAATGTTCATCAAATTAAGATATTTCGATAGTTCTGCAATTATGTTGAAATCTACACTATAAACCACATAATTATTGCATTACATATTTTCTGTTGAGAGAAATAACTGCATCATTTTAATGAAATTCTGTGTTCCATAACATATTCTTAACACCCGTATACAAATGCCTGTCTGTTTTTAAGTGCGTTCGTAATTATGTAAATGTGTACCCTAATAACATGCATAGTCACAGTGACGTCACTGTGAGTCACTTTGGTCACATCACATCTGTGACCAAAATGCCGCCACTCAGTGACGTCACATTGTGACTGAGATGTGACTTTCTTAAAAATCTTTAGAAATTTATAAATATCCTTTAAAACATGTTATTTACTATAAAAAACATGTTTCTGGCAATTTAAATATCTTCGCTTTTGTCACAGTTTCGTCACAATGTTAATGTCAAATTAGTCACAAATGACACATTTTTCACAAATTTGTCACATTGTGACCACTTTGTGAAACGTCACAAAAGAGCTCTAAAACGGCCATAAGGACTTCACATTTTAGTCACTGTGACTTCACATCGACGTCACGTGACGTCACATCGACAATCGATGGTCACAAAGTCACAATGTGACTTCACAACGATGTTGCAGTTACGTCACCATGCTTTACGGGTAGTCTTCGTAATGTCTATCCGGCCATGTACCCGTCTGTCTGTATATAATAGAATAAAAACTAAATAAATCAATCATTTGAAACTTAAAATACATAATTGTTACATAATTTTTCTCGAATCGTTTGTAATTTTATGAAATTCGGATGCATAGTTTAATTACAGGGACAATCAAAAGTATTCCGTTACATTACGGCATATAGGAAACAATAGTTTCAAATGCATTTTATGGCGTATAACTCTTTAGAACATAATAAAATTGATATGCATAGCTGCCAACTTTCAACTAATCTTCCGTAATACCTGGATTAGTTTGATCCAGGTCAACGTCATTTCAAACCAGAAAATATATTTCATGAATCTTTATCTATTTAATTTCAGGTTTGTTACTGGAACATACTTAATTTCATTTCTTTGTAAGAATTCTGGTTGGAAACTCATTAAACCAGGGTCAAATTAACGCATGTATTACGGATGATCGATGTCAGGTTGGCACCATGGACATGTATCTCTGAAATATATACTAAAATATGTATTCTGTATAATCTGTAGTGCAAAGAATATTTATTATTAATTTACAGGGCTGCAGAAAAGTATTTCATTACATTTGGCATAACGAAAAACATTGTTTGGGGCACCTTTTAATAACACTAATCTATTTCACATTTTATGAAATTGATATACGTTGCTGAGATTTACAACAAATTATTTTTATATATAATAGAAATAAGATAGTATTTACAGAGACATACAAAACATTTTGACATTCTATTGCATCCGAATTACTATATACTATTACACCAAGATCTGAATATTTTTAAAACTTCCTTATAGTACAAACGCACCTCATTTGCTACGCTTGACGTGTAATTTCCAACTTATTTAATAAGATATAGTATATTATATAGCAGTGCATCTAGAATTTTAAACTCATGTGCGTGCTTGTGAAATTTAAAAAATACCTATTTGTGTAAAACAGTTATTGCTTTTTTATTTATTAAATTTTCATATAAAATATAACCCTATTGCATTATTCATATTGAGTAAGCATACTTCATATTTACATCTTTTTTGTGTAAATAAATAAAACGAAATACAGGTGATTCACGGAAATTAATTGTAAAATTTCGATCATTTATCTTTTTATCATTTCTTAATTTGGTTGCTAAGTATATCTCTTTATTTTCATAACACAGTGGTTGTAATTTTTATTTAGATTAATTTATAAATCGGTATATCCATAGAAGCAGAAATTTAGGATTCCTCAAGTCCTTTTAAATTTAGTAAAAAATTGGTTTCTATGGAATATTGTGTATTTTTTAATGCAATAATATTTATAAAACCAATACCTTTGAAATTATGTGTTTGATTTTGAATAATACTGTAATATATGTTTTGTTCAATACTTAATACTAAAAATTAAATAAAATTTAAACAACATTTCTTGTAAAACATCCTATTTCAATGTTTTTTTATATTAGCTTTTTAAAAATTCCTGATATTTTTTTTTAAATATGAATTTTACTGCGTTGGTTTTTTTCCACATTAATTAGAATATACTATATAAAACTGTGCATGGATATTTAGTAGATGTATGGGATTTTACATTTAATATCATTTATTTTTTCTCATGCATATTAAAAAATGAAGGAAATTCAACAGACTTCCAATTTAAATATTTTTTTCTAACAACTATAAACTTGAATGTTAAATTCATGTACAAAAAATTGAATACACAATGGAGAACAAGTAAAAAAATTCAAACCTCTAAATTATCAAAAAATCCTTAGTATTTTTCGAACACAAAAATTCTAAAAGTATGAACAGAGAGAAAAATCAGTTTAAAGTTCTCATTTGTATGGATAATTAAGCTGGATCTATTAACAAAAATTAAAATTTCTCGAAATATAATTGTCATGTAGGTAAAAATAAGGTATCGAAATAATCACAATTAAAGAAACTTTCAATTGATATTTAAAAAAAAGAAAGAAAGAAAATCGATATTTTGACCAATTTAAAGGTACTGTGTCCCCAAAAAATCTTAAATTTCTTATCGATTCGTTTTATACTTCATGGAGCTATTAGTGTAGAGTTACTACTAACAATGGCGCGTTGTTTATATGGTGAATTGAATACGAATTCCAATGTAATTTTCATTCGAGTGAAGTTACTGTGAAATCTTGAATACAGTTATTTATTTCGAAAATTCTGCCATTATGTTGAAATCTAGATTTTCAACCACATAAATTTTCATCGTATATTTCGCCATGCGGGAATTGTTTGTATCGTTTTAATGATACTCGGTAAGTTTGAATACATTTATTGAGCATAAAAAACAAATTAAACAAACGTCTACGTATTTCTGCTTTGATAGAATGTCACATACTATTTTTCTTGTTTTCCCAAAGGTAATTTCAGAAAATTATCAATCGTGTATATAATAATGAAATTAAATCCTTTGTGTTTATGAGAAACAAATTCAACTTTTGCAATTTATTTAATTTTACCAACACAAATTCTCATTATGGAACTGTTTTCTATGACAATGAATAATTCATACATCCAGATTTATGCATAACAAATAATAAAATATAATTCGTGCATTAAAAGTTAAAGAAAAAGAAAGTTAAGCCGTAACATTGTGAATAATAGAAATCGTCTAACATTTTCTACTATGGTACACGAATGTAGTTTAAATTAAAAATTACTATTTACTATAACCCCTTATCCGTTTTCTGATTATACTGGTAAGGCATTTATTTAACCCGTATTTTATTATGCCTCTATTTTTTGCTTCTAGAGGCAAATCCCTCTTGAATTAATTGAATTTTGCTTACTCTAATTTAAACGTGAATTTATCGTAGAAGAGCAAAATTCGTATTTCTAGAATCTTTGTAATTCCAGTATTATTTTCATTTCTATCATTTTCTTTTTGTCTTGTGCAGTAATAACATTTATCACATTCAAATTGTTAAACTATAAACTACTGATTCGTTTTCCACTTGATATAACCTACTATTAGTATACAGTTAATAACAATCATGCGTTGTTTATATGGCACATTCATTGCGAATTCCGATGTTATATTCCGTTCAGTGGAATTCCTGTAAAAGCTTAGATAATTATGTTTATTTATTTCGATAATTATGATGCTATGTTGAAATCTAGGCTTACAGCTATATAAATCTTGCCTCGCATATTTTACCATGTAGGAAATGTTTGTATCACTTTAATGACGTTCGCTGCATGATCAAACATGTATATTACAAATTTAAAATTTTTTCGCCAAAACTAACCTTTATACTATCTTAATTTTCTTATAATAATATTCCGTACTTACTTCAAATTATTAAATTAAAATCTTGTTTCTAAATCTAATCTGTTAATCCTTATGCAGACGATATAAATTCTTAATTTGCCTTAAAAAACATTATTCCAGTATGCGTAAATTTAAAAAGATGGCTCTAAATTAAAAATATTCTTAATTAAAACTTTATTTCTTAATATTCCAAATAAAACTGATTTCTTCTATGTTTTTATCAACCCTTTTTAAGAAAGTCTTATTAAATTTATTCCAAAACCATACCTTTCAAAAAATATCATTATTTTATTTTATCTATTTATTTATTTTTTCTCAGTCAACCTTTGATATGTGCATATTAATAAATTCATTTCTTTTCTTTTTCTCTTAAAATTAATCATTTATAAAAATCGTCTGCCTGAGATATTTAAAATTCTGAGTCAATTATAAATTGTTTAAATAATATTTTTTTTAAAATAAATTTATCGTTTGTGGAAAATAATCTCGTAGCTGGACAAAAATTCTGTTTACATAAAAGAATGATGGTTTGAGGTTACAGAATGTTCCAGAACTTTCTTTTTAGTTTAAAAAGGTGGAAGTCTCGAGATGAAAAAGAAGATTTCTTGGGTTGCTTCTTCGATGAGGACAGCTCGCTGAAATAATGATGGAATTTTTGCAAAAGGAGCTTTTCCTTCCTCATTATTACGAATTTAATAAATGAATTTACAGCAGCCCATGACTAATTATTGGATCTTCTACATTAATTTATTTATTTTGTTTTTTCCCTGGCTTGCCATGACTGTGTGTTTCTTTTTAACCAGTGGAAATAATTCGAGTTCTCCTTAAATCGTCACAACTAATCGAAAAGTCGGACAGGATTTTTTATCTGTGCTGCCTTTTTAATGAATGATATTTAATGAAAATTGCGATGGAACGAAGAAAAGCATGCTTTCGCCGAAGTTCGATTGAAGGACAGTCTATATGGTATTTTCAGCTTGCTAATGGAATGGGCTGTGGAACGAAATGATGATAGGTTTGTGAATCGCCGATAATTGACTTCTCGTGAATTCCTGAAGCTTGATATTTTTGGTCATAATGATAAATTTTTGAGACCTGGTGATTTCGAATTGGATTTAATAAGGAATAGAAGCGCCATTCATCTTGTTGCGGCCCAAATATGCGATCATTGACTTTAAATATTACTGGTAGTAATGACAAAAAAAAAAAAAAAAAAAAAAAAAAAAAACGTTTAGAGACAACTGAACGCCGATTGCTACTTACTTTCATAATTTTCGTTATTATTGTCTCTCCTAGGATCATCTTGAGAAATTCTTCTTAAGAGTGAGTTATTTCAAATTAATTGAATATTATTTGTATCCTTTTTAAGCATTTGTGTAGATTGTTTATTCTCTATTTGTGAGGTTTATTTATTTATTGTTTTGTTTTTCTTTGAGTCTTATTTATTAATCTATTTATGAGTATTATTATTATCATTATTATTTGTTGAAGATTGAAATATTTTTATTCGTAAGGATTTAATTGAGGAGTATGATGTTCTTAAGATATTTACTGTTACTTATTAAGATTATTATGATATTTTTATGCACGTTTAAAGATAAGTTCGTAATAATAATGAAGTATAAAAGAACTTAGAAGCTCAAGTTATTTTTTAAAAAGGTACATTTTCTAATTTATTGATATTTGTTTGTTATCAAGAACTATTCTGAGAATGCAGTATTTTCATGATAATGTTCCTACAACTAGACATTTGAGCTGAAAATTAAGTTAACGTTTATGTTTTTCATTTTATTTGTTAGAATTTCTGGTTACAGTGAGATGTGGTTCCCGGATTCTTATAATTTATTTAAATTCAGTAAGAAAGATGGAACTGTGCAAGGCTGTTGCTAGAATTTTGACTGATAAATATGATTAATTTTGTCAGTAAATTTTGTGATTTTAAGTAAGAAATTACCTATAGTTAAAATTTTTGAATCTGTTTATGATCTATAAAATAATAGAATTAAAAGTTGATCCCAATTTAAGATATATCTATGATATTTACAATTTCTGTTTTATTAGATAAAATTTCTGGTTAAAGTTAGCAGCTAAATATAGTTATAATTTTCGCGATAATTTTGATTCAGATTTTTAAAAAGGTGGGTAATGGTTCTGTGTGAGGCAGTTAAAATGTGTACAACACCAGTAGACAAAACCCTCAAAATTGCGAAAGCGCGAACTCAGGAATTTCACCTTAAAAGTAAAAGGCTCTATGATCGAAATTTTGTCGAATGCCCATTAAAAATACAAGACTCTGTAATTTATGAAGAATTTAAATACCCTAACACTCGAAAATTAGAACCTACTTTCTCTGGACCATACAAAATTATAAATAATCTTTCTGATGTAACTTATGAAATAGATAAATTTAATTATGAGACAGGACAGAATTCCGTTATTGTGCATGTTTCTAAATTAAGACCCTATTTTTCACCAGAAGATTTTAAACTGTTTCATGAGCAACCCAAAAAACAAACAAAACCTCAGATACAATCACAATCACTAGATCAAACTAAAGTCAAGACAGTAGATTAAGTTTTAATTCTTATTCTTTAAATAGTTTATCACCATAATTTTCAACATTAGCAGGTATGTTCTTGGAGGCCTACAAGAATATTACTTGTTTTTGGGGTTAAATTGGGCTCCTTATGCAGGCATAAGGTGAACACTTTGATTGTAAAAGCTTTCAAATTGATGTTGATAAATTAATTTTAAGGGTGTTTAAGTCTAACTATATTTACTCATGTATTTGACATTAGTATTATTCTATTTATTCAGCAGATATTTATGTTATAACAGTTATAAAATCTAATGATTCTACTCAAACCTATAACATAATATGTGATTTTCAGTGATTGTGAAAGCTACAGATATTAAGAGTTTTTCAGAAAAGCACACTATTTTTATTTCTATTTCTCAATTAAGAATGACACCTTTTATTCCTATTGTATTTTATTATTAAAGTTTATAAACCATGTGTAGATAAAACATTATTCTACATTTGGCATTTGAAAACTTATAACCAAATTTGACAATTTTGTAAAAGAGTATCAGAGAGGAATTATTGTAAGGAAATACTGGTTGAGAGTCCATTTTCTAAATAGTTAGATTTAATTTTATTTGGATTTTGGAATTATTATGATTTTTTTTATTTATACTTTCGGCTAGCAAAAAAATACTTTCTTATGCTATTAGAAGATAAGAAAATTATTTAGTTGCTATGTAATTAATTTTATCCTCAACCAATATTTTCCCTATCAATAATAAACAAATAGTGATATTTTCTTTTGATTATACTCTTGTATTACTATTATTATTATTATTATGATTTCTATAATGAAGTTTAGTATTAATTATACTCTTATTGAAAAATATTAGGATATGGAGTCTTATTATACTATTACTTATTATTGTTGTTATTGTTATTATTTAAATTTTTCTATATTATTTATTATTGATAGTGAGAGAGATGCTATTTATTATTGAAAAATTGATATATTATTGAAAGATGTTGGATCCAACATAACATTAAAACCAAAGATTAAACTAGGTTTGAAGATTTTTAATTAAAGAGACTGTATTCAGAGAACATTGGAAAAGACTCTTTTATATATACTATTGAAAGACTTGTTTCATTTAAAGGACTTATTTAAAATAAACTATGCATTAAGTCATTGTAATTATTTAAACTTCCATGAGAACGAATTTTTATTGTTTTTATTATATTTTTATCTCTTGCTTATTAATATTCATAACTTATTTACTGTTATTATATGTATTATCTCCTATGCACTTACAAATGGTAAGTGATGTTGTAACATTATTGTATTTCTTTCAGGGAAATGCTCCTACCTAAATTTAATTCAGAATTATTTTTTCTTAACCATTTTATTTTAATCGCTAATATTTTTTATATTGCGTTAATTTTCTTTTCTTCCATCTCTTGTCTTCCTGAATTTGACAGTTTTATTCCAAAATTTAACTTTTCTAAATTATTATATTTCTGTTGTCTGAACTTGTAGTTTTATTTAACTATCAATTTCATAGGCTATTTCCATGAGTACTTGTAGTGTAAGTCACAGGCTACGATTTTTGGCTACCAGTATTATAGAACGAAAAAAATGTGATTAATTTTATTGGCACATTCTCATTAATTGAATAAGGCCAAGCAGACTTTTCGAAAATAACGGTGGCTAACAAGTATATCAATTAATAAGTTGTGTGACTTACACTACAGAACCCATGGAATTAGCCCATACAAAGTCTTGGGGAGGGGGGATAATATTACAAATTTAAAATTTTTTCGCCAAAACTAACCTTTATACTATCTTAATTTTCTTATAATAATATTCCATACTTACTTCAAATTATTAAATTAAAATCTTGTTTCTAAATCTAATCTGTTAATCCTTATGCAGACGATATAAATTCTTAATTTGCCTTAAAAAACATTATTCCAGTATGCGTAAATTTAAAAGATGGCTCTAAATTAAAAATATTCTTAATTAAAACTTTATTTCTTAATATTCCAAATAAAACTGATTTCTTCTATGTTTTTATCAACCCTTTTTAAGAAAGTCTTATTAAATTTATTCCAAAACCATACCTTTCAAAAAATATCATTATTTTATTTTATCTATTTATTTATTTTTTCTCAGTCAACCTTTGATATGTGCATATTAATAAATTCATTTCTTTTCTTTTTCTCTTAAAATTAATCATTTATAAAAATCGTCTGCCTCAGATATTTAAAATTCTGAGTCAATTATAAATTGGTTAAATAATATTTTTTTTTAAATAAACTAGCATACCCAGCCCGCTTCGCCGGGCTTAATTTGAAGGTTTATTTAATAATTTATGTGTATGGTACGCTTCTCTCTCAGCTCGCGACGGATCCCCCGGTGACTCTCCCCGGACCATCGGCACTCCACGTGCGTCGGGTGAGCGTCAGAACAAACTTTCAGCATATACATATGGGTGGTTGTACTTGAATGCACAGACCTGCGCGTTTTTTTCTATCTTGCTTTTATACCTCTGGACCGAGTTGGCGCATTGCCAAGATTTGCTTCCTCTGGACCGAGTTGGCGCATTGCCAAGATTTGCTTTCGCCTGTGCCTCAATTATCCTCAGAATTCCTTTTATATATATAGATTTATCGTTTGTGGAAAATAATCTCGTAGCTGGACAAGAATTCTGTTTACATAAAAGAATGATGGTTTGAGGTTACAGAATGTTCCAAAACTTTCTTTTTAGTTTAAAAAGGTGGAAGTCTCGAGATGAAAAAGAAGATTTCTTGGGTTGCTTCTTCGATGAGGACAGCTCGCTGAAATAATGATGGAATTTTTGCAAAAGGAGCTTTTCCTTCCTCATTATTACGAATTTAATAAATGAATTTACAGCAGCCCATGACTAATTATTGGATCTTCTACATTTATTTATTTATTTTGTTTTTTCCCTCGCTTGCCATGTCTGTGTGTTTCTTTTTAACCAGTGGAAATAATTCGAGTTATCCTTAAATCGTCACATGTATCATGAGCATGAAAAAGAAATGCGTTAAATATTCATCAACAAATTTCAGTTTTGATATGATGTAGAATATTATGATGTTTTCTAATTTTTCGCAAATAAGAGTTCAGAAATTGTTCTTCTAGAGTTTATTTCCGCATTTCGAAAATTTATTATTTGTGTAAAGCAGATGTGAAACTTAAATACATTAATTCGTATACATTAAATTGTTTGTTATCGTATATTGTTCGGGCTAAAAATACACATTTTAAATATTTCGTATTTCCTTTGCCTAAATAAATAAATTTTGTTTTTGCGTTTATTACACATTTTCCTATCATATTTATTGCTAAGTTTTATATTCAACAGTGCATATAGGTTTTTTATATTTTACATGTCACATACGATGTATTTTATTTTGAAGAAATAAATTAATTGAACACATTGCTTTTTATACACTCATGCTCAATAATATAAGGTTTTTTATATTTTGCTGAATTTCATGAAAAATTCTGAACAAAAAGTAAAAGTAACGCTTCGAAACAAAGATGCAAATCTTTAATATCGAATACGTAAACTTAAACGTGCCTATATTTGGAGCGAAAAGAAGAAGTAGCTTTATAAGACAACGTGGCAATTTTCGCATTTCGTTCTATTAAACACTTCGCCAATTTAAAAGCAAACAGTAAAAGTAATCTCAAAGAATGAAATGCATCGCCGAGCATCGTGTCCAATATGATCCCCAGAAAAAAAAAAAAAAAAAAAAAAAAAAAAAAAAACGAGCAAGGATGTCAAAGTGCATGAGGATCGCTCTTTGTCAGTTCAACAGACATAACAGGAATGGAACAGTTCTCTACAGGTCGTAAAAGCTTAGGTCTCTCTACTATAAAGGTGACCTTTAAGTAGCCACCGGAATTCGAATTTTAAGGATTGCTGTTTCCAAAAAGCTCTATTACAGAGGGCTGTTTGCAAGACTTGCTGCTTCCGTTTGTAAATTTCTACATCAATGAAAACCCGTTTAACATGATGCATAAATAATCGACTTTGATCAGGGATTAATGGCGGGACGTTCTTTCACTAGTGAGTTTTGATTAAGATTAAATACTATATCTCGACGAAGTTTCATCTGAAGAAAACCAGGGATTCGCTACGTGCTCTCCAAAGTACGAGAAAGAGATCATTATGGCAATGGAAATTTTATGGTCTGAGGAAGAATAATATTGAGCAGGTAAGCACATATCTTCTCATGTGATTGGAATCCACTCTGTGATTGGTATGAGGTATAGGGATAATATCTTGGTATCCTATGTTCACATATTTAGTTTTAATTTCAGTTTAATTGATTACAAGGCGCGAACAAATAGAGCTCATCTCTCGAAGACTTTCTGAAAAGTGAAGATATTCACTTGATGAATTTGCTAACTAGATATCCATATCTAATCATTATCTAGCATGTCTGGAACACTCTGGAGAGGACAAATGCAACTCTTCTCCCACCTCCCAGAATCATAGGAGTGGAACTAAATGCCACAGGGATTCACAAAATGATTGATTTTTATTTTGAATTCCCATTTTGACGGATGTAAAATTTTAAGAGTGAAGCATACCACACCCACACCAATTAACCTCTTTTTTTTTTGTTCAATATTGTGAGCTCGGTTTCGTACCCTCCGACTCTGATGAGTCTTACGCACAATTATTGCATGTGTGTCATAACTGTTTAAAAAAAAATTCGCATTATATCAACCTATGTACATATTTAATTTCATTAATATCTGTCCATTAGTACTAGAGTTCATTGACCAAATCTGAAAACTTTCTTAATTTTTAACATGAGTATACATTACACATTCTTTTTCCATAATAATTATAATGTTTTCTATTAAATATACCATTATCTTAAAAATCTTGCATTTTCCATTAGTTTACTTTATTTTCATAAAAATATAACTTTTATAATTACTGTACGACACGGGTTAATTGAATATACTCTTTTTCTGGGTGATTTTTAAAATTTATGCATTGAGTGTTTGTATCTATCTATCTATCTTATACATATATATAATAGATAAATAGATATATATTTTAGAAATAATGAGCTTTCATATTGTAAAAGAAGAAATATAGATACATAGTTTTGACTTTAGAAATCCAATGCTATTCTTATTATGTTTAATAATGAAAAAAAAAGAAAAAATAGTACTTAATACGATTTCAATCTCGAGAAATAAAACAACAATGATTATAATATAAAATTAATAATCGTTTTCATGATTATGTATAATAAATTATGATATATAAATGCTTTATGAGTTAATTTAAGTTTAAAAAAATCGTCAAATATTTTCATATTTTACCACGCCTTTTCAAGATTCTAATTATCTAATAATTAGTATTATTCTCTCTTTATCCTTTGATCCGTCGGATTTCTAAGAAATATATCGTCTGTTTTCTTAATAATGTTCGCAATCGTTTTAATTTTTATACAATGCAGTCTAAAAGACAGCATATGAATAAAACAAAAAGTTTAGATTTCTATCCTTTATTGTTCTAGTGTAATTTTTGCTACAGGAGAATATTTTATGCTTTTTATTGCAATTAGGTTTATAAAATTTGAAATAACTTACTATTTTTATTGGTTTACACTTGATCTATCTTATTTGTGTATGTTGACTCTCGTGTTATTTATATGGTGAATTGATTACGAATTCCGATATAATATTCCGTTTAGCTGAGTTCCTGCGAAAGCTTGTATCATTATGATTATTTATTTCAATAATTCTGCGGTTATGTTGAAATCTGAATTTAGCTCCATAAATTTAGCATAACATATTTTGCCACATAGGAAATGACCGCATCATTTTAATGAAGCTCTCTGTAGAATCTAATATATTTAAAGTGTATGAGAATGAAATGAACTAAATAATTGTTTACATATTACTATTTTTATAAAATGCAAGCATTATATGAAAAAAAGGTGTAGTTTTAAATGTAACTCTGTAAAATTATTTAACATATGTATTGGAAAATTTAAAGCTTCGTGCTTATATGGATGCAGACAGATGTAATTTTTAAAGAATACTAAGTTTTATACAGCAGACTTCCTAAAATCCACAACTCTCTAAAATCTGGACATATCATTTTCTACAGTGTACAACATAACTATCTTTTAAATTTCATATATCTGGTCACTACATTTTATTTGCTTAAAGAAACATTTTTTTTCTAGATCCTTTTTGTTTTCTTAATCGGTGTGCCGTGTCAACAGGGATGCAGGGAGTTGGTGGAAAGAATAACCGACTCTGACTCCGTCGTTCAAAAACGTAAGCTATATTTTAAATTTAAAGAGTGAAATATACGCATAAAATAAAGGAATTGCCAATGGTGCAAGGAGAGTTCAGAAAACAGTTATTTATTACTGTTATCACTGAAATTCAAATCATAAATGAAGTCATAATAAGAAAGACATAGTCATATGCTATAATTTCTATATGTAGAAAGTACCTGAGTAATTGTAATATTCAGACAAAGTAATAAATAACATGCACTATTAATAGTACATCAGACCAAAAGGATTAAGACAAGATTCTGTTCTAAACAAGTTTCATTTACACAGGTTTTTAAACCTGTAAAAAAAGAACAGATATAAGAAAGAGAAATGAAATAGAAATACGATTGGAAGTAATTTCGACTTGAGTAGATTTGTGCGATATTCTTTTATGCGTAATTATAAACATTTTCCAGTATAAGCAGGTTCTGTTTTTCCAGATTTTTCTGCCTTAAGTTCATTTTGCTGCAGATTAAGTATAGCGTGATATTAGAAGAAATTTAAAAGAATTTGCGCATCATAAAATACCGGGAATTTGTTGCCCCGTGATGCAGTGGCTCCGTGAAACGGCTTTTAAAACAAAGAAAATCCAAATCTTCTACACGAATCGGGGTACATGGCGACACAAACTTGTGGGTAAAATTGCTTGAGAAACATTTATTGCGGTGGTATTATTGCGTTACAACTTATGCAATAATTATCACGTGGGTTTTATTTTTTACAATGAATGCAATCTATGTTCAAAAATAAATAGAATTTGATATTATAATATGACTCTTAGAGTACTATATATGTGAAAAATACTCGTTCTCATTTCGTGTATAATAAAAATTGAAATATGGCATAGTAGCTCTTCATACACAAAATGGATTTTAAGAAATCCTTAAATGTTTAAATTAGATTAAGGTATATTTTAAGTCTAAAATTACTTTACTAACTAACATATAATGAAAATGTTTGCTTTACAACTTATGAAACTTGTTTCGCCCGTTAATTTAATTGAAATGTTTAACACCATAGCCATAGTTCTATCATGCTACTCCTAGAATTTTAAAAATAAATATTTGTTTTAATTGCTATTATCTAATAAAATGTTTAACTCTTTTACTTATTTATTTTTTCAACTCACGTTATGACAAAAACCTACTACTTAGAAATACTAAATCAATGTTAAAAAAATATATGTTAAATATATATTTGTTTTGTTTTAAAATTAATCATTGCGAAATGATTTTTTAAATATTTTTCTCCAACATCGCAGTTGCTTTCTAACTAATTTAAGATTAGTCTCAAATTTCTTTTGGTTTAAAGCCCAAGACATCGATAACGTAGAGTTTTCTCAATTTCTTGATAGTTTTTGTTTTCATTTTTTTTCTTTTAGGAAATATTTTATTTTTTCAACCCTAATTAAGTTTCTACATTTTGTTTTCTAAATTTGACAAGAATTTGTTTTTCTTGGAGCTTTAGATAATATAAAGTACATTTATGTTGGACAAATTTTGCAGTATTATTAGCGCAATTAATAAAAGATTGGTATTTATATATATTTTCGGCAATGCAAAGTTTTATATCTTATATTAAAAGTATTTATATTTTTTGTTCTTTATTTTTATATGTCTAATTTTATATTTTATATGTACATAGTTTTTAACTAGCGTATTTCTTTTAAATTTCCTCCTGAATATTTTAAATAGTATATTAAATAAGTAGAAGCATTAATTATATTATTTATTTTTTAAATATAATATAGATTATTTACGATCTTTTAAATACTGCCATTTTATTACTATAACTTCATTAAATAAAACAAAGTTCAGAATATAAAGCAGAACAGTTAAATTTATTGCCCTATAAAGCAATTTTCCACTATGCTGACTTATGGACATGTCAAAGCGTGTTGGGTAATTTGGATTATCAAGAGACAAATGTTCCAAAACGAGTCTAAAAATTAAAACTTTTTCTTTTAATATGATTTAAAAATGGTGTACTAAGGCTTACTCATTAAATATTTTTTTTTATTCTATTAAATTGTGCTTTTTCTTGAAATTCTGATATTCCTGATAATTCTATTTCATATTACTTCAGTGTTTGTCATTACCCAAAAAATGTAACATCTTTTTTAAAGCTAAATTTTCTCATGTATCTTTTTTCTTCCACATTAATCCTTTATCTGAAGACGGCACTTATAAGTACCATTAAAATTATTTATTATAAAATTCTTTTAATACGTCAGTTAGTTGTAATACTGTTTAGAATGTGTTACAGATACATTACTTTATCTTGTTCCAAAGGCATTATTGTTTACAGAAAACAAAAATATTTTTAAAATGATGATTTCTTTTGCCTTTGTATCTTTTCAGTTTTCTTGGCGCTGAGGGAGGAGAATGGGTTTTTTTTCTTCAATTTGGAAATATTTCTATATTCCTGTTGTAAGAACATCATATTTGTACATTTTTGAGTTCTACAAAATACTAAGAAAACAATTTAAAATAAAAGATTTGAGTGGGATTATAAATATTGTACAATATCCCTGTAAATTCAAATTTAATTAATTCTTCTAAACCCTTCAAACCTTTTAAAATCCTTCAAAAAATTATTAAATGATTATGTAAATCTTTTAATTTAGTTTAAACAATTTATGTAAAAGGCTTTAGAATGTAAAATTTTCATGAATTAAAAATTCGGTAAGTAAAGGGTTAAACACTTTAAAAAGGTATTCAGAAATAGTCAAAGTATTTTCTATACTAATTGTTTATGTATTTTATTTTTTTATGTTGATTTTCAAATAAAAATGTAAATGTTATTCCACAATACTCGAACTTCCTGTACATTAAATTAAATTTGGAATGTTTGAACACAGAAAAGCCCTGTACATTGATAAAAACGTTCTACCTTTTAGAGTAGAGAGATTTAATAATTTATTTACATTCTATAGTGTTTTCTAAAAACATTATCTATCAAATATGATACTACAAATTTTATCAAGACTTTTAAATGCATTTCAAAGAATTTCCTTAGCTTTTCAATCTTGATTTTTTTTCGTTCTGTACTGTTGTAGACTTTTAACATTCAGGATAGGTTCGAAATATTTGAGATATTTGTTGATGTTTACGCAACTACATGTTTAAATATTTATAAAAACTCTCAAAACTTTTCCTCAACCTTCAAAAATCATTTTGCTTTATCTGTTACTTTTCGAAATCCTTAACTTGTACCTATAAATTGAAATCCCCATTCTACATTCTATTTAAATTCTTTCTATTAAAAAACTTTGGATAAGATTTCATTTAAACTTGCTCCTTTTATCACTCAGAAATTCTCGAATGTACAATATCGAACTAGAATTATTTTTGAATGGATTTGGACGACATTTTTGCCAGTGTATCCATATGTTTTGAGAAATGTGAATTATGTTTCCGTTAATATTTTATTTCCGGAAAATATTATATTTCTAGGAAGATTGTGGATTGCATGCATCTGCAATCTATTGTATATCTATCATAGGATATTCTAGTACTCTCTTGCGCTTAGTTCTGTTTGGATGCCTATTGTTGGAGCGACACGGTAAAAGAAACTCTTATTCTTAATTTTAGTAGATAAATTTTATAAAATTTGTGAAAAGTATGTAATCTTACTGCAGTGATGTTAACCAAGTTAATTATACCTCATAACAGTATATCTAGCTGAACATTTAGATTAATTGTCATGTTAGTCAGACTTCCACAGTGCTTAAGTGTTAACAAGGGAAAACGTGAAGAGTAATACGGAATATCACTAGGCAAAAGTTCTAAGACGAATCTACAAGGTCCGGCTATTAATTTCCAGGACTCATGGAATAATTCAGAAGAAAAAAAGCTTAAACACATAGCCATTTAATATGATTCGAAGCAATCCCTATCAGCCGTAATGCACATGTGTTCTCGGCTGTGAAATTTTAAAGTCCTCTTTTGGAATGCTCTTTAATAGTGATGTTACAGTTTTCATGATGGTTTCGACATCCTGAAGTCTTGTTCACTTCAGCGAGTTTTTCAGCTTAGGAAACAGGAAAATGCCTTCGGATGCTAGGTCTGGAGAGTATGGTGGATGCTGCATCTCAACGACATCATGCTGGGCTAAGAATCGCCTCACAGGCAATTTAATGTTAATTCTTTGCTCCATTTTAACTTCGACAACAGGAATTTAAGAGCTACGTTTTAATGCGCCTTTCCACGAGAACCACTTACTTCAGAATGGCGCCCAGTGCACTGCACTGCACATGCGCAAGAAAACGCTCTTCAATATGCAATCATTAGCGCCATTTTCCGGCTTTTAGTTCTCGGACACTTATGTCAATCCTGGAAATTAATAGCCGGACCTTGTAATAATTAGAATAACTTTTTCAAAAAATAGGATTTATAGCTGATGTATTAAGTTTTACTCATAAAAAATTTTGATTATTCTTTTAAATTGTGCTTTTTCTTGTAATTCTGATATTCCTGATCATTCTATGAAATATTATCTCTGTGGTTGCCATTACCTGAAAAGTGTAAAATTCTTTTTAAAGCTAAATATTAGTATGTATTTTTCCCTTCTACTTTAAACGCGTCAAAAATGTGTGAAAAACAAGTCAAAGTTTATTCTATACTAATTTTAATGTATGTCATTTTTATTAATGTTGACTTTCAAATAGAAATGTAAATGTTATTTCATAATACTCAAACTTCCTATTCATTAAATTTACTTTAAAATGTTTGGATACTGAAAAGCTTTATACAATGTTTAAAAATGTTATTCATTTTGGAGTAAAAAGATTTAATAATTTATTTACTTTCTGCAGCGTTTTCTAAAAGGATTATCTATTAAACATGATGCTACAAGTTTTATGAAGTTTTTTTTTAAATACATTTTGAAGAATTTCCTTAGCTTTGTAATCTTGCTTTTTTATTTTCTTGAACTGTAGTAGACTTTTAACATTCAGGATACATTCAAAATATTTGAGATATTTACACAACTACACACTTAAATATTTATGAAAATTCTCGAAACTTTTTCTCAACTAAAAAAAAAAGTATTTTACTTTATCTGTTACTTTTTCGAAAGCCCTAACTTGTAGTTATACACGGAAATCCCCATTCTACATTCTATTAAAATTCTTTCTGTTAAAAAAGTTTAGATATGTTTTCACTTAAACTTTTAATTTGCTCTTTCCTTTTATCATACAGAAGTTCTCGAATGTACAATGTCAAACAAGATTTATCTTTAAATGGATTTAGAAAACATTTTAGTCAGCGTATTCTTACATTTTGAAAAATGTAGATTATGTTTTCGTAGATATTTTATTTCCGGAAAAGATTATACAGGATGGCTAAAAAAGAATGTGCCAGTTTCTACATAGTACAGGGTGTCCAACAAATATGACTCCGTTTTCAAAATTAAATTTCTCAAAAACAAAGATCGATAGAATTATGCGGTAAACGGTTTGTTTATTAGGTAAACTGTAAAAATCGTATACAGAACTTTCGAGCGGTGAAAATGTTGAAAAGATTATGTTCCGATTGTAATGAACGCTTGATTTAACATTTTTCTTGTTTTAGATTGCTTGCAAAGAACGAGTTTTTCGAGTTTTCTATATTTTAACGATTTTTGGAATTAAACTTTTGGACTTTCGACATTCTAAAAAAATAGTTCCAAAAATCATTAAAATATGGCACTTTATGCAAAAGAACTCGTTCTCTGTTAGGAATCTTAAACAATAAAAATGTCAAGTCAGGCATTCTTTGCAATCAGAACATAATATTTTCAATATATTCATTATATATTGATCACTCGGAACTTCTGTATAACGTTTTTATAGCTTACCTAACAAACAAACCGTCTATCGATCTTTGTTTTTGAGAAATTTTATTTTGAAATCGGGGTCTTATTTGCTGAACACTATGTATATCATAATACATTTTAGACTATTTACAATAAATCATACTTCAAATTGAAAGTAAACTAACCTAGTTTTTAGAATTTCGTTCATCCTACGAAACCCTATTTGTCTCTGTCCTGTATCTGTTCTTCCGTCATAAAGTCCATAGAGAAAAACTGTATAAGTCTAAGGCTTCAAATTTTGTGCACTTATAGCTGAATACCTCGTGTCACACGACAAATTATGCAATTTTGTAAAAATCTATTATTTTAATCAAATTAATTTTATCAACACCATCCGTTCATTTTTCGCGAGCCCCACCAGTGGCCGCGAGGTTCTGACCTCCAAACTGGTAGACGGTAGGTGCTGGGTTCGAACCCAATCGCGACCGTCGGCCTAATCGTTCGAAGTTTTCCGTGGTTTTCTTCGAACGTTGAGTAAATACGGGTTAGGTTCCGTTAGAAAGACCCCCACGGAGGGCAACCCACCCCATAGGGCCTATATCCCATAGCGTAGATAATCGGCCGACAAAAATACAACACACCACACCACACCATCATTTTTCGCGATTTAAATTTCAAAAGAGAACCTTAACTTCAACGTTTTTCGTGTAGACATCATAGTTTGGAGCTAAAGCATCTCACTAGTAAACAGAAGGTTCTTAGTTCGAACCGTGATGCTGAAACTTCAGATTTTTATATTAAGATGGGTCTAATAAGAAGAAGTTTAGAATTTTTTTCAAATGTAAGGGTTTATACAATAATATAAACCCTTAAATTGTCCGAAAATGCGCTTGTTCGTTGTTTCATTCATCTGTCATTCATAATATTTTTTGGAATTCAGTTTTCATTCTATTTTAGAAAAGTTTCCGATTTATTGATGATTCAGTATTTTAAATTTAATTTTATACTTTTTTTGTTGTTTTTCGAAATTTAAAATTTTATTTATTTATTTTTAATTTCGATTAAAAAAAATTCAATTATTGATTTTATTTAAATAAATTGATTTGAACATTTTTTATTTGATTCAAATAAATAACTTTTTTTATAATTATTTTAAAATTAAATTTGTTGGTGCTATGACCTGTGTTAGAATTTCATAATTATAAATTGTGATATTGTATATTACGTATATATATTTATCTTTTATCTGTTACGTATTTATAGAATCACGAACGCACCCAAAAATAGAGTATTAAACAAATATACACCTAACGTTTGACTGCAAACTCTAAACATTTTCTCTTTAAAATCCATTTAATGTTTAATTCATCGAAAAGTTTTTTAAAAATTCCTAAAAAACATAAAAATTTTAGAATATCCATTTTTGCACTGAATCGCTCTAATACTGCATATCTAAGATTACATTTTAGAGATTCACTCTAATGCTGACTTCGATCGAATTCTGAAAATCACTTGGCGTCTCTTAAATCTCTTACAAGTTACTTTCATCCTTTAAGAAGTAAAAAGTAATGTAACTAAGTTAGAAAAGCGATGGCGAATTCAGTAACACGAGGAATTCAATTTATGCCTTTTGTTACAGAACCAAATTCGTTTAATTTACTGTAAAATGGTGGAGCTTTTAATCTTTCTGTCTCTGTTGTGTTTGCTTCGGGGTAGGACGAATTTTAATTTTACTTTCGAACACAAATTCAAAACGGCAGACCAACATTATAAGTCAAAGTGTAAGACTATAAAATTCTTTCTTAGTGTTTGATATCTTGCATTTTAAAAGAATCTTCCTTTAAGAAGTAAAAAGTAAAGTAACGAAGTTAAATATGTGACAATAAATTTAGTAACACGAGGAATTCAATTTATAGCTTTATGTTACAGATCCAAATTCGTTTAATTTCTTGTAAAATAGTGGAACTTTTAATCTTTATGTCTTGTTTGTGTTTGCTTCAGAATAGAATGAGTTTTAATTTAACTTCAGACCATAAATTCAAAACAGCAGATCAACATTATAAGTCTAAGTTTAAGACTAAATAATAGTTTCTTAGTCTTGATAATCTTGCATTCCAAAAGATTAATTCTTTAAGAAATAAAAAGTAGCGTAACTAATTTTAAAAAGTGACGGTAAATTTAGTAAAACGAAGAATTCAATTTATGTCTTTGTGTTATAGAAGCAGATTCGCTTAATTAAATATAAAATGGTGGAGATTTTAACCTTACCTTCTTTATGTTTGCTTCGGAGTAGGACGACTTTTAATTTAAGTTACAAATATATATTCAAAACAGCAGACCAACATTATGAGTTAAAGTTTAAGTCTATATAATATTTTTTTAGTTTTGATATCTTGGAATTCCAAAACATTCATCCTTGAAGAAGTAAAACGTAATATAACTAATTTTGGAAAGCAACGGTAAATTTAGTGACACGAGGAATTCAATTTATATCTGTGTTCTCGAAGTAGATTCGTTTATTTTACTGAAAAATGATGCAGAATCTTACTGTCTCGTTTGCGTTTTCTTGGGACGAGTTTTACTTTACTTTCGAACATAAATTCAAAACGTCAGACCAACATTATAAGTCAAAGTATATGACTGTATAATAGTTTCTCAGTTTTCGATATCTTGCATTCTAAAAGATTCATCCTTTAAGAAGCAAAGAGCAATGTAGCAAGTTAGAAAAGCGACAGTAAATTTAGTAATATGACGAGTTCAATTATGTCTTTATGTCACAGAAGCAGATTCGTTTAATTCACTGTAAAATGGTGGAGCTTTTAATCTCAATGTCTCGTTTGCGTTTGCTTTTGTATAGGACCAGTTCTAATTTTACATACGAACATAAATTTAAAGCAGCAGACCAACATTGTACGTCAAAGAAATGTTATATAACAGTTACGTCTTGATTTTTAGCATTCCAAAAGATTCACTTTATAAGGATACAGTGGATTTTCGAAACCATTTTTTTAAATTTTGTACAAATAATAATTCATACATTCAAAAATGTGTTTTAATTAAGTCATCAATTAAAATATGCTAATTAATTAATCTAATTTAAAATACTATGGGTGAAGTTAATTTGGTTTTTAAGAACCTGGTGTTTTGTTAAATGATAGATTTATAATGTTGAAACAAAAGTTTGTGAGCATTTTGAATTTACACTAATATAATGAATATATATATATATATATATATATATATATATATATGAATAAAATATTTACATTTTTTCTAAAAATTTCTCGGAAAACGTTATATAATTAGTAAATTATCCATTTATGTGCGCTAATGCATTTATATTAATATTAAGTTTTCAAATACAGCCTATTACAAACAATAATACGTAATATTATGGTAATTATACACACACACACACACACTGCTTGCAGTTTTTCGAACATGATGTATTGATATAATTAAGATTGAAATATATTAATAAACTAAAAAAGGGGAAAACGACTTTTTAGTCGATTTTTGACAAACTGTAGGTCAACGGTTCCCTTAAAAAAAGGTCTTTGTGTGTACGTTTCTTCACCTTCTTCGTGAAAAGGTCTTAGATAAATTTTTGAAATTTCTCTTGAAAAACAGAATTATTTAAAATAAAAATCTAAAATAAATGAACATATATTTATATCTACTAGTACAAAATACTAACACAGCTAGAAGCGCGTTTACTTTCATATGGCTGTTTTTACAGCAAACTTCAAAGCGAGTACGTATTTTCAAATGTCAAAAAAGAAGAAATACAGAGAAAAATAAAATAGCATTAAAATAGCTGACAGAAAACGCGAAACAGAAATATAAGACTATATTTGCAAAGAAAGAATAATACTTTCCGAATGTTCGGACTATATAAGCATATTGAAAAGTTCAATGATTTAAGATTTGCAGAAAATGACATCATTTTCGTAACCAATTCTACGACGGTTTAAAAGAATGAAGAAATATTTTAATGATTTTGTAGAAATCGAAGACAAAATGGCTATTTACACAATGAATTTAAAAAACACAAATGTAAACAAAATATATTAAAATTAATATATATTTTAAAAATTTAAATTTGATCATTTGCGTTTGTTTAAAATGGAAAAAAAGTGAACTGCAGAAAAAAATAAAATACACCATAATACCAGTGCAAAGTTTAATAAAAATAGGAATATGAGAACCGATTTGGAAAAGAAAAATACTTTATAGCTCGCTTGACGATATATATATATATAAAGAACAGTTCTTTGATTTATAGCTTGGGAAAATGATATCATTTCCGAAACCAATTTGATGGTCAGCTAAAGGAACTGGAAAATATTTTAACCATTTCTGTTAAATTCGAACTCAGAATAAGCAAATTTTCTAGTTTAATAAGTCTGATTATTATTGGATAGATGTTCTTAAGATGATGGCAGTTGATAAAAATTTAATTATATAATGTATTATATTCAAATAAATCAATTTTTGTACTATCATATTAAATTTCGAAAAGTTGAAGCATTTTATAGAAATCTATACTAAAAATTTTTTGGGACAGAAGAAAAATTATAGTAAAAAGTAATTTAATAATTATTATCTATATCGCATAAGAAATGTTTCTTCTTAAAGTCATTTTATCTAAAACATTATTTCGCAACTCACGAGCTCAGTTTCACAAAAATGACTTACAGTATTTAAAAAAAAAATAACACGTTTTATTACAGATTAAATTAATGCACAGTCGGCAAAGTAAATAAATAAATAAATAACACCTCATACATTTTAATCTACAAACTAAAAAGGAAAAAATATACGGAATCATCCATCTGAAAATTTCGTCTTTTTCAAGATTTGTGTTTAAAATCCTTTAAGGTATACGAACACCTATAAGACGTAATTTTAGATCAAATTATCGATTTTTCATTTTGCAATAAGATTAAAAACGAATCTTTTATATATCGAAATCTGCTTAGTTTTTCTCTGTATCTAAAATAGAACCCGAGTTACAGCTATTTAAAATTACATATTAACAGCCTTTGAATTGTGTTTTCGAGTAATTTTAGCTTTTTCTCAAAATGAAAATTTTCAGATTTTTACAATATATGCACAACATTTTAAAGCAAAAAATAATGCATTACATACTATGAAATTTGTTATAATTCTTTTGCAAATGTCTTTTAAGGGAACAGACTAAACTCATGATAATATATTAAGTATTTTTATATTTACAATGGTATAAACGGCAAACTTGAGACATTATTTTGCGAATTTTTCATTGCATTAGTAATTTAACAACCATATCATCTGAAATAGAGGTGCGATTATAATGCGTGTAATCTATGTCCAAGAGAAAGTTATTCTGTTTATTATGAACTTACAAAATGACAATACATTGTTTTATTTTTGAGTTATCATGTTTTTCGGAAATGTCAATTTTTTACATAATTTAGACAATTTTTCTCTTTAAAAAAATAATTTCTGAATAATTGCTAAAATTTTTATAATTTTTTTAAAAGTTTTAAAGTAAATTTCATTACAAAAAATGGATAATAGGAGAAAATTTTAAAAAATTCAAAAAATCACTTCCGATGGTGTGCGGATACCTTAAACGACCTCTCCGTTTTTTCCCGTCATTTATCTTTTTGAATAAATTAACACAAAATTGACATTAAAACCGATTTTTTGACGTGAATAAGGTAAATAAATATGCAAGATTATTAAATAAAAATTGTCGTACCAATAGTTTTCATAACTACTATTTTATGAATTCTTAAGCATGAATGGAAAATTCTTTAAGATGCTTAAGGGGTTAAGAAACATACACTAAAAAATGAAATACTCAAAAATGAGTACATCGATGTACTCATACTGTATTGAGTATGTTTGGATCAAAAATGATCACATTGCTTTCTTAATTTTGAAAAATCACTCGTTATCAAATCCAAACTAACGATAATTTTGTACCCTGTAATGGATTATTTCATTTATGGTGGCATAAAAGATGCTTATTAATGTAATCAATAAATTATACACAGTATTTTGAAATAATTTAAAATTGCTTGCAAATAGTATACTCTTGTCCAAAAAATTTTCGATTCATGTATTTTGCTAATAATTTTTGATATTTTTTTTTATAAACAATCAATTAAACTTTTATTGTTAATAATTTTGAGCAAGAAAAAAATGCTAGTATATTTTTATTTTAATTTTTAAGTTAAGGAGGCAGTTCATAGCGATTTACATTTGAACACAACCATGGAATCAAAAATGAATACATGTGTTTCTTAGTTTTGAGTACATTTGGTGGATCGGAGCTACTTTGAGTATGTGAAGTATTTAAAACTGAGTACTTTTTACTCAATTTTGAGAAAACATTTTTTTTACAGTGTGTAAGCTTGTTGATCTTCATACTGAAATTGTACCAAATATTTAAAATTTTCAGTTACAGAAACTAAATTTTGACATTATACTTCCCTTTCTCGATAATAAATAATTGCCTAATATCTAAGAAAACGTTTATACTGGCACTCCAAATACCTAAATAAAATAATATAACAATTTTTTGTTAAAAAATTTGAACAAACGCAGTGTAAAAATTTATTGGGCGGAAAACGTTTATACTGGCACTCCAAATACCTAAATAAAATAATATAACAATTTTTTGTTAAAAAATTTGAACAAACGCAGTGTAAAAATTTATTGGGCGGAATGCCAAAATTTGATTTATTTAAACTATGAAGGTAAAATTTATGCATATTTAGAGTGTTCTTAAATGTTTTGATAAGTATATTTTAAGTTAATTCTTGTTAGTAACATACAGATAAATTCTCTATTTGAAATTAACTTAGCAATTTCAGATGTTTAAAACAACAAACATTAACCTACACTATATAACTAACAGACATTCTTATTCCAAACACATTACAAATATTTAAAAATTATAATAAGTTATTGTTCTGATTTCATATTTTTGCAATTATTTTTATGTAAAAATCTACAAATGAAAAAAAATGCTATTTTTAACGGTAACTTAGATTTAAATCATAGCTGATTTTACTTAACCTATGACTTTTATGGTGGAAATGAATATTCATTATATTTAACAGCGATAATAATGACTGCCAGAGCAAAAACACAATATCATATTTAAATTCATTATTTTGAAATTCTTAAAGATTTATTTAATATTTTATAAATGATAAATTTCAAAATTCTGTAGAAATAATCTTCATTAATCTTCTTTAAAATACATAACTGAAAAATTTTAACTACATTTTTTATACGCTTATAATTAATTATTTAAAATAATTCAAAATATTCTGTACAAATAATTTATTAAAACGTATAACTGAGAATTTTTAATTACACTTTTTTCTCGTTTATACGCTTATAATCAATTATTTAGTTCCCGAGAAACATACTGATAGTTATTAATAAAAAAATTTCAGATATCCAAACGAAGTAAAGAATAATGCAAAATGGATGTTTTTGTTTTTTCCATCCAATAAATTTAAATTATTTTTATTTTATTACATAACTAAACCTATAATCATTCCTTAAATTCTCAAACAATAAAGGCAATTAAAAAATGTTAAAGTAGAATTTTATATTTAAATACTTGATTATGAAAAAATAGCTCTCGGAAATGTAAAGAAAACAATAAATATACGTTAAAAATGAATATTTTAAAGTTTAATTTTTCGTAAATTAGATACTTTTAGACAAAAAGACTATATTAGGGTAATATATTTGTTCTTCACTCAAAGAAAATTCTTAGTTATATTTTTAAGCAGAAGAACGTGAAATGTTGCATAACACAGGCATCTGGTCGTGTCAGTAATTTTCGTTCTTGTTTTCTGAAAAAAAAAATGCCTAAAAATCATTTACTTACATAAAAAGATGAATAAACTGAAAACATTCCTCTATTTTATAATTTGTATTTAAAATGCAACATTTTTTTAAAGAATACCTTTGCATTTATGTTATTTTTTCGCAGTATTTATACAGTGCAAGCACGTGAAACTCTTTTCCAACATAACTGAACATAAAAATGAATACTTCTAACTAAAATTGTTTTCGATTGCGCTGAGAACGTGTTGTACAAAATAAAAGGATTTGCAAAAGGTGTTGTTTAAAATTACGAAAGGATGAACTGTGTTTTCATAACCAGTTCCAAAACGTTTATTTTTAAAATTGTATAATTTTAAAAGCAACATGTAGAAAATATTTTGAAAGTGTTTTACATGTCTTGTCTTAAGGTGTTCTAAGTTGTGTGGTGTTTACAACATGTTGTTAATTTGGGGACGAAGTGTTGTGAAGCGCAACAGTATTTTAAGAAACCATTTTCAACAATACCATTTATAAAACCATTTACAACACTATTTCCACATTATTTTTAGAACACATTTCTAGATAGCAATACTTTTGCAATATATTAACACGTTCGCTGCCGCTTACGTGAAGATGTGATGATAGTTTATGCCGCACTGTAGAAGTGGGGTTTTCCCAGAAGCCAATTTACTGGCTATTGGACATCACCCCACATCACGCGCTGGTGCGTGAGTAGCCCCTTAACGTTGGCGCCTTATCACGCGCTGGCGGGTCTGCGGCAGCGAACGTGTTAAGACCCCATTTCTAGCGAGCAGTACTTTTACAACATATTAAGAATACAATCACAACACAAAAAACATTTCACAACCCATTCATGTGTTAAGAACGCCTGCTAATTGGGTCAGTTTGCAAATAATTTAAAAATGTGACAGAAAGTAGCCTAGTTTGCAACAACCTTAACGATAAGCCGTAAAAACATATAAATGCTTTGCCGTTTCAAACGATAAATTATTTTTAAAACATAACTAATTTTACTGTACTTATGGAGTTCACCGCACAATATTTCTTTAAATTTAATAACAACAAAGAAGACTGCCAGAACCAGACATTCATTATCAATATTTAAATTCATTATTTTCAACAAATGTAAGACTTTCTGAATATTTTCATTAAGTTTTATAAATTTTAATTGCAGTAGGAATAATTTTTAACTATACATTCTTTTTTTCTTTTTTTGCATATTCATAATCAAACATTTAGTTCTCTGAAAACGTACTAATAGTTGCCATTCGAATTTTTCACATGTGCCAAAGGAAGTAACGAATGATGCAAATGAAGGTTTATATTTCTTTACACTCAATAAATTTAAATTATAGTTATTTTAATACTTAAGTCATAACCCTAATTATTTTGATCATTTTAAATAGATAAATGTTACATTTAAAAAAAATCTTAATTTAAAAAAATAGTTGGTGTAAAAAAAATCGTTCATTAAAATGGTCAAGAATTAAGTATTTGCAGTATTTAAAACAATAATTGCGGCATGTATGCATTTTAATTTTTTTAATTTTTAATTTTTAATTTTTTTTATCAGTTGAACAAACAGTATCACGCCAAAAAAGTATACTTAAAAGTATTATATATATATATATATATATATAAGTTAATTTTGTGTCATTTTGAAGAGTTTAGTATTACAATTTAAAAAATTGTAAAAAAAAAAAAAAAAAAAAAAAAAAAAAAAAAAAAAAAAAAGAAATACGTCAATTTTTTTGCAACTTTAATACATACAGGAACCTGCCCGATAGCATAATAAATCAGAATACCACATTATATGATAATATTTCTAATGAAAACTAAAATTTCTATGAAATTTTATGCATTATATAAAAATATTTCCGATAAATAAGTCGGTTAAACAAGTTGTGGGAAAATACACAAAATTATATTGATTTACCTAAACTACACTTTCGTGAACTGTTTGGCTTGCAATTCATAGTAACATTATTTATAGCAAGTACATGATGTATGCATTTAGAGTTGTTACGCTTCCTGAATGTCAAATAAATTGCTTAGAGACAAAGCAAGAAATTGATACTGATTTTACGTATATTCTAATAAAACAAATTCACAATATTTTTTTTCTACTTCTCCGTATTTTTGTTCTTTTGAAAGAAAATATTATGAGATCTTAGGAAACTATTTTACAAAAAACTTACATTATTTACAGCATGTGTGCATTTCGAATTTGTTTATCAGTTGAACAAACAGTATCACGCCAAAAAGTGTATTTTTGAGTTTTGAAATAAAAAAGTTAATATTGTGTCATTTTGAAGCTTTTTAGTATTAAAATTTTAAAAAAATTAAAATAAAACAAAAATACCTAAAATAATTTTTTTTGCAACTTTAATACATACAGTAACCTGTCCGGTAGCATGATATTTCAGAGTACCACATTATATGCCATGTAGAACATTTCTAATAAAAATTTAAATTACTATTTCAATAAAATTTCATTGCACTATTCAGAAATATTTACGATAAATAAGTCTGTTAAGGCTGCTGGTCAGTCGTTTTCTGATTACCCCTGCGTAATGTTAAGTTTATGGACCTTTGATGCATTTTTATTTTCATAATATCTCCTCAGGATATTTTTAACTCCTGTCTTCAGCGTTCTCTTCTTTAAGCATGCCTATTTGTTCTTAGTTTTTAAAATATCTCTAAATGCTACTCTTATTTTATATGAAGTGGTAAAATTTTACTTCCACTTTGTCAGTTTTTAAAACATAAAATATTAAATTAATTAAAACTTTCCAAAATATCTTGAGAAGTACGAAAAAAAGGACATCCTATAAGAAGAAACCCTGAAAAAAGAAGTTAAAAATATTAATTTCCTGAGCACATACGGAATAACATTGACAATTTAAAAACACTTAAAAATTTTATCTCTCATAGCCTTTTTTTTTTTTTAAGTTAAAAGGTTGGTTATAATTATCCCATAAAAAACTCATAATTACAAAAGTTTGGGAGTAATTAATACCACTATATTTCCCCTTTATACTTCCCTACACACATTTTTTGGGATAATTACGACCATTACGATCGCCAAACTGACAAATCCATTTATCAAACATTTTGGTAGACTTTTTTTTTCAAATAGCTACTTGGCTATCAAAATTGCTTTAGACTAGTAAAAAAGAATGTCTAAGACGCAAAATACATTATGAGATTAATATTTAAACGTGGAATAAAGTTTTACCATAAAAATACATCAAACACCCATGGATTTAATATTGTGGAGAGGAATATGAAAAATCAGTGACCAACAGTATTAGCCGAGTTTTGCGAAGATACAGAAAACCATATTTACCTAAACAACACCTTTATGAATTGCTTGTCTACTTAACTACAATTCACAGTAACATAATTTGTAACAAATAGATATTGCAAGTCGTTACAGTTACATTATTACCCTTTCTAAATGTCAAATAGATATTGCTTACTGCTCAGAACTTACAGACAAAGCAGGAAATTGATATTGACTTTATGTACATTCTAATAAAGCGAAAATTCGCAAGATTTTTCCTTCTTCTAGATATTTTCCTCTTTTGAAAGAAAATAGTAAGAAATATAAGAGAAGCATTTTATAAAAAGCTTTCAATATTTCCGAAAGATATGCTTTTTAAATTTGTTTATATGTTAAGCAGTATCATGTCAAAAAAAAAGTACGGCCAGGAAGGGTAATTATGACCAATTTTTACATGCTCAACTTTGTTATTTTTTTACATGTTTCTATTTAGACAAATGGTGTTTTTAGTACATATAAAGTAACATTGACCCTTTAAGACCACTTCTTAAAAGGTTTAATTCCCATAGCCTTTTTCTTTCTAAGTTAAAATAATGGTTATAATCACCCCAACAAAAACTCATAATCGCAAATGTTTGGGATAATTAACAAAACTAGTGAAAAAATTATGATCACTGTATTTCCCCTTTATACTTCCCTATACACATTTGTTTAGGGTATTTAAGACCATTAGAACTCCAAACTGACAAATCTGTTTATTAGACCTTTTGGTAGACTTTTTTCAAATTACTATTTAGATTTCAAAAATTCTTTAGACAAGTGATAAAAAATGTCTAAAATGAAAAATACATTAATAAATACATTATGAGGTTAATATTTTAGCGTGAATTAAAGTTTTACTATACACAATTTTCTCCATTATCGGGTTAATCATAATATTCCCCCTGTTCATAATTACCCCACCTGGCCCCATATTTTTAAGTATTTCTTTAACCCATCATTGCACGATTTTTTCTATTTTTATAGGAAAAAATATGAAATCTATGTATCGGTCAAATAATGGGGAAAATAGTAAAAAATTTTAAATAAATTTCAAATCTTCAGCTAAAAATGCCATATTTTATGGCGTGTACATAATTGAGTACCTATGTACACAATTGAGTTTTTAAAATATTGTATTGCTATATGAGGGCAGTTTGAAATGTACCTGGCCTTGATAAGAAAAACATATTTTTATGTCAAAAATGTACTTTATTGTTCAACATAATCTCTTTTTAGTTCGATTCACCCAGCCCAACATTTTGTTAATTTTTTTATCCCCTCTAAAAATTACGTTTTTTCCAACTCTTCAAAATAGGTGTTTGTGTCAGCAATAGTCTCATAATTACTACCAAACTTTTTTCTACCGAGCTATTTTTTTTTTTTTTTCAAATTTGGAAACATAAAATAGTCATCAAACGCTAAATCTTGCTAACGTAGTTGATGCAGAAACAGTTTATATCCTAATTCATAGAATTTTGCCATAGGGATGACACAGGTATGCATGCGTGCATTGTCTTCATGAAAGAAAATTTCTTTCTTTGCCAAATGCATGCGATTTTCTTTCACAAAATCGTTGAAACGAACTAATAAGTTGACAGAATATTCGTTATTGATAGTTTTTTTTTATCAAGGCAATCGACGAGAATTATGCTGAATGCATCCCAAAATACGTAGTCATAATTATATTTGCAGATAAAGGCCTCTCAGCCTTTTTTGGCACAGGTTGGCAATAAAAATCCATTGTTTTAACTGTTTTTTAGTTTCTAGTATACTGTGATGAATCTATAATATGGCTCGACAACAAAAATCATTTGGGTTCCGATTTAACCTCCTCAAATATTCTATATAAATTGACAATTATTATATACATTCTAGGTATTGCTAATATAATATACATTCTAGGGTATACCCTTTGCCTAGAGCGTATACCTTCTGCTTAGAAGATATACTCTCTGTTTTTTTATGACTACATCACTACTCCTCTCGTTTGCATGGCAACGCTGTTCTCACAGCGAAGTGCATTTGGCAGGGACGAAAAATAACGTTTTTCCTCTTGAAATGTGATTTATGATAGAAAGTTTTCAATTATTCCCTGGTTGCTTAAGATGAGGTTCATATGACCCCGTTCGCAATTTCTACAAATAAGAAAAAAAATCATTGTGCGAAACTTACCAAATAGATACTATCATGAAAGAGACCTTTACAGGATAATTCCAAGAAAATAATTTTTTCTTACATAATCTAACTGATAAAAAAATTGCAAAATGTCCAAATGGGGTCAAATTAACCCTATCTTAGTACCGCCAGGGTCTTTGTCTTTTTTACTGTAAGAAAGCCGTAAAAAGACTATATAATAGTAATATTTTATTTCAAACTGGAAACATTTCATTTTATGCAAAACTTTATAAATGTTCTTGTCCACAAAAATTGTTCTGGAAGACCATATGTTTTATTTTAAAACACGCGTGGAGGATTGGATAATTTTTTATGCAAATTGCAAGAAAAGAAATTGTAAACTGTTTTTATTTTCATTAATGTGGCGATAAAATTAATTCGTTCTTTTGAATGCTAATTAGAAAAAAATATTTGTGATGTGGTTATTAATGTATTTAAAAACGTTTTATTTCGCTAAAAGTACAAGACGTATTAGTAAACAAGAAAAAAAAGTAAAATTCAATAATCGATGAATATTAAACAGTAATAAAACTATTTGAAGCATGTCTCTTACTCATTTTTTTAAATCAAAATAAACACGCTCTTCTCAGAAATAAAAATGTATTAATACATTGTCTTAGAGAGAAAAAGTGTATGAAAAGATCAATTCTAATAAGTCTTTTTATTAAAACTTATTATAAAAATTCTTAAAGGCTCTCATTCCACATTCCTTATATAAATCTCTTAAAAATATTTCTTTTCTATTCTTTTATTATTCTTTTAAAGAAATATATAGATTGAATTATTGCAAATTCCTTTTTCATTTTTTTAGCCTTTTCTCTTAGTTAATTAATGATTTTATACACATTCTTTTTTTAACGATGTTTCCATATTCTACTTTCTATTTTTTAAATAAATAATTTGTGTTAGTTAAAAGAAAAGGTGAATTTTTGTTTTGAAAAAAATATTCATTTTTAAATGTCGGGTAAGTTTTAAAATTCGATATTTTTAGCTTAATGTATAAAAAGTGTATTAAAATTTTAGCTTTTTTAAATAAAAATTATGAACATGAATTATTTATTTACTTGATTTTACTTAATAATTTTTGAGATTTTTAAATGTCATTGCTTTTAAAAAATAATTTAGTAAACCTACTAATTATTTATACAATTTTTATTATTTTTAATTCTGATTCCAGGGTATTGTGTACAATAATGCTTGTCATGTTTCTGAAAAGATCATTTTTTTAATATTAACAATTCTGCAAACTATAAGCAAAAAAACATGGCAAAATTTGGGATTTTTTTGTGAAAACCTTAATTTCTCTACGAGTATGCTAAAAATAAGCACAGCATATTACAATAAGTCATTTAATCATAATATACAGTTTGAACGCTTTTGCTACATTAGTTTTAACAAGGTTATACAAAAAATATTTATTATTTTTTAATTTGTTGACGGTCCCCTCTGGAGTTTTGGGGGGAAAATCTTCGCAGAAATATATGACCTATACTGTTCTGTTTATACACCTGGAGTTTCAAAAGAATTCCTCATGTATATTTTTAGATATTTAACGAAACGTCAAAAATCGCAAGTGGCCGGTCATTTTTGGCCATATAATGCATGTATGTGTATGTGTGTATGTATGTATTTATAACCCTTAAAAACTACCAAAAAGAAATTGCGAAATTATAAATTTTATATATATACATACTACATACATACATACATACATACGGATAACAAAATAAAGAAAAATAGTATGTTGACCTGTAATACAATTCTCATGAAAAATTTGAAAGTTTAGTTAATATTACGGTTAGTATTAATATTATTCATATTTTTCATTAAAAATACCATTAAAAATAAAAAAGATTACATTAAGTTCATAATTAAACATTTATGTCATTAAATTTAATTAAACTTCAACCAAAAATATATCAAAATAGGTTCAGTACTTGCTTTATAGGAGCATAAGAAAGGAGCAATAAATAATTTTACTGCCATCGCACGTAAAAAGGGAATAGTTTCTTCTTTATTCAACTTACCTAAAATAGAAAAATAATCACTTGTTAAAACTGTCTCATACAATAAAATTTAAATTAGTTTTAAAAATTAATAAGCATTAATAATGCATATAAACAAGTTGCTTGTAACAAGTAAGCAACATTGATATCAGATTGCATATAAGATTTCATTTAATAAGTTAAAATACATTATCCTTAAATTAATAAATCAAAATTAATAATTTAAAATTATTAAGTTCTTACATACAATGCAAAACCATTACATTTAATTTTAAGATAGTTAAAAAGATATATTTTAATCAAATTAAAAATATTCAAGTGAAATTATTTAAATAAAATTAAAAAAAAGAATATTTTTTAATTCATCAATTTCAAAAAATTAGCGGAGGTGTCAATAAAACTAACATTTTTTAAACCAAAAGCTTGTTTAATAATACTTAAAGCGCTGAAATAATTAAAAAAACTATATTAACTATTTTCTTATTCAATTACTCACAAGATACCCTCAAAAAGCAATGTTATATAAAAAACATGTATTAAAAAAAAAATATTACTTCAATTCTTCAATAATATTTTAGATAATTTGAAAAAAATTGTCCATAGAAATATATTATGAAAAATATTTGCCAGTAGAAATAAATTATTTTTAAAAAATGCTTGTAGATGGCAACATAAAAAAATACTACAAGCGAATCCAGTATTTACTCCTCTGACCTTAATCAGTTTTTAAAAGTTTAATTCTTTTTCAGGGTTTTTTTTCTGGGGGGGGGGGGGGGCGACGCACAATAATGAAAAAAAAATCAGACGGACAGACAAACCGAATGCATAAACACTTTTCAACTTTGTTGGAAAATGTTAAAAAAGAATTCTGCAAAAAAATTCCAAACCGAGAGGGATTTTTTTTTTAAGCATAAAACTTCATTAAATTGTACAACAAGAAAAACTTCCGATTTACAAGTAACAGTTGCTAAATAAACTCATAAATGCTCAACTGTTCACAAAATAAAATAAAATTAAGTAAGCGAAAAGAATTAGAAATACATCAAAAATATTTTTAAACATTCTTTAAACATTAAAATTTTAAAAAAGCTTGATGTTAAAGAAAAGGGAGATAAAAACTAACTTACTCAGAAAAAAAATAAACATATATTCTGTGTTTAAAAAACAATTAAGTCAAACAAACTAATTACAAAAATTAAAGAAAAACGAGCTTTAAGAAGATTAAGTTGAAATAAAAACCAAGAAAACATTTAATTCTTTTAAAACTAGAATTCTAATTAATTCCATCACAAAATTACTCTCGCAATTCGGTACAAAATAGTTAGCCTTTCGTAAAAAGTGGGAAATAAGAATAAATCGCTCTGTGCAATTACTTTTTGCAAAAGATTAAGAGGGCATTTTCTTCAAGAATTTAGAGCAAAGGAAGATGATTTGAAAGCTATTATTTCTTTTTTTGTCCTTTAAGTGACGTTTTTACATAACTTTTTGTAAATTATACATATATTTTTTTGATTTGTTCAATTAGGCCTTACTTTTTTAATTGCTACGTGAAATGAAGCATTAATCTGTGAAGTTTAATGATTATTACATTACGTTTTATTTTTTGATTTAAGGACGTCTGGGACACATTTTAAAGTAATTTTTATTTATTGAGTTAAAATTTTGAATTTTTTATGTAGATTACTATATTATTTGTAAACAAAATTATCTGATAAAACTTTCCAAATATGTGTATACTTTTAAATTATTATTATTATTTTAAAGTGAGGTAATTTAAAATCGTTATAACTCAAAATATGTTATAGAAGAGGGAGTCGAAGTGATTAAAAGTCATTTCTTTTTTTTTCAGGCACTATATGTAATTTTAATAACCACCTTTAAAAACATGTATAAAAACATTTAAAGTAACTTTTTAGTACTTCTTTGAAGTAATATTATGAAAAATCAATTATTTAAATCTTATGCATATCATTTGACTCCTTTTTCTATTCCATTGTTTCATTTTACATATATGTAAATCCGTTTTCTATTTACATTATATTATTAATTACAACCATCTGAAGATGAATTATTATTTAATGCTTTACCTCCCCTACTAAAAAAATAAAGTTTACTAAAAAAAAAAAAAAAAAAAAAAAAAAAAAAAATCAAATTAGTTGAATAATTGATTTTTTTTCTTTTTTCGAAAAGAATAAAACATTAAATTGTATAACATGAAAAACTTCCGATTTACAAATTATAGTTACTGAATAAACACAAGACTGCACGACTGTTTACAGAAGAAAATAAAAATAAGTAAAATAAAATAAGCGAAAATAATTAGAAATACATCAAAAATATTTTTTAACATGCGTTAAGTATTAAACTAAAAAAGCATGATACTAAAGCAAAAGGAAAAAAATAAAACCTTCTCAGAAAAAAAATATATTGTGTATTTAAAAAACAATTAAGTGAACCAAATTAAATAAAAAAATTAAGTAAAACCAGCTTTAAGAAGATTAACTTGAAATAAAAACCAAGGACGACATTTAATTCTTTTGAAAATAGAATTCTAATTAATTCTTTCACAAAATTACTCTCGCAATTCGGTATAAAATAGTTTACGTTCAGTAAAAAGTGGGAAATAAGAATAAATCAATCTGTGCAATTGCTTTTATAAAAGATTAAGGGAGCATTTCCTTCAAGAATTTAGAGCAAAAGAAGATTATTTGAAAGCTATTATTTCCTTTTTTTGTTTTTAAGTGATGTTTTTATATAATTTAACTTTATGTAAATTATATTGTTTTACAATTTGTTCAATTAGGTCTCTTTTTAAATAATTGGTACGTGAAATTAAGCATTAATCTGTGAAGTTCAGTGAATGTTACATTATGTTTTATTTTTCGATTTAGTAGAATACGAGACACATTTAAAAAAAATTCATTTATTGAGTTAAAATTTTGATTTTTATTGTGTAGATTAGAATATTATTTGTAAACAAAATTACATGAAACTTTTCATAATATTTTAAATTTTAAAACAAGATTTTTTTAAGTGAGGTAATTAAAAATCCAGTTAATTTTTTTAAATAGTTTAATCGTTGTAACTCAAAATATATTGAGCAGGAGAGGGGGTCCGATGTGAATAAAAGTCATTTCTTTTTCTTCCAAGCACATTATAAGATTATAATAATCACTTTTAAAAACATTTTAAGTAAATTCTTAGTAATTTTTTAAATAACATTATGAAAAATCAAGCATTTAAATCTCATGCGTATCATTTGACTATTTTTTCTATGCCATTATTTCATTTTTACTTCTAAATACGATTTCTATTTACATTATATTATTAATTACAACCATATTAAGATAAATCAATATTTAACGATCTCCCTCCCCCCAAAAAATTAAGTACACTCAATAAAAATCCAATAAATTAATTAGCTGTTTTTTTTTTTTTTTTTTTTTTTTTTTTTTTTTTTTTTTTTTTTAAAAAAGAACATAATTAAATTGTACAACATAAAAAATTAATACAAATAATAGTTAAAATAGTTAAAACAAAATTTACAAATAATAGTTACTGAATAAACACATGAGTGCCCGATTGCTCGCAGAAGAAAATAAAAATAAATAAAATAAAGTAAACGAAAAAAAATTAGAAATACATCAAAAATATTTTTTAAATGCTTTAAATATAAAAATTTCTAAAAAAAAAAAAGCATTATATTAAAGCAAAATGAGAAAAATAAAACTAACTTTCCCAGATAGGAAAAAAAATTGTAATATTCTGTATTTAAAAAACAATTATGTGAAACAAATTAAATAAAAAATTAAAGTAAAAACAGATTTAAGAAGATTAAGTCGAAATAAAAACCAAGAACGATATTTAATTTTTTTGAAATTAATTAGAATTCTAATTAATTCTATCACAAAATTACTCTCGCAATTCGGTACGAAATTGTTAGCCTTTCGCAAAAAGTGGGAAATAAGAATAAATCGCTCAGTGAAATTACTTTTACCAAAGAGTTAAGGGAGCATTTTCTTCAAGAATTTAGAGCAAAGAAAGATGATTTTAAAGCTATTATTTCTTTTTTTGTTCTTTAAATGATGTTTTTGTGTAGCTTTTTGTAAATTAACCTTTTTAAATTTGTTCAATTAGGGCTTTCTTTAGTAATTGCTATGTGAAATGAAGTATTAATCTCTGAAATTTAATGAATGTTACAGTTTTATTTTTTAATTTAAGGGGGTCCGAGACAGATTTCAATATAATTTTTATTTCTTGAATTACATTTGATTTTTCTTTTTTAATGGTTAACCAGTTATTTGTAAACAAAATTACATGATAAAGCTTCTCATATATATTTTTTTATTATTTATTTATTCATTTATTTATTTATTTATTTATTTTAAGTGAGGTAATTTAAAATCGTTCAAAGTATATTTGAAGGAGGGAGAGTTCAAAGTGATTAAAAACCATTTTTTTTTTTTTTTTTTTTTTTTTTTTTTTTTTTTTTTTTTTTACAGTCACATTATATAATTTTAATGATCACTTTTAAAAACATGTATAAAAAAATTTAAAGGAATTTCTTGATACTTTTTTAAAAATTAACATTATGACAAATCAATCATTTAAATCTCATGCATATCATTTGGCTATTTTTTTCTGTTTTATTGTTTCACATTAGTTATAAGTAAATACGATTTCTATTCACATCATATTATCAACTACAACCATCTGAAGATAAATTATTATTAAACTACCCCCCCCCCCCCAAAAAAAAAGTGCACTCAATAAAAATGCAGCTAATTATTTAGCTAGATTTTATATATATATATATATATATATATATATACATATATATAGCATAAATCATAGTTAAATTATACAACATGAAAAACTTCTGATTTATAAATGACAGTTCCTGAATAAATACATGAGTGCTCGACTGTTCATAATAGAAAATTAAAGTAAACGAAAAGAATTGGAAATACATCAAAAATATTTTTTATTATTCTTTAAATATTAAATCTAAAAAAAAGGACGATTATTAAAGCAAAAGGAGAAAATTAAAACTAACTTTCTCAGAAAAAAAAGATGTATATCTATATATTCTGTATTTAAAAACAATTAAGTGAAACAAATTAAGTACAAAAATTAAGTAAAACCAGCTTTAAGAAGATCAAGTTGAAATAAAAACCAAGGACGACATTTAATTCTTTTAAACTAGAATTCTAATTAATTCTATCCCAAAATTACTCTTGCAATTCGATATAAAATAGTAACCCGTTCGTAAAAAGTGAGAAATAAGAATAAATCGCTTTGTGGAATTACTTTTTCAAAAGATTAAGAGAGCATTTCCTTCAAGTATTTAGAACAAAGGAAGATGATTTGAAAGCTGGAATGAAATTTCTTTTTTTGTTTTTTAAGTGATGTTTTCATGTAACTTTTTGTAAATTATACTTTTTTTTATATAATTTGTCCAATTAGGGTTTTCTTTAGTAATTGCTACGTGAAATGAAGCAATAATCTGTGAAGTTTAATGAATAAATTATGTTTTTTTTTTCGATTTAAGGAGGTAAGAGGCACATTTTAAAGTAATTTTTATTCACCGAGTTAAAATTTTTAATCTTTTTTTTTATGTAAACCATATTATTTGTAAACAAAATCACATAATCAAACTTCTCATATTTTTTTTTTTTTTTTTTTTTTTTTTTTTTTTTTTTTTTTAAGTGTGGTAGTTTAAAACTTATAATTCAAAATATTATATGTAGAATTTCAATTTTTTAGAATTAATGATAGAAATTATTAAAGAATAAGAAATTAGTGAATATGCCGGTAATTTAGCACAATAAAAGGAAATAACTGGAAGAATGTAACATACACAAACGTTTCTTGAACAATGATGCACAGAATTACTTGAATAACATCGCGACTATTTACAAAACTCAGGACTGACTCATAAAATGTTTTAATATTAAGAAATCAGATTCAAAAAGTACTTTTTGTATTTCATTTCTGAATATTTATAGCTGTATTTTCATACACCTTACATTTACAGTAATAAAAATATATCTTCAAGTAAGGAAAACAAAACAATATGCGAAATTCCCGAATTCCAACTGTAATGGTTCCTAAGGGTAAAATCTCTCGGAAATTCATATCAAAGGCACATCCAATCTTGCTTTTGAAAGTTAGCTTCAATACTCAGCAGAAAATCTTCGCACTACAGTACAAGAACAACTTTACATTTTTATAACAGAAAATAAAGTACGTATTTTAACATTATGTTTCTAAATTTAACAAATATAACTGAACCCTAATAGCTCGAATCTTTTTTACTCAAAACCCCATCGAAGAAAACAGCATTTTCTTTTTAACATTATTATAGCTTTGATACTTTTTTGTCAGTTGTTTACAGTTTAGTTTTTATACACAATGTAAATTCATGATAAACCTCTGTCACAAGGGAAAAAATACTATCTTTGTAAATTCTCTAGCTGTCAGCACACATTACTTCAGCACCTATGAACATGTTTCATAAAAGTATTTGTAAGCCTGCTTTTATATAATAGATATATTTATTTAGCATGTTTTCAAAGAAGTAAAGAAATAGATAAAAACGTTTATTCTCCAACTTAAAAGTGACATATGACTTTAAAGAATTTTTTATGGGTTTATTTCACCTGTAACAAAACGATATTGCGTTATTATTTGACTGTGGAATTGCTATGAAAATATTTGGAAAAGAACAAAGGTTTCATTAAAAACAAAAAGAGATTTGATAACAACAATAGCAAATGAATCAAACATACATCAAATAATGCAAAACAAAATTCTTTGCAAAAATATTTCTAACAATGGAAAAAGATTTGGTATATTTATTTACTGTAGCTTTGAAACTTTTTTTAGTTGTTTACAGTTTATTTTTTTATACACAATGTAAATTCATGATAAACCTCTGTCACTGGGATAAAAATAAAGTCTTCGTAAATTCTACAGTTGTCAGCACATATTACTTCAGCACCTATGAATATGTTTCGCAAAAACATTTGTAAGCTTGCTTTTATATAATAGATAGTGTTCATTCTAGGCAATTTTTGAAGGTACAGCACCCTGCCCTTTTTAAAATTTACAAAATGCACTCTGCCTTTTTTAAAAGTTTTAAAATGCACCAATGGTTTTACCCAGATATTTTTAATAAATATTTTTTTTTATTCCGTAGTTTTTCTAAATTTGTGTGCCCAAAAATTATAGATTTTTTCATTTTTTTTATTAAAAAAAACATGAAACAAATCAATTATGTTTTCATTATATTTTTTATTTTTATATCATAAAACCATTCGAAATTAATGTTGCTTGATTTATCATTATTAAAAATCATGTATTTTGTCGCTTTCTTTTTTCCCCTTCTAAAGGCAATAACAAATTTTTTTTCCTGCAAAAGTGCCCTTTTCTGATGCAGTTAGTGTAACTTTTTAGTGAATAGCACCATGCCTTTTTTTATTTCTAGAGTGAACACTACTCTGTTAAAAATAAAGGTGACGAACCGGTTGCATTTGACGACCAGGGGTGAAAAGGTTGAATCACTTGGCACCAGCGGGCTTGAAAATTTGTTTAGGGTGCCATTGGGTGTTTCACGCTAATTAGGGTGCCGGTAGATTTTCACCCCTTATTCATTTGCGCATGCTCTGTAACGTGTATCCTTGCACTTCAACTCGCTGTCACTGGTGGATCCACACAGCAACTTTTTCCTACGATGACTATCACTGCTATACGCTATCCCATTTTGTTTAGAACTTCGGACGGCTAACTTTTGGCGAGCTTTTTTATATAAAGCAACCTTTGAATTTCAGGACATATGAACATTTCAGGGAGACTTTGAAGGTGAGCTTGATGACAGAGTGGATAGGGTGCTGAATTTGTAATCAGACATTCTGCGTTCGAATCTATCGAGGGCCGAAAGTCAGTTAGTATATTTTTTAATTTGTTATCATTGGACACTCTGGATTAAGGGTGCCATCTTTTCACCTTAATTAAAGGTGCTATTTGGGCTCCTTTAGGGGTGTCACCAGTGAGACAAGCCTTTCACCCTTAAAAGGTGCAATGTGTCACCATTAGTTTTAACAGTGTATAATAGATATATTTATTTAGCACATTTTTAAGAAATAAAGAGATGATAAGGACGTTTATTCTCCAACTTATGAGCGACATATGACTTTAGAGATTTTTTTATTATTATTAATATTATTGGGTTTATTTCACTTGTTACAAAAAGACATAGCGTTGTTATTTTAATGTAGAATTTTCTATGTGAATATCTGGAGAAGAAACAAGTTGGAAATTCCACGTCAAGCGTAGAAAATTAGGTGCGCTCGTACTATAAGGAAGATTTAAAAACATTCAGATCTTGGTGTATTAGTATACAGCACTTCGGATACAGTAGAGAATCCGAAACATTTTGCGCATCCCTGTAGATACTATCTGCTTTCTATTATACAGAAAGTGACATGTAATAAACTTCAGCAAAGTATATCAATTTTCTAAAATGTGAAATAGTTTAATATGATTAAAATGCGCCCCAAACAATGTTTCTCTCTATAACATTATGTAATGGAATGGTTTTGAGTTTTGTGTAGCCCTGTAAATGAAAAACAAATATTCTTTGCAGCAAAGATTGTACAGAATATAAATTTTAGTATATGCTTTATAGATGCATATCGATTTTATTATGTTCGAAAAAGTGTGACAGCGTTAAAATGCAATGAAACTATTTTTTCTCCATTGGCTGATATGTAGCAAAATACTTTTGATTGTCTCTATCAGTAAACTAAACATCCGATTTTCATAAAATTTGAAATGCCTCGACAACATTATGCAACAAATATATTTTTTATAATTTCGAATGATTCGGTTGGGTAGTTTTGCTCTATTATATGCGAACGGACGGATTGAACGACAACTATAGATGCTAGGTATTTACATATAATTACGAAAAGACCTAAAAAATCTTTCATTAAAAACAGAAAGAGATTTGATAACAACAAAAACAACAACAAATGAATCAAACATACATCAAAATAATGCAAAACAACGTTGCAAAAACATTTCCAACAATAGAAAAATACTTGGTACATTTATTGCAAAAACAGCTTTATATAAAAGAAGGTGGGTGTCAGATATTAATACCAGCACAGCTTAAAAAAGAAAAAAAAGGTTTCAGGAATAAAAATAGAAACAGTTTTGTTCTAACATATTTTTCCTGGATTCAATGTGTGAAAAGAATCCCACGTCTGACAGCAAAAGATGGGGTATAGCTATTTTCTCAATGTACTAAGGAGAGAAAAATATGGCTTTCTGGTGCATGCTGTAAGTTGAGCGATAAAGCATAGTTCTGAATTTAAAAGTGAAAAACGTTACTTTTTTCATTAAGATAAAGAGAAAGTTTGTGCAACTTAAACAGTTTTCATATTTTTTCTTAATATAAATTTCAAACTACATGTAATTTCGAAATTATTTAAAAATATATCTATAAAATGTAATTTAAGATTTTACTATTATTATTATTATGGGTTTATTCCACCTGTTTCAAAAATACATTGGGTTATTATTTGAATGAAGAATTTTCTATGCGACTATTTGGAAAAGAAAAAGGTTTCATTAAAAAGATTTTCATAACAATAACAACAAATGAAACAAAAATACGCATCAAATAACGCAAAACAAAATTCTTTGTAAAAGTATTTCCAAGAATAGAAAAAGATTTGGTATATTTATTGCAAAAACAGGTTTATATATATATATATATATATAAGGTGGATGGCAAAATATGAATATCAGCAGCTTGCAAAAGAAAAAGTTTTAGGAATATAAATCGACAACAGGTTTGTTCTAACACATTTCTCCTGGATTCAATCTGTGAAAAGAATCCCAAGTCCTTCAGCAAAAGATGGGTACAGCTATTTTTTCAATGTACTGAGAGAAAAATATGGCTATCTTGTTGCATGCTGTAACTTGAACGATAAAGCATAGTTATGAGTATAAAGGTGAAAATTATTACACTTTTATGAAGATAAAAGGAAAGTCTAGGTATTCACATTTATTTTTGGAATATAAATTTCAAACAATATATAATTTCAAAATTATTTTAAAAATATATTTATAAAATATAATCTATGATTTTTTTAAATAAAAATTGACTTCTGAAAGTTTAAAGTATGCGAATCCAAATTTATGCTACATTCGATAAAGTAATTTTTCAGTTGCGATTTAAAAACTTTCCCCATTGAAATATATTCTGGATCAATGAAAAATTATTTTAACATTAAGAGTTCTAAAATAAAATTTTCAGGATTCTTAAACTACTGTTTGTCAGCACTTATAACTCAGCACCTATGAATATATCGCACAAAAAAGTATTTAAAAACCTGTCTTTATGTAATAGACACATTTATTTAGCATGTTTTCAAAGAGAGAAAGAGGATAAGGCTTTTTATTCTCCAATTTAACAATGACATATGCCTTTAAAGTTTTTTTTTTTTTTTTTTTTTTTTGGCCTGTTACAAAATGACACTGGGTTATTATTTGACTGCAGAATTTTCTATGCGAATATTTGGATAAGAAAAAAGATTTCATTAAAAGCAAAAAGAGATTTGATAATTACAGCAACAACAACAAATGAATCAAACATACATCAAATAATGCAAAAATAAATTCTTTGCGAAAATATTTTCAACAATATTATAAGATTTGATATATTTATTTCGAAAACTGCTTTTTATGAAAAAAGATGGATGACAGATAGGAATATCAGCAGCTTAAAAGAGTAAAAAAGTTTCAGGAATACAAATCAATAACAGTTTTGTTCTAACATATTTCTCCAGGATTCAATGCATGAAAAGAATCCCAAGTTCTGCAAAAAAAAATAAGTTGCTATTTTCTCAATGTACTAAGGTGTGAAAAAATAGCTTTCTTGTTGCACGCTATAAGTTGAACGATTAAGCGTAATTCTGAATATAAAGGGGAAAAACGTTACTTTTTTTATCAAGATAAAAGGAAAATTTTAACAACTTTAATAGCATTCATATTTTTTTAGAATATGAATTTCAAATAATACATAATTTCAAAATTATTTTAAAAATAATCCTTGAAATGTAATTTAAGAATCTTTTTATAGACTCATTTCACGTGTTGCAAAAAAAAAAAAAAAAAAAAAAAAAAAAAAAAACAATATGTGGTTATTATTTAAATGCAGAGTTTTTTATATGAATATTTGGAGAAGAAAAAAAGTTTCATTAAAAACAAAAAGAATTACAATTTCATAAAAAATAAAAAGATATTTGATAACAACGACAAAATAATCAAAAATACACATCAAATAATGCAAAACACAATTCTTTGCAAAAATCTTTCTAACAATAGAAAAGCATTTGCTATATTTATTGCGAAAACAGCTTTATAAAAAAAGGTAGATGCCTAGGTATGAATATCAGCAGCTTAAAAAAGAAAGAAAAAAAGTTTCAGAATATAAATCGACAACAGTTTTGTTCTAACATATTTCTCCAGGATTCAATGTATGAAAAGAATCCCGAGTCCTGCAACAAAAGATAGATATAGCAATTTTCACAATGTACTAAGCAGAAAAAAATGGCTTTCTTGCTGCATGCTGTATTAGTTGAGCGATAAACCATAGTTTGAATGTAAAGTGAAAAATGTTACTTTTTTCATCGAGATAAAAGGAAAGTTTGTACAACTTTATAGTTCGTTATTTATAATTTATTCGAATACAAATTTATACCATTTTTAAAATATATTTATGAAATGTAATGCATGAATTTTTCTAATAAAAATTGAATTCTGGAATTTTAAAATATGCGAATCCAAAATTACATTTCATTCCAAGTAATTGAGATATGATTAAAATCTATCCTGCAATTTGTTCTGTATCGAATAAAACTATTTTAGCATTAAAAGTTCCAAAATTTAGCTTTCATAATTTATAAACTATTGAATCAAATGATTTTCCGTTTAATATTTGGAGGTAAAATTTATCGAGGTATCTAAATATGAAGCCAAAATTAGATATTAATACGAAACATTTTTAAGTTTGTTGCAGTTACTATAAGCAGATGATCTCTACAAACAAAATTTGAGTGCATAACTAATTAATCGACATTATTAATCGATTGGTTCAAGTTACTTTGTTATACTTTGATTTGAGGCACGATTAGTTCAATGTGGTTCGTTTTGTTTTCTTTCTTTTTTACACTACTGTTCCATTACTAAACAAACTAGTCAAATGTGGCATTTCATGTGGAAACATCCTTCTATCTCACCGGTGTTCATATTTCCGGAAAAATGCACCGTATAGAATCATCAGCAGTTAGGAGAGGTATACGTGAATGTAGTCAGCAACAATTTTTGTTAACTTCTAACTGAATCTGAACTTTGATGAAAATATGTGCATTAGATTCTGAGATAGAGCTATTGCGGAAATCTTTAAAAAAATTTCATAACAGCACCATCTTTTGGTTTTATGCACCCAGAAAACTAATCAGGATAAATTTTTATCAGTTGCTAACCGAATTTGAAGTTTGATGAAAATCCATGCATTACTTCCTGAGATACAGATGTTGCGAAATAGTGAAAAAGACAGAATAGTAGCGCAGCCTGTAGGGCAATTTACATTAAAAAAAAACTGAAAAATACTAATCTATATCAAGTAAGAACTGAATCTGAACTTTGATTAGAATTCGTGCATTAGTTTTTGAGATAGAGCTATTGCGGTAATCGTGAAAAATGCAGCATAACAGCACTCCCTGCTAAGTAATTTACACCAAAATTTAAACAGGTCAAAACCATGTCAAAGACTAACCGAATTTGAAGTTTGGTAGAAATCCGTGAAAGAAAAAAAAAATTACAGCATAGCAGCTCCAACTCTTGAGCGATTTGCACTGAAACATGATCAGCATCAAATTATATCAGGGACTTCCTGAATGTAAATTTTTATTAGTTTCCGTGCTTGAGATAAGAGTGCTTACAAAGTTATTGCACATACAGACAGAGTCACAGGCTCACAAAACCACAGACTCAGATAGACATTTTGTAAAAAACATGTTTTTTGGAATCTCTAGTCCCCTAAAACGTGTAAATCCGCCAAAAACCGGAATTAAAATTTTTTTTATAAATATAATATTTTTTTCTTGTAAACATAGAAGAAAGTAAAAATATTTTAAACAACAGCAAAACATTTTTATAGTAAAAACAACCTTATATAAATGAAAGAAGATGGACGCCAGATATGAATAAAAGCAGTTTAAAAAAGGAAAAAGTTTCTAGAATATAAATCGGCAACAGTTTTGTTTTAAAGTATTTTTCCAGTATTCAGTTTATGAAACGAATCCTAAGCCTAGCAATAACAGATAAGTATGGCTATTTTCTCAATGTTCTAAAAGGGAGAAAAAATGGCGTTTCAGTATGGCGCCCACGATAAGTTCAGCTATAACGCATAGTTCTGAATATAAAGATGAAGAACGTTACATTTTTAATCAAAATGTAAAAAAAGTTTTTACGAATTTACAGATTACAATTCATATTTTCGTACGAATGAAAATTTCAAATTTCATTTAAAAAAAAAAAAAAAAAATGGAAATTGTACATTTTTAACTTTTTTGTTACCTGTGCCCATATATGTGGACATATCTTCTTCTTCTCATAAAAACTAAAATGTTTCATAGTTTTACATTATAGTTTGTTACAATTTTTGTATGCAGATGAACCCCTCAGAAAAATTTGAGTACAGTATTAATTAAAAGGTATTATTACTAGTTGATTGGTTACGTCGATTTGCAGAAAAGTTAATACAATGTAGAACGATTTTATTTTTTTTTTCTTTACACGACTGACTATTACCAAACAAATATAGATGCATATATACAGGGCTCCCATTGGTCTGTTTTTTGAAAACCAGTAATTTTTTAAAAAGAAATTCGTGATAGGTTTTTGCAACAATCTCAAGAAAAATGCTCTTCCTGTGGTATGTTTTACGAAATTTATAAGTATTTTTTTTCTTCAAATAAAAGTGGTGTAAAAAAAGGACCAAGTGGGAACCCTGTATATATTAATCCTATAAAATAATATTTTAATTTTTATTAGTACGATTTTGCAAATACAGTATTTCAATCCGCATTTTTATACTAACATGTAAGATAGTATATCGTATCATTTAAAATAAAATGATGATTAGTTTAATGTGTGTAAATTTAAATTATATGCTTTTATGCATACAAATAAAAAGTTGCATGTAGATGCTTTTTTTTTTTTTTTTTTTTTTTTTTTTTTTTTTTTGTAAGTACATGTACATCATAAAAAATAATTGCATACACAATGAAAAACATTGATATTATCTAAATATATAAAGTTATGTAAATACAAAGCTATCAAATTTCACCAACAAATTTCTGTGACTTTTTATTTGGAGTTTAAATTTTAATTAATTTTTAACAGAATGAAAGGTATACAGGTGAGGAATTAAGCGTTCCACCAAAACCACTCAGCCAGCCAAAACTGTGTCAAATTAGCTATGGAGACAATTCTCATTTGATATAATTACCTCACAGTTTAGTATCACCAGTATTTTTCGTTCTGTTGCAAAAATTTCACTCAACTTTAACATTTTACAGTAAAAAAATCTTCATAATTTGTTGCTTAAATTTTATACCTTCATGTATTATAATTATTTGACGATGAATGCTGTTTTCATCGGTAAAATACCACGTGTTCTCTAGCCGGATGATAGTGAATTGTGCCAAATTACAATTATTTGAGTAGCTCAGTTACTTTTCACTTAGTTGGGGAAAAATCCCTTTAACTTAAAACGCCACTTAAAATATCCCACAAATGAATTTATTTACATGATTTTACTCCCCCCCCCCCCTTCTTTTTTAATGACAACTCGGTACTGATTTTTTTTAACATTAACACGTTGAGTGCCATGGTAGCTGGCACTAAACTTGCCGTTTAGGCCGCATCAGTCAGTGGTAACAGACAGTATAAAATATCATATAAAACTAAAAAAGTAATCTTGTTTTAAGTAATTACTAAGAAAGTATAATCCTGTAAAAAATTAAAGTTAAATATATTTTTAGTAATTACTTAAATCAATAAAAACTTTTTTATTTTATATAATATTTTAGACTGTCAGTCATCGATGACTGACGCGGCCTAAACGGCAAGTTCAATTTCAGTCACCAATGACTGACGTGGCACTCAACGAGTTAAAGAGCTGTACAACTTTAAAATTTCATCGATTTAGAAATTTAGGAAAGTATACAAAGGTAATATTTAAAAAAAAAATAGATTGAAAAGACTTTAAATGAAAGCATTCCAAAAATAAGAAAATCCTAAACATTTTTCAGAAAAAAAAAAAAAAAAAAAAAAAAAAAAAGTGCAATATAAAACTTTTCAATAGACGAAATCAGAATATTGAAAAGTTTGATGATTTATGGCTTGAAGAAACTGACCCCATTCTCATAGCTGGCTTGATGGGCGAAAAAAAGAATAAAGGGGGGTGTCAATAAAATATTTTAACCATTACGAAAGAAATAGTGAAAACAGAAAACAAATGCACATAACTTCACGTTTTTATTTTTCGCCTGTGAAGTTTGGCTTTTTTAGCGAGTGAATTTAGCATATTGCTTATACTTCTATATTACTCTGATTATAGCTTAATATTTTAAAACTTTTATGATTTATTATGTATAAAACTCACAAAAACCATTTGATCCTCGATAATCATTGCAAGGTTTCTGATGCAAGTGGGCAGTTAGCTATTTACGATTACTGTCATTTGATATTATCTTTTTATTACATATTGTATTCATATCACCCCCTGAGTACTTGGAGTTTTAAGGTAACATTTTTTCTTATCTGGAATTTTAGTTAGATAGTTAGAATCTGAGCTAATTTTAGTTAGATAGTACTGCCTGAGAAAATACATAGTATCAATAGATTGGAGTTCTTTTTGTCATTCTAAATGAATACCTGGTGTAAGACAAACAAAAGAATCTCACCAGCTATCAAGCGAGATAACGAACGTCAGGGAAAAGTGACATTTTTTAGATAAGACAGATCTCGGGTAAGGCTCGGAGCGAACAGCACTAGTTTTTATTACACTAAAGGAGCAATCAATCAATCGTTGTTGACCAAACGAAACAAGGGTAAAATCTCTTTAAATGATTTTTGAGAGCTGACCGTCCCAAATTTACAAAGGAAGGGGAACTTTTATCTCCCCACATCTACAGTCGTAAAGCTGTCAACTGAGTTCGTGTTGGATTTCTCTCTTGAAGTTCGGATTCAGTGCACTGAAAGAACAAAAGCGCCGACACGAAAGATCAAAGATAGCGCAAGAAGTTAGTGCTATGTGCGTAGACCTTAAGGCTATTTTTTGGAGAAATGAGTAAAGGGGAGGAATTAGCAGTTCGTATCCGGACTTGAAGGTGTGTGGTTTGGTGTTCCCTTGGTAGAGTTTTGGAGAAAGCGCATAGATTCTTACGTATATAATCAGCATATCGGGACGATCCAGGGTGATCTCCAATAAATCTGTTTTAACGAACCTAGTGTGAAAGGAATATAGATTATTTTAATACGTGAAACAAGTACACAGAAGATTACCGAACATAGTTCTTCTTTTGCTCTCATGAAAAATTTACATTTTTGGACATTCGGTGATTTCCATTTTTAACCCTCAGTAAGTTTGTCTATAAAAAATATATTTTCAATATACCATACACATTTTGTTAAACAATCATTACGGAAGAATTAAAGAAAAGATTGAAAATACATAGAAAACATCATCACGTTATGAAAATATATAAAATGAATTCTCTTTACTACGCATATCTAAACTAGGACATGTTTTGTCCACATCAAACGATGTAAACATTTTCATAATGTAAAATAGTCCTTCCCATTAAAAAAGAAAGAAAGAAAGAAAGAAAAAGAAAAATTATAGGAATTAAGCAAGTTCAAAAAGTAATGCTAAATTAAACAATCTTTTACTTAATTTGGTGTTTTTTGTTTAAAAATTAATTTAGTGCTGATTTCTTAATACAAAAGATTAGGAAATACAAAATCTTCAGAATTGCCATACTAGCGTCATTTTACTATTCAACAAAGTAATATTTTCAATTTTCTTTTAAATTCATGAACAAATAATCTTTTTAACACATAATTGTCCAGTTTTCCGAGACAATGGAAAATTTTATCTTTTATATGATTGATTAGTAATATCGGCAGATACCCATTAGCACTTTTTAAACTTCTCACGTTTTTGTTGGAACAAAGTTTTCTTTTCTTCACAAAAGTTACAGACAATTTTTTTTTCTCGCTCAATAACTGAAGTTACATCAAAGTTACTTTTGAAGGAAATAACTTTACAAAAGCAGTTTCAAATTTACCCGGCAAATTTGTGAAGAAATTGTCCCCATTATCCGATGAGCATAGTAAACTTTAAACAATGTCTTTAAAATTAATTGCAAATAGAATACGTAACGTCCAAGATTTTTTTTTTTTTTATGTGAATAAAGTCATACGTTTATGCAGTCTAGTAGAGTTGCTACCAATAGCTTTCTGAAAGTTTTATGAAATTTTAAGCATTAATTGAGATGTTCTCCCAATAAAAAAATATTTTTAAAAGCGCAATCAGACCACATTCTTCTGCGGTAGTTCCTTTGTGGGATTTTTTTTTTGGCATATAAAGACTCTTCTCAACTGCTCTTCTCAACAAACGCAAAACGTTTTAACAGATATTATACAAACTCATTTTAATTGGTAGGCCTAACTATGGAAGTGATTTCGAATCAAACTTTGTTTTCTATTTCATGCTAATTAAATTATCTATTGAGTTATAAGCGATTTCAATCACGTGATCACGCGTTTTCCCCCCTTTGCTAGATTGATTTTTCCGATTTCGTCGGAAAATGCGGTTCAAAACGTCAACTTTGACGATTTGTTCCGAAAAATCTATTGCATTTGCGAAAAAAAATGAATTTGATTTTATAGTTTTTGAACAACACCAGCTATTTTCGTGCATTTCTGAACAAAAAAAAAATTTAAAAGTTAGGACAAAAAATTGCCCATTTTAATTTAAGACCACCTTTAAGAAAAATTTGTTCGGAAAAAAATATAACAAAAAACAACAATAAGTTTCCAGCGTACCTCTTCCAGAAAAAAAAAAATGTTCAATGAGTAAGCTTTCAAGATCATTGTTGGATATCTGGACAAGCTTTTATCACTTAAAATTTGTCGTGATTTGTTTTCGGAAGTGATGTCTTTCCGAAATATTTATGTCACTTTATTTTTGATTGTCGATTTGTCGATCTAAAAATTCGCCCGTAAAGGCACTTTCTTTTAACTGTAACTGCAAGCATATTTTTATTCCAGTTTCATTTACTCAGTAAATAAATACATCTATGTGAAACAACACAATGGAATGTGATGGAAAGCAAAATAAACGGTAACGAGCTCATGTTTAATCTTGGTAGCAGCTATATTTTATTAATGCAAGTAATATTCGATAATAACCAAGCTCCCAGAAAATGCTGGAGATACTTGTATAAGTCTTTATTATTTAAGTTTCAGATTCAATGTGAATTAATAAATGAAAATGTTATTTCACATTAAACTGTTTCATCAATGCACTCACTGAAAAAAAAAGATGATTTTATAGAGATTGTATTGGCAATCGAGACGCCAGTACAATTTACTATTTTTTAATGTAAAAAATTTCGTAAATTCTAGAAAATTTTCCGATTTTTTTCGGGAGGAAACAGGATTTTCTGGAATTTACGGAAATTTTCCGGTTAAAAAACAGGGAAGTGTATTTGCGTACCGATTTTCACTCCAATCTCCGTAAAATCATCTTTTTTTTTTTTTTTTTTTTTTTTTTTTTTTGGTTACAGTGTATATATTTGATCGCAGATCAAAGACCTCAAACACTGCATTTAATAACTCCGCTCAATTTCTATCAATTTTCAGCAAAGTTTTCAAATTTTGAAGTACAGAAAATTTTAAATTTAACAAAATTGTATGAAACTCACAACTAGATTCACACGATACAACCCAAAATTATTACTAAGTTGTCAATTAAAGCGTTTATTTATTAAAAATTTTATTCTAATAATTGTTTTATATTGTTATCGACTGAACGAACAGAAAGAAAGTTCCTCAATTAATTAAACATGATGAATACGCCAGTGACTTTAAGATAAATATTTACTTATTTTAAAGCATTTAGAAAATTTAAAATTTGACGCCACATCAAATATTTTAACCACTGCGTTTTATAAACCCTGTTCTATTTCGATCAATCTTCTAAATAATTTTTAAATTTTAAAATAAACAAAATTTGAATTCATGAAACTCACAATTAGATTCACACGATACAAACGAAAACTATTACTAATCTACCAATATATACGTTTATGCATTAACATTTTTATTCTAATAATTATTTTATATTTTCATCGACCGAGCATAAAGGAAGTTCCTCACTTAATTAAACACGATGAATACGCCAGTGACTTTAAGATAAATATTTACTTATTTTAAAGCATTTAGAAAACTTAACTATTTTCCACTATAAAAATTATTATGAACTCTTTTAACCCTTTTAGTGCCAAGGAGCGCTGTTGCGCTGCTCTTAAAAGTGTCCAGGAGCGCCTTCGCGCTGCTTTGTCGTCGTGCTGTATCTGAAAATTCACTTGTGTTTGACATTTTGAAATCAAAATTAGAAATATTAAAAAAATAATAATCACGATGTTTATATAAAAAAAATGTGATCAAAGGTAGTTAGAATGCAATATAATGAATAAAAATACGAACACGGTAACACGGCCGTCACTATGTTGATCCAATGTTCGAAATTATATCACAACAATAAAAACAAAGATATTTTTTCACAGCTTAGAAAAAACTGCAGAAATAAAATGATAATGTCTTTCATTCACAGTTTATCGTTTGCAATTAGAAAACTTCTTACATTTTGTTATTTTTGTTGCTAGGCGACAATAAATTAAATAAATTTAAATAGCACTTTAGAAAACACTGCGCGCACCAAAAGTGAACTGTCAAAAGGAGCTCTATCGCGACACTGGCATTTTTCACAACTAGCGAGAGCAGCGCGACGGCGCTCCTTGGCACTTAAAGGGTTAAGGCATAAATCTTTTCGTGTCTCGATGAATAAATACTTGAAAGAAAATCTTTGAACAAAGCTGAGTATGAAGTTTCGCAGAAATTGTAAAGCTTTTTCGGGAAAGGACAGAAAAGTAGGCTAAAGTAAAAAGATCGCATAATATAAAGAAGAAATCTTTCAATCAGAAAACTATGTTTATAATAGATAATTATAATAGCTATGCCGCAATTATCGTTTTTCAGCGCACCTCTTCCAGAAAAAAAATGTGAAACGAGTAAGCTTTCAAGATCATTTTTAGATATCTGGACAAAATTTTATATCTCAAAATTTGTCGTGGTTTGGTTTTCGGAAGTGATATCGTTCCGAAACAGTTATGTCGCCATTTCGGCCGTAAAGGCACTTTCTTTTAACTGTAACTGCAAGCATATTTTTATTCCAGTTTCATTTACTGAGTAAATAAATATATCTAATGTGAAACAACTCAATGGAATGTGAAGGAAAGAAAAATAAACGATAATGAGCTATCTATTTAATCTTGGTAGCAGTTATGTTTTATGTATGCTTGTAATGTTCGATAATAACCAAGTTCCCAGAAAATGCTGGAGTAATAATAGAGACAGTATATGTCTTTATTATTTAAGATTCACATTAAATCTGAATTAATAAATGGAAATGTTATTTCACGTTAAACTGTTTCATCAATGCACTCACTGAAAAAAAAGACGATTTTATGGAGATTGGAGTGAAAATCGGTACGCCGCCAGTGCAATTCACTGTTTTTTAATGTAAAAATTTCCGTAATTTCCTGAAAATTTTCCGATTTTTTCGGGAGGATATAGGATTTTCTGGAATTTACGGAAATTTTTCCGTTAAAAAAACAGGGAAGTGCATTGGCATATCGATTTTCACTCCAATCTCCGTAAAATCATCTTTTTTTTTCTTTTGGCTATAGTGTATATATTTGATCGCACATCAAAGACTTTAAACACTGCATTTAATAACTCCGCTCTATTTCTACCAATTTTCAGCAAAATTTTCAAATTTTGAAGTGAACAAAATTTAAAAATTAACAAAATTGTATGAAACTTACAACTAGATTCACACGATATAAACCAAAAGTATTACTAAGTTGACAATTTAAGCGTTTATTTATTAAAATTTTTATTCTAATAATTATTTTATATTTTTATCGAACGAGCAGAAAGCTGCTTACTTAATTAAACACGCTGAAAGCACTAGTGACTTTAAAATAAATATTTACTTATTTTAAAGCATTTAGAAAATTTAATATTTGACGCCACATCCCGATAAACCACATACCTTAAACACTGCATTTTATAAACCCTGTTCTATTTCGATCAATCTTTAAAATAATTTTTAAATTTTAAAATAAACAAAATTTGAATTCATGAAACTCACAATTAGATTCACACGATACAAACGAAAACTATTACTAATCTACCAATATATACATTTATGCATTAAAATTTTTATTCTAATAATTATTTTATATTTTCATCGACCAAGCAGAAAGAAAGTTCCTCACTTAATTAAACAGGATGAATACGCCAGTGACTTTAAGATAAATATTTACTTATTTTAAAGCATTTAGAAAACTTAACTATTTTTCACTATAAAAGCTATTATGAACCCTTTTATAAAGCATATATCTTTTCACGTCTCGATGAGTAAATACTTGAAAGAAAATCTTTGAACAAAGCTGAGAATGAAGTTTCGCAGAGATTGTAAAGCTTTTTCGGGAAAGGACAGAAAAGTAGGCTAAAGTGAAAAGATCGCATAATATAAGGAAGAAATCTTTCAATCAGAAAACAATCTTTATAATAAATAGTTTAAGTTAAGCTCCAGAAATTATGTAAAAGATTTTCCGATTACATGATTATATCGTACTGTATAGTTTGGGAGAGTTTGGATTTTAAAATTAACGTAAAATGGACTTAAATGACCATGTTATGTCCATGACCATTCGTGAATTTTGAATTGACAGTAGTATCTATTTAGAATGAAAAATATAAACAAAAAGTTCTGTCATAAAGAACAACTTTTTGAAAGCACCATACAAACTAAAAATGCGCAACACATTTCTAAAAACGTGATCTTTCTTCATCAGGCACTTAAAGCTACCATTTTGGCAAGATCTTGTTCCTCTTTTCAGGAGAGATAGATCATTTTAGCGCCTGTTGAAGTAAGACCACGTTCTTTTGACACTCATTGTGCCTTTCTCTTTGTAGGTTCCAAGGAATTCACACTGGTTGTGTTTGAACCTGGCATCTACAGTAGGGAAGGCGTGCGCTGTAGCACACAGCAAAAGAGTGGCTCGATTGTTCTGTGCTAGTGGCAATCATATATAGTTTGCTATTTGTTAAGTTTTATTGTGAGAGATGCCGCTACATACTCCACCCACCATGAAAACGCCTTATTTTGAAATTGGCTTCCACTAGTTTAGCTAGTTGCTCTGAAGCTTTGCCTATTGGGGCTGAATTCATTGTAATGCTGCTATCAATGGTGAAGGTTGCAGGTTACTTTTTCTCGATCACCAATGTAGGTTTTGGAAAAACAGGCGTTGATTTTCTTTGAATCCGGGACCTACTGTAAGGAAGGTGACCACTGTAGCCACAATAAAAGTACTGTAGCACACAGCTTAAAATTTTCTGTGCCAGTGATTCATTATATATTGTTTGTAAAAATTCTATCGCAAGAGATGACGTCGCTACACACTTCATCTCCAGTGAAAGTCTCTTATTTAGACATTGGCTTGCACACGTTTAGCTAATTGTTCTGAGGTTTTACCTATCGGGGATGAATTCGTTGTAGTGCTGCCATCTATGGTATAGGATTTTTGTTATTTCTTTCTGTTTACCAATGTAGGTTTTCAGGAAATTGGCGTTAGTTGTGTTTGAACCTGGGACATAGTGTATAGAAGACGAACGCTATAGCACAAAGCAAAAGGCTCTAGCTCTAATGTTCTATGAAGTGACTTATAATATATTGTTAGTTTAAGTTTTATTGGAAGAGATGACATCACTAAACTCTCTTTTTTTTTCAAAATAGTAACATGTCTTTATCGTGCTTGTCAGAGAAAGACCGAATTCTTTTGAAAGGCATGCTATGCAAATGCAATTAAAATTAACATAAAACTGGAAAAATACTATACTTTTCATTAGGAACCTTTTCACCCTGCAATATATTTAAAACACACGATAATAAAAAAAAGTATTATAAAAATTACTTTGAATTCTGTAACTAATGCCTGAAAGGCATATTACAGCATTTAAAGACAAGAATAAAATATTCACATAAATAAAATATATAATTAACATAAATATAAGAGATTTAAAACAAATTTTATACATTCCTTTCATAATTTACAAAGAATTCAATAATTCAAAACTCTTTATTTTTTTTTTAATTAAATCAACATTAATGAAAACGGTAGTTAAAAAAAAGGACTACTTTACGTAAGATTGATGCAAGCAATTTATATGAAAACTACCCTTGCATTTTCTCCGTCGAATTTGTGAAATCGAGGTCTTTTTAAAGATCACAAATCTGTGAACAAGATGTCTTTCTAACAACGACTCTATATTAATCTTTAAAAGCATCGAGGGAATCGATGTAAAGATACGTTTAGAAAATGATATATGAAACAATTAGAAACGCAGGGGAAAGTAAGAAATGAATAAGTATACAACTAGTGCGGTACTATAAAACAAGCTTGACATACATTAGAAAGTTTGCAACTAATTTTCTGTGTCTAGAGACCATTGAGCTAACATATTTCAACTTTTCAAAGCCGTCTTTTAATAATTTACAATATCCTCTGACGACATCCATTAACCAGTCAGTGAATTTTTCGAAACATTTAACATTTTCCTATTTTTAAGAGATTTTCGACACGGAAAGAGCATGAATAATTAATTTTCGGTAAAAGGCTATGTTTTTATAACGTTATCAACATTTTGCCGTTTTTTTTACCCCCTTTCCTCCTTACGATATCATGTTATCATTCTTCGACACCCCCCCTCTCCAATTCTGCATGATGACATCGTTATCACATCTAAAAATTATTTTTATCTTAATATTTTTTTTCTTTCTTTTAATATGTTTGCAGTAATACACACATACGATTATACATTTATTAGTCGCATCGTTACGTATTCAAAAGTCAATAAAATGTAAATATATGAAACAAATTTACATCATATAACATCTAAAAGTGTTTTTCATATTTAAATTTTATTTAATAGTAGCTTTATTTTACATAATACATTAAACAATAATATTGCCTTTTTGCAATTGCCCTCTGTCCGTGATTAGCTAGCAAGGTCTCAGACCTAAATTAAGTAGAAAACATATAGGACCATCTTGATAAGTGCACTTGACCAAACGCCAGCAATGATTCCACAGCTGCAATAGACTTTAATTAATAATCAATATCTTAATGTTTAGATATTTAAAAAGAAAAAGGGGGGAGGGAAATATAAATAAATAAAATATAAAAATTAAATATTGAAATTAATTTCATTTAATGTGACCATAATAACTCAAACTTTAATAATATAGTGGTTCATAAAACAAGAAATAAAATATATAATTAATTTAATGTATGCATATTCTTTGTTTTGGCAGGAACTGAACTCTCCTTGTCATGTACGACCTCTAACGGAGGTCTCATGAATTTCACATCAGATTGTGGCTTCATTAACCTACATTTCTTTAGCAAGTGCCCTCATCGGCTTCATAAGATTTTCTAAGACTTAATTAAAGAATTTTGGTGTTTTGATGATTTCATTTTGCTGACAATATCGTTACTTACTCGAAACCTGGCAGCCTTTAGTTCTCGCTTCACAATAATGACGTGTGACCGGGAGAGTTAAAAGAATGTGACAATATCCAAATCGAAGTGTTCTTCAGCCAATAAGCCAATGACAACATGCCTCTTCATTTCCTCCATTAGTCTAGATTCTGACATGTTTATATGTAGTTTTTTTTTTTTTTTTTTTTTTTTTTTTTTTTTTACTATGATATACAGGGTGTTATGTCTGTTATAACTTTTGTTCTGAAATACCTGAAGCATCCTACATGTGTAACCATGGTGATTGCATAGTAGAACTAAACACATTTTTTTTTGTTAGTACCAAAGGAAGCTTTGTTGCATTAATTTGAAGTAATATCCACCCTTGCTACAAAATACTGTTAAATAATCCATTTTTGAGAATACAATGGCCTACCATTACTTAGAAAGTTTTCTCAATCAAAAGAATTCCCAATTAAACAGCTATTTTGAATTTTCTCTGCGTCAATTTGGCAATTAAAATTTACTATGTATCGTTTTGTTTTAAACTGACTGTACATGTACGCAAGATAATTACATAGTAGATGTATACGCGTTTTTTTTTCTATTACTACCAATAAGGAACTTTAAAACTGCATTAAATTGAAATAATATCTATTCTTGCAACAAAATACTATTAGAAAACAGTCCATATTGTTAAAAGAATATATTACAATACTTAGAAAGTTTTTCTAAATCAAAAGAATTCCTAATTAAATAGATATTTTGTTTTCTTCTGTGTGATTTTGGCAATTAAAATGTAGTGTATCATTTTGTTTGAAACCGACTGTATATATATGTATTATGATTACATAATACATATACGAATTTTTCTTTTTATTATTATCAATAAGAGAGGTTTGAGGTTTATAACACTGCATTAATTTGAAATAAAATCTACTCTTGTAAGAAAATCCTAGTGAAAAACATAATATATTTTCTGAATGGTGGATTACAATAGTTAGAAATTTTCTAAATCAATTCTGAAGATAAATCTAATTCGACATTTTACGAAATCCAGTATGATACAGTGAAGAAAATTAGAATCTGGTTAAAACTTTTAATAAAATCTTATCCAAGTTTTCTTTTGCGATAGAATGTTTTTACAATCAAAAGAAGAAGAAGCAAATTTTGGTTTATAATTCGAAATAAGCAATCGCAATGTCTCGAAATAAACAGGCAAAAAAAAAAAAATCAAAATGTCTCGAAGAAAGACCTGAAGAAAATTTCGAACATTTTTGTAAATATTTAAGTAACAATTCAGTAAAGATCTGAATTCTTCGAACTGATCGAGAATGTTAAAGACTACGACATGCTGTTCTCGATGAATAAGGCTCAAGACCGATTTAAGAAAAACTTAATTTAAAATTCAGTTAATTTTTCATCGAATTATAGAGTTAGAATTGTCGAAAATTTTTTTAAAGATTTTAAAATGAACCTTTTAAAATATTTAACATTTTTCTTATCGAAATTACTTTAGACTGAAAAGAAAATATCTATTAATGCATGAAAAAGGTGTAGAATATTTTCATCTACTCGTGGAGGCTTTAGAACTATATTGAGATGACTATTACTAAAAAACAAATGAGACGTGTATATAATAATTTCTTTGTTTAACTCAGTAACATGTAAACCACATTAATCCGATACGGTTCTCCAGAATCATTTTTCATCAGCTTCGACATCCTAAATTGTTCAAACAGCACGCGGTCAGTAGGAAACTACTTGAACTTAAAGATCTAACAGAAAATGGTTCATTCGAAAAATCGCTTCTAAAATTGACGTTAGTTAATATTTATGATTATGATTTAATAAAAAATGTCAGCTACAAAAATTTAATTAGGAGTAATGATAAACCAAGAACTTATTTTCGAATTAATATGAATCTATCCTTTAACATAATCATTTAGTTATATGAATATATCATAAATCTCAACAGAAGTTTAGTATTATTTATGATTTTAAGTACTTATTTAAAAAAAAAAAAAAAAAAAAAAAAAAAAAAAAAAAAACGTCAATCAACTTTTATTTTAGAATATTTCTTCCAGAATGTTCAATATCCATTAAGATGTTTCTGATAAGAGCTAGGTTCTAATGATTTGAAATGCTACCTGAGACAGAATTAGAATTTGATTTAGCAACTGAGAAAAAATAGAACATACAATTGTAAAATAAATATGGAGTATCTAATCAATTTTATATTATATTATATATATATATATATATATATATATGTATAGAAATTCTTTTATTTCTAAAATAATAATGATAAGAAAAAGAATCCAAATTATTGTAAAATTTTATTACCTTCTTATGATAGAGAAAAGATATGTTAAAAATTAAGATTTTTTTCTGTTCATAAAATTCTAATACTGTGAGAAATGGAAACAGCTTTTCAAAAGTTCTCGTAATTTTTAACTTGTTTTTTTTTTTTTCTTTTCTTTTTTTATGAGAATGGTTGAATTTTTCACTTGTGAAAAATTCAACACTTTCACGTCACTTCACATTTTTCACCGTTTATTCTATGTAAAACAATTGTATTATAAACGTCTGCATGACTTGGTAGAATATAAATAATAAAAATATTTAAAAATAACTTTTTAAAAAATGTAAAGAAGCAATATCTTATCTATTTATTTAAAGCATTATACATTTTAAAGAAAACCATTCAATTAAAATTTTTGAAATATTTGGCACGAATAGTTAAAAGAATAAAAAATGCATTTTAAAATGTTCGTACTTCAAATTAAACAAATTTGATGTCATGGAGGATTAAGCAAAACTGTGTGCGACTGCGTTTAAGTTGTGTTATTAAATGTTTTTTGTAACGCAATCACTTATCATTGGCATATTCGTAAAAACAATATTATGTACAACGAAATTTCATAAAAGCGAAGCATAGTAAAAAAAAGGGGGATGGTCGAAAAAAGTTTTTTTGCGTGTATGAGTCATTTTTAATTTTAATAATCGGAGCTATTATAAATTCAGAAAAGATATTAAAATGAGTTCATTTTCCTTATTTTTATGTAACAGTAAGTAGGATAATACTCAAAGCTTATTTTTCATAAAATTCGTATGCTAATTCAAATTAAAAAATATAAAGAAAAATGGTCCTATGGCTATGCATTTGCCGCATAAAATATGATACTGATAAGTAGCATGCTTTAGTCAAAATAAAATCATTAAAGACATTTAATACTTTGCTTAACGCTGTTATAAAGTACTTTAAATCTAAGCACACTTCATTTATCTCACTATCACTGAATAAAAATGTGTAACATTTCTTCAGCCTGTTTTAACTTTTCTTCAAAAATCTAATTAAACTTCAACTTCGTTTTGGTTTAATGCTTAATTCGTTATTTCTTCATAATCTTGAATAAATTTTTTTCTCTCCCTTAGAAATCAAGTTCTGACTTAATCATTACTTAAACAGTTTGTCTTGATATAGCACTTACTTCCGAACTAATTTAAGATTAGTTTCAAACTTCATTCGTTTTAATTTAAAGGTCAGTACACCGTTAAAGTGGAATTTTCTCAATTTCTTGAATCTTTTTCCTTCCTGTATTTTCTTTCACCCCGAGGGATCATTTTATTTCTTCAGTCACAGTTAAAGCTATAAATTTTATGGTCTAAAGGTGATATTGATTTGTTTTCCCTCGAACTGTGTAATTCAAGGCGCGAGTTTATTTATTTAGCGTAAATTTCGCTGTAATGTTTGCGGGTCTAATGAATGTTTCGTGTTTGTTTTTCTTTTAGCTAAGTGTGATAGATATGTTACCGTGGATATTCAATTTTTTTTTCTTTCAGTGGATTGGGTATGCTTATTATACATTTTGCACTTATTTGCGCACTTTTTAAAAATGTCAATATTTTTCAAGCTGCTTTTAGCTAAATTTATTTATTTATTTATTTTTAAATAAGAAAGAAATACACTCACTTTAATTTGCAATGGCAAGAAATATATATTTATTACATTGAATTAAACATTTGAGTTTTAACTCATCATTATGATTCAGTCTCTTCTCTCTTGTTTAGTAATTTTTTTTTTATGTTTTTGTATCAATGTTTCTGAAACGTATCGTACCAAATGTTTAGTTTGTTTTTAAATACCAACATTACTTTTATTATAAATAATTATTTAGCACTTTTTATTTTATATTCTTTAATGAATAAAATTAACAATTTTATTTATAAAATTTATGAGAAAAATATATGTCAACATAATTATTTTTATGAAAGAAAAAAATTATAAATTAATAAAATGACTATTTATCAGTACACTCGATCATTTCGTGTCTTAAGAATATGCACTTATACAGGGTGTCCCAGGATTATTGGAACACAATTTAAGAGAAGGTAAAGGGCATCAAAATGATTCAGACTTGCACAGCAATCGATGGTTGGAAACGTCAAAAAGAAGTAATATGAAAAGTACAATTAACGAAGAGACACAATGCTGAGATCATTTGAAATTATTTATTGTTCAAAGATATTACATGTTCTGTGGTAGATTATTTGTGAAAATATCACAAAATATGTCCAAAGTTCCATTATTGCTAACAATCTATTAATTAAACCGTCAGACCACAGATTGGCGGACTCTCTCAAATACCTTTCGATTTTTGTTGGATGTCCGTAGCAGCACAGACGAGTCTTGCAACCAGATCCATATTGGAATTCACAAACGTTGCGTACACAGCACTTTACAATGCACCTCAAAGGAAGAAATCTATGCTGCTTAAATCAAGGGAGCGTGACGGTTATCAGTTTAACCGGTCCATCACGGCCAATCCATCGGTTACCAAACACATGATTCAAATGTCTATCAAATGTTCAAAAACACATCTGCCACAATAGGCAGATCTATGGGCAGATCTGCCCCATCATGTTGAAACTCCACATGACATCTGATCTGTTGTGGCATAGTGTCAAGTATGCTTGGTAACACCTCGTGCAAATAGATACAATAATCTGCAGATTTTAAAGGTGCTGGAAACTAGTAAGGCCCGACTAAGATGTCGCCGGCCACACCCGTCCAAAAATTCATGGAAAAGCGATGTTGAGTGACTTGTGGTCTCACGCCAAATCATGAATGAGCATTGCGGTGGTTGAACACACCATCTGAAAACGTTGGTTTCCTCCAATGTTCCTGTGAACAACTTAACAACATCTCCTAATGGCGAATCTATTTCCGACCATGGGTTGCTATATGCAAATCTGAATCTTTGTGACATCCCCTACCTCCCCTTAAAGTTTGTCTTAATTATCCTGAGACACCCTGTATAACCCATATTTATTTTGTTTAAATAGTAGCTGAACTGCCAGGTTTTGCTCGGATCCTTAATAATAGCCTTAAATATACCTAAAATCACTATTAACAAATTTTCTTTTATTTTTCTTTCAAACAAGCCTAATGTTAATGGACCGAACATACGCCGAAAAAAAAAAGAAAGAAAGGAAAAAGCTCTGTAAGCAGTTATCGGATTTTCACTGTTAGTTATCTTCTTGAACTCGATACGAGCACAATATTGAGAAAAATACCGTCTTTTTTCATAAAAATGTTCATTGTGGTTTTCAGTTAATCAACAACAAATAAAAATTCTGAACCTCAGGTACATCACCGCCTACCTTGGTTCTCGCGCAAATTTTCGGGTCTCTATGTGGTAGATTTTCATATTTAACAAGTACATGCACAAATACGCTCACACAAATATCTTTTTCTATTAGTATATGCACATCATTGCTGCAGCTGCATGAATTCAACAACGGGTTGAGGGTCTTTTCTTTTACATATATATATATATATATATATAATTTTAATTGAACAAACATATGTTTGACATATAATTTAGAAAATAGAAAGGATTTTAAAATTCAATTAAAATATAAATCCTATCGACGATTTTTATTATTTTGTATTTTAATTTAAGTATAAAGAGTAGAAAGTATATTAAAATAAACAATCTGTATGTCATTACGTACAATCTCTTTAAAAAGTAAATAATTTGAAGATTAAGTTTCAGAAAAATTCATGATTGCTGAAATAATTTTATATACACATGCTTTAAGCATTACAGAAACTACTCCCAATTGAATGCTAAACTATAATTCATAATCCTCTTAATTTATAAGTATCAATACGTAAATACATTACTTTAAGTGGAAAATCAATCACTACTATGTTTAATTTCCTTAAACTTTATAAATTCAATAGTAGAAAGAATAAAATATTTTCAAAGCAATCAAAACGAAACTACAGTTGGAAAGACTCAGAAGGCGTAAAATTTTCTACTTTTGTACTACACTTCCTCTTAAATTAAAGGAAACAAAATTTGAAACAATTGAGTTAAGATAACAGAGGTTAAATGCTTCAGTAATCTAATGAGGAAAAGAATAAATGCAATGCAGTTTTCAAACGGAGAAACTTTTATGCAACGAAAATTGGCAACAAACTGATAAAATGCTGGAAATTTCAAAAGAATATGATTTCATAGACTATATAGCAACTTATTCAACCGAAGTTTATGTAATTTTCCACAATGATGATTATCTCTATAAAAAAAGTTTTATTATTACTGCTTTCGTAAAGTAAAAGTTAAAATTTAAATAACTGACACATTACTTCAACATGAAACGCCACTCTGCGATTTACTAAGAAAAGAATATTTAATCTATACTTCTGTACTACACGACACATATTTATTTACAAAATAAACATATTTAGAAATTGATTAATCATAAAAGAAGTCCGCGCAGGGAAAGTACAACACGCATACTTTTCTCAACGTCTGCAGCCAAAAGCATCCTAACAAAATTTTTCCGTCACTTAATTTTTGGAATCAAAGGCTTATTTTAAACATAATCGATATTAAAGCTAAACTTTCGAAGCGAATAATATTTAATAAATATGTATTTTAAATAATAATTATCATACAAATTCGTTTCACAATCTAAACATAAAGATTACATAACATATTAAAATAAACAGTCTGTTATACCATTAAGAAATTAATTTAAAAAGTATATAATTTAAAGGTTAACTTTCAGAATAGATTCATGATTGCTGAAATAATTTTATTACACATGCTTTGGTAAGCTTTACAGAAACTACTCCTAATTGAATGTTAAACTATAATTCATAATCCTCTTAATGTACAGGCATCAATGCGTAAATACATTACTTTAAGTGGAACATCAATCACTACTACGTTTATGTTCCTTAAACTTTATACATTAAATTACAGTAGAAAGAATAAAATATTTCTAAAACAGACAAAACGAAACTACTGTTGGAAAGACTTAGAAGTCGTAAAATTTCTACTGTTGTGCTACACTTACTCTTAAATTAAAGAAAACAAATGGAACAATTAAGTTAGGATAACAGAGGTTAAATGCTTCAGTAATCTAATGAGAAAATAAAATGAATAAGTACGATAGAGTTTTCGAGAGGAGAAACATTTATGCAACGAAAAATAACAACTAACTGATAAAATGTTGGAAGTTTCGAAGAAATCTAATTTCATAGACGATATAGAAACTTCAATCAACCAAGGTATAAGTAAACTTCCACGACGATGATTATATGAATAAAACATTTTTATGAGCACGACTTTCATAAAGCAGAATCCAGAATTTAAATAATTGGACACAGTATTTGAAGATGAAATGCCACTCTGCGATTTACTTAGAAAAGATTATTTAATGTATACTTTTGTACTACACGACACATATCTATTTACAAAATACATATATTTACAAATTGGTTAATAGTAAAAGTCCGCGCGGGGAAAAAGCTTCACGCATACTTTCCTCAACGACTGTGACACTAAAGCGTCCTAACCGAGTTTTTCCGTCACGTAATTTTTGAAATCAAACGCTTATTTTAAACATAATCGATATTAAAGCTAAATTTTCGAAGTAAATAAGATTTATAAATATGTAAGGTAATTAAATAATAATTCTCTTACAAATTCTTTTCACAATTTAAATACAAAGAGTGCAAAGCAGATTAAAATATATAATCTGAGTCTGTTATATCATTACGAAATCTCTCTAAAAATTATGTAATTTAAAGATTAAAATTCAAAATAGCTTCTGGATTGCTGAAATAACTTTATATACACATTTTTAGGTACAGAAACTACTAATAATTGAATGTTAAACTATAATTCATAATCCTCTTAATGTAACAGGCATCAGTGAGTAAATACATTACTTTAAGTGGAAAATCAATCACTAGTAACGTTTATGTTCCTTAATCTTTATAAATTAAGGTATAATAGAAAGAATAAAATATTTTCAAAGCAGTCAAAACGAAACTATAGTTGGAAAAACTTTGAAGTCGTAAAACTTCCACTTTTGTGCTACATTTCCTCTTAAATTAAAGCAAACAAAATTCGAAACAATTAAATTAGGATAACAGAGGTTAAATGCATCAGTAATCTAAAAAGGAAATGAATAAGTGCAATTGAGTTTTCTAGACGAGAAACATTTATGCTAGGAAAAATAGCAGCGGACTGATAAAATGTTGAAAATTTCGAAGAAAAAAAATTTCATAGATCATATAGCAACTTTAATCAACCGAGGTTTACGAAATTTTCCATAATTATAATTATTTGCATAAAAAAGTTTTATGGTTACCAATTTCATAAATTAGAATCCAAAATTCTAAATAATTAACATATTACTTTAACATGAAACGCCACTATGAGATTTACTTAGAAAAGATATTTAATATATATTTCTGCAAGGGTGTATTTCGATTCAAACTGCTTATTTTCCGACTTATTTTTAAATTCATTTTTTCTGTCATATGAATCAAACTGGCAAATTGTCTTATTTAGAAAGTACACAAGGTGTCGTGATTGTCGATTCTTTGATAAATGCAGAAAATATTGCAAAAAAGCAATCGAAAACAGCATTTTGAACTGATTTTTCCGAAACGGGAGATCTGCGAATGAAAAAAAGGATCATAGTGAGAAGATAATTGCTTATAAATCAAATTCCAAAGAATTGAGCGTAAAATGACATCACAAGGCACCTTATACGTCTCTTCAAAAATCCTCTCAGCAAGTTTCATGTTTCTACTTTTAGAAATGTGCCTGAAATTGTATCAGAAAATTTCGAGCTGTTGAAGGTGGAAAAGAGTTTTTTCGAATACACTCTTAATAGTATAAGAAATCCGAACGCGAAAAAGCAACACGCGTAATTTTCTCAACGTCTTTTAACTGGCACCTCAAGAAGAACACGCATGCGCTCAAAATTATGATAGCACGTAATGACGGGAAAAGAGGCGAATGCCGGTTACTGATGCAACCTATCGTAAAAATCTTTAACCCTTTCGGGTGTGATGTACTATTAATAGTACATGTCTTTTAATCGAGTGTTATTTTATTTTAAGAGTGTTTTTAAATCAAAAAGGGCAACTTTGTGACATATGTTTTAATTTATTTTTGTTCGGAAATGCATGAAATTAGCAGGTGCTGTTATTCAGAAACTGTCTAATTGCACCCAATTAAAAAAAAAAAAAAAAAAAAAAAAAAAAAAAAAAAAAAAAAGATTTTTTATAACAAGCTTTCAAATTTGACGTTTTGGACACATTTCCCGTCGAAAGCAGAAAAACCGGTCGAAAAGCAGGAAAAACCGGATGATCATGTGATCGAAATAGCTTAGAACTGGATAGGTAATTTAACTATCGTAAAATGGAAAACTTAAGTCCGATTCGAAATTGCTTCCATAGTCAGGCATTCCAATTTTATATCTTTCTGTTAAAAAATAAATTTGTAAATGTGTCAAAATGTTTTGCGCTTGTTAAGCGGAGCAGTTGAGACCCTTAAGACATACTTTTGCTACAATTTACATATAGTAAGGTTAGTATACGTTTATGCATTTACAATGTGACATAATTTATGTTTAGGCATTTAGTAATAATAATAATTATTTGCTTCATTCTCTTTGCGTCGTTTCCGAGTCTTTTATTTTAAACATATGTTAACATCTGTTAATTTAAAATAAAAGTTACTTTCCTGGAAGAATCGCGTGTAATAAAGCAAAAAAATATTAGAAAGTTGTAATATAATTTAAATCTTATTGTAATAAAATGTTTTCTAAAGATCTCCAAAAAATCTTCCTTAGCCTATTGCTATATGAATATGAATTGAATAGTACGCAAAACAACAACAGTCGTTATCTTTCAAACATTAAAAAACTCGTTAAACACTAATTCATCTATTTAGATAGCTAGTGTTAATGTTATTAACGTAAAAGTAATTTTTTCTATAAATTAAAAAAAAAATCTGATCCGAAAGGGTTAATACTAAAGAAATGAATAAGTGCAATACAGTTTCCGATAGGAAAAACATTTATACTGCAAAAAAATAGCAACAAACTGATAAAATGTTGAAATTTTCAAAGAAATATAATTTTGAAGACCATGCAAGGAATTTCAATTAACCGAGACTTACGCAGTCTTCAACATTGGCGATTATTTTGTACAAAACAGTTTTAAATAGAACGTAATTAAAACTCTTTCTTGAAGTCTTATAGATATTGTTATTATCGCCAGGTTACACTAATTACCGTCATGAGAGTATAAGGATTTAATTTATCCAGGTCCAAATCTTACACACAAAGCCAACGTGCTTCTTCTTCTTATTATTATTATTATTATTATTATTATTATTATTCTAAAACTGGGCCCTTACAGAGATTTTCACCAGAGTCTGTACCTCCATACTGGACTTGTAAAATACTCAATAAAACAAAAAGATTTTCCTACCTCTGAAAATTGCTTCGGCAGAAATTTTTATTTTTTATTTATTTATTTTGTTTTAATTATTTTTTATTCATCTTTTATTTTTGAAGAAAAGTGAGTAGGGAATTAAAATTATATTAAAAAAATTTGTTATTCAAGATCACAAAATTACATTATAGTCTATCATGGAACATTTATAATTGAAAATCACGATTTTTTTAACTGTCTCGACAGATGACCACTCTAAATATTGTTAAATAAAATGTGACTTTGTCGATATGATCATTATTTTTTACTCCGAAAACAATCTATTATCAGGCATTAAAACATCTTCAACTTATATTTTAATTCTAAAACAATCTGTTTTCAGACTTGAAAACGTTCTTTACCTTTTCTAAAAAACTTCATTTTCTGATATTTAATTTCTAATCTATAGTAAAAGCAATCTGTTTTCAAAATTAAAAATATTTTTCGGTAAAACTTTATACATTTTATAAAGCTAATTTCTAACCCATTTTATGTCAGAAAAAGATATGTGCTTTTAGGATTTTCCCTATTTCTGAAAAATTTACATTTCGAAAACTATTTTCTAAAGCAGATAGATTTCAAAATTAAAAATATTTTTCGGTAAAACTTTACACATTTTATAAAGTTAATTTCTAACCCATTTTATGTCAGAAAAAAAACATGTGCTTTTAGGATTTTCACTCTTTCTGAAAAATTTACATTTCGAGAATTATTTTCTGAAGCAGATAGATTTCAATCACATTTATTCTAAAAAATGTCTTGCATCTTTTCTCAAAAACTTTTAAAATTAGATTTTATTTTCTAAATAGGTACGGAATATGATATTTTTATAGCTATTAAAATGAATTCATTCTAATTTTTGATTTTTGTAAGCATTTAGAGATATCTATATAAAATTTCCACGCTTTCAATACATAACGATAACAAATTACTGGTTGTATTAACATGATTGCTATTCACATTGATTATCACCTTAAAGTAGATGCTATAATATTACACCGCCACCCCACTAAATTATAGGCATTGATGCTGATACATTAAAACCTCTAAATAACGGACACCTCGGGAACGCAGAAATTTTCCGCTATTCGGAGGTGTCCGCTATTGGGAAAACCTCAGGGATTCAAAAAATCGCTAAGAAATGCTTAATGTTTCATTAATTTACTTTTATATGTCCTAAAGCCTCTATTGCATAATTAATCAGAAATTAAAAAAATTTTAAATCAATAAAATTGAAATAAATTTGAGCACACTTTTATCCACTGCTTATTATATTCTCGTGAAATAATCTGTTACAAAAGTTTATTTTTGCTTGCGATTACATGTAATTTGTTTTTCTATGTGACGTTATTGGACATTATAGAGTTCCGGGTGGAAAGGGAAGGGTTGCACTTTTTGACCTTTAAAAGCATAAAATCTCAAAATATTCTTGGGTGACATTCTAATGCTCTGGGAGATATTCCTCCCGGGCAACACCCTGAATTTAGCACTGAACAGAGTGGGGGAGGATTTCCCACTAGCTCTTTATCTACATTTATCTGCGATCACAAAGTTTGTGACACATTGACTTGATAAATTCAGGCATTTTTGCTTTTTTTTTTTTTTTTTTTTTTTTTTTTTTTCTCTCTCTTTCTTTAAAATATACTTTTTCATCCTTCATTGCCGAATAAAGTGTCCGCTATTCGTAATGTCCGTTATTTAGGGGTTAAATATGCAAAAATTTAGGTTTTGGGAGTGGGGAAGGGAAAACTGTCCGTTAAATAGAGGTGTCCGTTATGGAGGTTTTACTGTACAAAAATTGCAGCTGCCTAAATATTCTTCACTTCATTTAATTTCAGAAAAAGAGGGTGAAGAATTTAAGACACTCTCTTTTAGAAAATACTGGTATTTAAATTTTAAGGGACAATACAAACGCTAAAGAAAATCCAATTATGACAATAATAATATAACTGCAATATAAATATGAGACTAATTATTTTGGAATTCTTGAACGATAAATATAAAAAAATTCAACTATGTTAAATGAAATACAGTATTGTAACAGACAATAAATTACTTAAACGAGGGGATTTGTATCGATTTATAAATATGGAGCACTATATTCCAAAAGTATTTTGATTTAGATATATGTCATGTAAAATACCTTTTCACATATTGATTAACCAGAAATGAACCACGAACTAGTGTATGAGTTTCAAGTTTTGTATACATACTATTTAAAACATGGGGAAACAGATTACGAATTAAAAAAAAAAGGAATTTTTTTTCTAGAAATCGCAATAGATGGCGCTGTACAAGTGCAGATAAGCTGAAAAGACACAAAGACATTTCATTTAAATTCATATGACAAGGATGATATTGGCAGGGATATATGATTTCCTTCTTGAAAGTGTATAATCAATCTGTGGGCAGTTTTTTCAACAAATTAAACAGTGCGACTAAATTGATTCTCATATGTAGAAAGATACATTTTTTTAAGTTTGTCAAAGTTACCAGGCCTCCTCGATAAACAAGATTTTTTAAGTGTGCCTGGTCCGTCTCTACGGAGAAAAATCAGCGAGTTGTTGTTCTACGTCAATGACTGAAGGATAAATGGTGAATATTTTGTTGTGTTTTCCTATTTCTTCGTATCTAGAAATCATCTTTTAAAGAGTCAAGAGGGGTAAGTGCACCCATTTAATTTTTATTCATTAAAAATGAGTATGAAAGAATTAAAAGCAAAAAAGAAAATTTTCAAACAAACTTGACAAAATTAAAAGAAAAATTATCGAATTCTGAGCTAGAATTAAATGAATTAATTCTCATAAAGGAGAAACGGAATAAATTAGAAAAAAACTTTTCTGAGTTATTTGAGTCTATTTATAAGATAAGTAAAGAAGATGAAATTGAGGATTTTATTAAGGAAAACGAAGAAATTAATGAAATATTAGAAATAATGGAATTTGAACTTACCAAAAAGTTATCAAAAATGAAATTGCAAACTGTTAATTTAGAAAACGCCACAAAGGCTGAAAATAACATAAAATTGCCGAAGTTAACTCTTCCTGTATTTACGGGTAATTTGCATGAGTGGCTTTCTTTTAAGGATATATTTAAGGCTACTGTACATGAAAATTCTAATTTGTCAGGGGCAATGAAATTACAATATTTGAAGTCTTCATTGAGAGGAGATGCCTTTCGTATAATTCAATCTATTTCAATCGTGGATTCTAATTATGAGGTTGCATGGTCGCTTTTGGAAGAACGGTTTTCAAATTCGAGAGAACAAGTTTACGCGCATTTAAAACGTTTTTTAAATAATCCTGTTATTAAGAATGAGTCCCCAGCAGCATTATTAAATCTAATAGATATAACAAATGAATGTATTAGGTCGTTAGAGCTTTTAGAACAAAAAGTTGAAGGGTTTTCTACTACTATGTTTGCTTATATTTTGTCTCAAAAATTAGATGTAAATACAAAAATGTGGTGGGAAAGGCATCTTAAGCGGGATAATTTACCGAGTTTAACTGAATTGCTAGAATTCTTCAGAGACCACGCGCGTACACTAAGTGCGTCCAAAAAAGTAAATACAAAACGAAATTTTCTAAACGAAAGCCAAACAAAGCATAGCTTTTCAAAGGTAACATCCATGGTTGCGAGTTTAAATGAGAAAAATATGCGCAAATGTGTTGTATGTAACCAGAAAAATCACAATGTTTTTAAATGTCCCAAATTTCAAAAATTTAATGTACAGGAAAGAGTAGAATTTGTTAAAAAAAACAATATGTGTTTTAACTGTCTTTCAGAATTCCGCTGCGTCAAAAAATGTAACTCAACATTCTCGTGTTCAAAATGCCATAAACGCCACAATATACTTCTTTGTTTTGATAGGCGTGAGAGAAATTCCAATGCGGTGGGAAACACAAAAAATTATAGTGATAAGGAAGTGCCAAATGCATTGTCAACGAATGAAAGTAAACCAACATGAAATGCTGACTCCATACCATTTGAGTTAAATAACCAAATTCAAAATTTCACTGGTACTTCAAATGTGAGATCGAATAATGTTAAAACAGTTCTTCTTTCCACTGCTATTGTTTATATGAGAGATAAATTCGAAATAAAGTTCCGGTGCGTGCTTTATTGGACAATGGTTCAATGAGCAATTTTTTAACATTGCAGTTAGTTGAAAGATTAGGAATTCGAAAAGAAAAAAGTAATATTTCGGTATCATGTTTAAGTGGATCCTATGTAGCGGTAAAAAATAAAACTACTGCCTTGATCATTTATAATTCGGGAGATTATAGTCGGGAGTTAGATTTCCTTATCATACCAAGGATATCGCAAATTATGCCCTCGAAATATATTAATATTTCAGAGCTAGGAATTCCAGAGTCTATTATTCTTGCTGATCCTGAATTTAATAGACCAGAGAAAATAGATCTTTTGCTAGGAGCTGAAGTATTTCTAGAATTGATAAAGGTGGGTCGTATGAAGCTACCAAATTCTAAATTAATACTGCAAAATACGGTGTTCGGCTGCATAGTAAGTGGGAGTGTTTACGATTGTAACGATCAGGAACAAATACATTGTGGGTTAATTACTGAAACAGATTTAAATTTTGAAATGAAAAAATTTTGGGAAATTGAAAGAGTAGAAGAAAGTACACCATTGAGAAATACAGAAGAATTAGCATGCGACACCCACTTTATAAACAAACATCAGAGAGATATAACGGGCAAATTCATAGTACAAATGCCGTTGAAAAAAGATCCTAGTTCTTTGGGAGAATCAAAGCAATTTGCGGAAATTAGATTAAATTCACTTTGGAATAGGCTAATCAAAAAATCCAAATTTTTTAGAGTTATATTGCGCATTTATGGCGGAGTATAGAGAGTTAGGCCATATGGAGGAAGTAGAGAAAACAGATGAGTCAATACATGCGAATTATCTACCTCATCATGCTGTTTATCGCCCAGATAAAAGTTCTACAAAATTGAGAGTTGTCTTTAATGGTTCACATGCAACTTCATCAGGAGAATCCCTAAATTCCATACAGCTGAATGGGGGTGTCATTCAAGATGATTTGTTTAGCATAATACTTAGATTTCGTACACACCTCTATGCATTTACAGCAGATGTAAAAATGATGTATCGCATAATACTTATCGATAAAAGTCAACGTGATTTACAGCGCATAGTTTGGAAAGATACTGTAAATGGTGAGATGAAATATTACAGACTATGTACATTCACATATGGCACAACTAGTGCCCCTTATTTAGCCATGCGCTGCCTTAAACAGTTTGGTATAGATGGTGAATCTCAATTTCCGTATGCTTCTGGTGTGGTACAATCAGACTTTTATATGGACGATGTCCTGACTGGAGCAGCTGACCTAAAATCGGCTAAGAGATTGCAAATTGAGCTTATTCAACTATTAAATACGTGCGGCATGAATTTACATAAATGGTTTAGTAACCATCCAGAATTAATGGAGCCAGCCTTTAAAAATGAGAAATACACTTTTGAAAATATGAGTGAAACTAAGGCACTAGGACTTTGTTGGAACGCCAATGATGATACTTTTACTTTTAGTGTATCATTCAGTGAGCAAACCAAGGTAACTAAAAGAAGTGTGCTGTCAAATATTGCTCGCATTTTCGACCCCTTGGGTCTACTAGGACCAGTTGTGAAGAAAGCAAAAATTTTCCTACAAAGACTGTGGAGACAGCAAATTGGTTGGGATGAAAATCTCCCTACAGCTGAGCTTGATGATTGGTTGCAGTTTTTAGAATCATTAAGAGCCATCAACAATATAAGTGCTGTTAGATACATTTTTACAAATAATCCAGTGCAAATTAAAATTTGTGGCTTTTCAGATGCTTCGGAGAAGGCCTACGGTGTGGCATTGTATGTTGTGTCTTCAAATTCTTCAGGAGAGCAAATTTCTCAGTTTCTTTGCAGTAAAAGTCGAGTTGCACCAATCAAAACAATCACTATTCCTCGCTTGGAGCTCTGTGGTGCAGTTGTATTAGCCAAATTGATGAATAAGGTTGCCAAAACCTTAAAAGTTCCTAAAGAAGCTGTTTACTATTATTCAGATTGTACTATTGTATTATGTTGGATTTGAAAACAGCCGTGTGACTTAAAAACCTTTGTGGCATCACGTGTGGCTTCGATTCAGAATCTTTCTGATATCAGTCATTGGGGACATGTGGCTTCTTCTGATAATCCTGCTGATCTTGTGTCACGAGGTGTAGATCCAGACAAACTTCTCCAGTGTAGCTTATGGTGGAAGGGTCCACTATTCCTAACACAACAAACTGAACATTCTCCAAATATTGTTGAGTTTGAGCAAAATGATAAGGATCTATACATAAGTGAATTTAAACATACAGCTTCAAAGACTTTTTCAGAGACTACACTTTTAATATCAGACTGTTCATTTTTTATTGACTATTTTTTGCAATTGAGTAATAATTATGCTAAATTAATAAGAATTCTTAGCTGTGTTTTCAGGTTCATTCAGAATGTCAAGAAGCCTAAAGAAAAGTATTCAGGTAAGTTAACATCTGCTGAATTGAAGAAAGCTGAGCAATTTATCATAAAATCTGTTCAAGAAAAAGTGTTCAGTTCTGAACTCACAAATATTATCTAAGGGTAAGGAGTTACCAAAAAATAGTAGATTGCTTTCATTAAATCCTTTCTTGGATAAAAATAATTTAATCAGAGTTGGAGGTCGTCTCCAAAATAGCACGGTAAATTATGCCCCAAAACACCCAATTGTACTGCCTTCTAAACACAAATTAACAGAATTAATTATTGAGTTTTATCACAAAAAATATCTACATATAGGACCACAAAATTTACTTTATTGTGTTCGAAGAGAATTTTGGCCTTTAAACGGTAGGGCTATTTGCAGAAAAATTTTACATAAATGGATCACATGCTTTAGGGCCAAACCTAAATTGTTAGAGCAAATTATGGGCGAGCTCCCGAAAGAAAGAATAAATGTTGACTTTGCTTTTAATTGCAAAGGAACTGATTTCTGTGGTCCATTTTTGATTAGATATAAAGGTCAACGTAAAGGTATTTTTCATAACGTTTATGTTTGTATTTTTATTTGTATGGTAACAAAAGCAGTGCATTTGGAATTAGTTAATGATTTAACGTCTGAGGCTTTTATTGCCACACTAAAGACGTTTTTTGCCAGACGAGGCAAACCTCGAAAAATTTTCAGTGATAATGCAGGCAATTTTGTGAAGACTAATGTAGAGCTTAAAAGGTTGCATGAATTGGTAAACAAACCAGACCAGAACCTTACTAATTACTTGTTATCTGAAGGTATTGCTTAGGAATTTATTTCCCCTAGAGCTCCAAATTTTGGAGTTTTATGGGAATCGGGAGTCAAGTCCTTCAAGTACCACTTTAAACGTGTTGTGGACAACTCTAAATTAACTTATGAAGAAATGTTAACTATAATAGTCCAAATTGAAGGTATCTTAAATTCGCGCCCGCTTACTCCCTTTGAGTACAGATATTGATGAATTGGAGGTCTTGACCCCGGGACATTTTCTTATTGGTCGCCCACTTAATGCCATTGCTGAATCAGACTTGAGTAATATTGAAGATAATAGACTTAACTTATGGCAAAAGACCACTAAAATGGTTAAGACCATCTGGAAAAAGTGGAAAAATAGTTATTTAAGTACATTGCAGCAAAGGCATAAGTGGATGATATCAAAAAACAACCTCAAAATAGGAGATATGGTTGTAATAAAGGAAGATGATCTTCCAGTGTCTAAATGGTTATTAGGGAGAGTTGTAGAAGTATTTTTTGGTAATGATAATAGAGTAAGAGTTGTAAATATAAAAACCCCAAATAGAATATATAAAAGAGCAGTATCCAAAATTGCTGTATTACCTCTTGAAAAGTAATTCAGTTTTTATAAGAAAGTGTACATTATTGTAAAATTTCTTTATTTATTATGTATTATGTAAAATTGTTTAAATATTTGCTTAAATTTAACTTAACTGTGACTCATTTATATTGTATTTAATTGTATTGTTATTTATATTTTTTACAATGGTTGTAATTCCAGTGTTTTAGTTTGAAACCCCCCTCAGAGGTTTCAAGAGGGGCGGTATGTTTGATAAAATGCTATTTAATTTTCTACTGGCTGTGTCACCTAGCAACCAAGATATACCTAATTATTTCAAAATGTAAAAAGTTTTCTGTGCAAACGATAATTTGTGATAAATACATTATCTGTTTATTTCTTCAGTTTTTACCTAAGCTGTGTGAAACAATATTCTTTTTGTTTTTGAGTTTGATTAGAATGTTTTTTATGAGTATATGTGAAAAAAGTCCTTCCGGCAATGCCGGGAGGAAGAGGTAGCTTTCATATACTTATATATTTATTTATTTATTTTAAAGTAAGTTACATTGTTCAAAAATGCTAAGCTCAAATTAGTGGAAATAATCTTATAAAATTAGTGATTTTATAAGATTGAATACTAGTTTTTGTCAAGACTGAATATTAATAAGGATTTTTAGAAATTAGTCATCTTTTATTCAACCTGGTTTTATTTTAAGCGATTTAGAGAGTCACCAAATTCCACGATATCATGAAGTGTATGCCATTTTAAAGAAACATGGTGGATTGTTCAGATCAGACCGTTTCAAAATGTCAGCCATAAGCAAAATTAAAAGTGCTATAGCTCAATCATTTTTTAAGATATAGACAAAATAAAAAGTGTTCTGGAATCGTTGTTTTAAGTTTTAACACGTAAAAGAAAAATATTTTTCAACTTTTAATTTTTTCGCATTTAATTTTAATTTTTAATTTTTTTTAAAAAATTAAAATGTCCATCATTTTGAAAAAAAAATGGTGGATGATGCTGGCCAACGAACTCGGTCGAGACATTTGTATTTACTATGTACATACCAAGTTTCATTGAAATCGGTTCATAAATATGCGTGTTATCACGTGACAAAAATCAGATCGTTTCAAAATGTCAGCCATAAGAAAAATTCAAAATGCTACAACTCAATCATTTTTTAAGATATAGACACAATAAAAAGTGTTCTGAAATCTTTTTTTTAAGTTCTAACACGTAAAAGAAAAATATTTTTCAACTTTTAATTTTTTCGCATTTAATTTTAAATTTTAAATTTTTTTTTATTTAAAATGGCCGCCATTTTGAAACAAAATGGCGGATGATGCTGACCAATGAACTCGGTGGATACATTTGTATGTACTATGTACATACCAAGTTTCATTCAAATCGGTTCATAAATACGTTAGTTATCGCATGACAAAAATCAGATATATATATGGTTATATATATATATATATATATATGTCAACATTTGAACGGCGGATGGTTTTGGGGTCTGGGGGTCATGATCGGTGAAAATATACCAAAATTTTCCGGAAGTGCTTTCCTCCGGACGGCTGCAATAGGTAGCTTTTTACTTTTTGTAATGAAAGCTACCTAATACTTTTTGTAATGAAAGCTACCTAAAATGCTACGGTTTTTTATTGGAGTTGTGTTTTGTTAAATTATCTATGTTCAAAAGAATTTGAGATGAGTGTTCTCATGAGAATAAACTGTTTAAAACCAGATATGAGTAATTAATTTTGAGTTGAGTAAGAAATTAATAATAAACTTTCGAACAGTCCCCACGTAAAAAATCACACGGATTGAGATCCAAAGAGCGAGGTGGCCAGGTTTTTGCAAATGCCCGACTGATCACTCGGTCATTAGTGAAACCTTGCAGAAAAAACTGCTGCTTGTACACACAGTCAATTAAATGGAGGCATTCCATCTTTCACAAAGGTAATTGAGTCCAGGCATTACCGCTATTTGAAAATGTGGTGCAGTTTCGAGCATCCTTTTGTACCTGTCGGCCTCCATGGTGTTATACTGCTAGCACAGATACTACTAAATATACCACTACATAGCAGCACCATTAGCTCTTACACAAGAGGCTACTCGCAACTGCATTATTACATGTCACAGTGTCATTGCGAGTAGAATCTTCAAAAAAAGAAAGGTCCAATGTGACGATGAACCTAAACCAGATTTTAATTTTTGGTAAGTAAAATGAAATCTCTTGGAAAGTATTCGTTATTTTCCGCGTCTTAAATACGACAGTTACGGGTTTTCTCTATTCGGTTGGGGTAAAATGCACCTCACTACTTCAAAGAATCTGCCATGACCACAATGCACCTACTCCAATTTTAGCAGTAAAGTCAATGCAAAGATTAAAGGTTTCTTCCTGTCGCTGGCTAGAAACTCTGCATTATGACTGATTTTGTACAGTAGAATTACAGTAGAAGTAATGTGCTATTTTTTATCAGTACGTTTCCCATTGCGCTGGAAAGAACACCCAAATCTCGTGACTCTGCACATGCGTTACTTCAGCCTACAATACTATCCACTGGATTCATCAACAATAGTGGTGTGGTAAAATCAGCAACGACATCTGAACAAACAGGCTTTCCTCCTCGACCCGGCTGAACTCCAAGATATGCAGTTTTCTGGAATACAGCGATCATTTTCCTAAGAGTTGTGAAAAAGTTTAATCCTTTGCACAGATTTTTAAGTCAGCTAATCTGTCAAAATTCAGCTGGAGCATTTTTTTTGTTTGTTTCTCTTTAAAGACATTACTTGCAGTCTAAATGTTATTTTCAAAATACACAAAATATTTCCTTCTAATGAATGCAGAAATCCCCGAAAATTCCTTAATAAATTCATCCGATGAGTAACTTTTATTAGTGTCAAAATGTACATTATCTTGCTTAAAAAAAGATTTAACTATTTGTTTACCTCTGAAAGATAATTCAGATTATAAACGTTTGAGGATTACAGGCGTTTGCGGATTATAGATTTGCAGGTTGCAGGGAGTGGACTTATAGATACTTTGTATGAAATAAAGAGCGCAAATAAAAGTTATATATATCTATATTAGTCATTAAAATTTCATAATTGAAGAGTTTAGTTATCGAAAAAAAAGGCATATTTTTGAAAAGGGTTCCCTTATGAAAAAGACTTGTAAACTGCTTATATAAAAAAAATGACTTCACGATTGTTTGAATTTGAATCACTAAACTAAGTTACATATTTGTGATTTGTTGGTGTGGCGATGATGGTTTACGACGGCCAATTAGCTATATGAGGGATATAGGCCCGAGGTGTTTTTATTTTTCTCGGAAGTTGGTCTTTCTATGGAAGTCTAACCCATAATTGCTAACACTTCAAAGAAAACCACGGAAAATTCCGAATATTTAGGGCAACGGCTGCACCTGGGTTAAAACACATCTCTCGTCTACCAGTGTTGACATCAAAACCTCCCATCCACTACATTGGATCATCTTTGCATGACTTTTGCATTAAATAAATGGTTCATCACGCATAATCGAACAATTAAGGATTCTAATGAACTTTTTGAAACAATTTTTATTTTAAAAATTACTTTATTACTAATTTAATAAACATATATATGAATTCTAAGACGTGTTTTAATTAAAACAAAATATATTGATGATAAAGAAATTTGATAAACGTTATTCTGCAGCAAAACATTGATTAAGAAACGATTTATAAATATACCGTCCCGCAAAATTCATCTTTGTTAAGTTTTATACAAATGAATAAATAAACAAATATGTAAATAATTGCATTCACTGCGTATCACAGATCCTAAAAGAGATTGTCAGGAGATTGTCGGCATAGTAAATGAATGACCTTTTCAATTTTGTGCAGCAAAATGCATTTTGAATACTGCTACGAGATTTAAAGACGCTGTGTCATTCATCCCTTTCATAATCTGTTAAAAGCATCTTGCAACTTTGCAGAAAATGTTAGGAATATAGCTTACTGGGACAGTTGAACTTTCAATGCTCATGTTTATGGACTTAAAATGAGTTAGTAATATTTGGAATTTTAGATGTATCCTTTATGCTTATTATACCGTGCTTTAAAAACAGGAATTATCATGAATGAGAATATCTTTTTAACCAAAATACAGTCTATCTTTGTTATGAAAATGAACCATAGATGCTCTATAAGTATTTAGAAAAAGCTACAAAGTAAAAAAAAATATTTGAAGACTTTAAAAGGAATTACTAAATTTATCGTTAGTCAAATTTAGTTAAAATCTAGCTTTTTCAGATTTTAATACCGATTGATGAAGGATGACAATTATTGGAGATAATTTGAAGTAAGGTCATCATTCTAATTACACGTTTCCACAATTTAATCGATACAAAGTTCTGACTTTTGAACAAAAAGTTAATTGAGAGTATTCAAAATATAATTACATTAATTACAGGTGTTGTATAAATAGGTACTGCCTAACAGCACAGCCAATCGATGTTACAAATCTTAGACGTCACAAATGTGTCTTAGTCACTACACTGAACTGGAATGCGATACTATCGCCACATTATTAATCATAAATGATCATCATTTGGTGGCTCCACTGAGAAGTCACGATGTCTGTTGCTTAGGGATGACAAGGAGTGAGCGGAGATGTGTACCATGATATACGCTGGATACCAACTGGATTTTAAGAAGCTTTATGTACCCTGTAGCATATATGGTCTAGTGCATAATATCTAGTTTATTTTTAGTCTAAAACACTATTTTATATTAATTTTAAACACGATTATTCAATCGGTAAATTAATTATAACAGATGCGAATTTTCCATTTTTCATTTTTGGGTGAAAAAAGTCCGGGCCAGGATTCGAATCAGGAATGTATTGGCTGAACCGCCAATGTTCTACCAACTGAGCCATCCGGGACAAGAACACTGCAGGACTATTTCACCCAATTAACATCAACGATCCCTTTATCTGGTCTGATACTCTGGATCAGCTCAACAGAATAAATCGAAGGTCAATATATGGAACTGCAGAAAATCGCTGCATACGAAATTGCATTAGATTAATTTTAAACACGATTATTCAATCGGTAAGTTAATTGTAACAGATGTGAATTTTCCATTTTTCATTTTGGGGTGAAAACACCTTCTATTGACCTTTGATTTATTCTGTTTAGCTGATCAGTTGGTACTCAGTTGGTACTCAGTTGGGATGTATTGGCGGTTCATCCAGGGTTCGAATCCTAGCCCGGACTTTTTTCACCCAAAAATGAAAAATGGAAAATTTACTTCTATTATAAAACACTATTTGTTCACCAGACGGCTTTACATCCAAACTACTAAGTAAAGTCAGTATACGTCACCACTGTATCATCAAAAAGTGCATGACATTGTGCACAGAATTGAATCAAATGTCATATATGTTTTTGGCTATGGAAAGCAAGTCCTGCTTGAATTTAGAAATATTTCACCGAAAGAGGAATGGGTGTAACAGTGATTTTTTGTGCAATTTTCATTATTGTAGTGTGTGAAGCCATGCATAGAGCTGAATCAAATTAAATATATAAGTTTTTGGCTTTTTTGGCTATGGCAAGTGCATCTCATTTGAATTTAGAAATATTCCGCCAGAAGTCGCGCTGCAATAACGATAAATAACTGGCATACCACAGAAAAGCAAAAAATATTGATTTTATTAAATATCATGATTAATTCATTTTTACTATGATTAATTGAACAAGCAGGAAAATGAGATCAAAATTGAAAATCAAAGTTGGTACAGTATTGATCTAATAATAATGAACTTTTAACATTTTTAACCACATTTTGAAACATTAAAACTATGATATAGAAGATTTTTTTTCTTTTGGCACATTCAACTAGTTTTCTTTTACCTTCTACATATCTCGTAACACTAATCATGTAACATGTACATGATAGTTATAGAAAAGTAATTATAACGATATGTCTAACACAATTATAATCATTAATATCCAGTGAGTAATGAAGTCCTCACTTAACCATCAGCGAACGCTGTTCTCGCGGAAATCAACTAAGATGCGTCACTGATGAATATTCATCGATTTTACTGACAGATTTGCATGACAAGTCATGAATAATGCGCAGGATGTGCAACAAGTGCTATTTAGAATAATAACTAGAGACAGTGCTACATTTGGATACCGTAAAGTTTTAAAAAAAGTAATCTAAAAAAATTTCAAAAATTAAAATAATAAGAACATTAATGACATACGGTATATCGCTGATTAATTTTTAAATATAAGCATTAAGTAATTTGCTTAAAGAAATGTAGAATATAAACACTGTAAAATCCCGAAAAAGCCAATATTTCCAATAATTTCGGCTAAAACTCTATAGTCAACTTCAGGGATAGTCATAGGTTTAAATGGTGATGCTTAAAGCTCGACGATATTTAGATGAATAGAGGACACGAAGAGAAATTAAATACCTCAGCATATGTTGGTATTTTCCCCCTTGTTTCCATTCTCGGTTTTTCTTTCCTGTACCTTCTTGAATCCCGATCTTCAAACTGCAAACATCAACATTATTGTCTTTGAATAACCCTGAGGAGGGTTGTAGGATTTAATCGAAGCTTTTGAAAGTATTTCACTTTTTACTAGTACTCAGTGTTTCTATTCTTACACTGCTTTTAGAAAAGCACACGTATAACTATGCACTACATATAGAAAGGAAATTATAACGATATGTGTAACACAATTATAATTATCAATGACTTAGTGAGTAATGTAGTCCTCACATAGCCGTCAGCTAATGCTGTTCTCGCGGTAACAAGCTATGATGCATCACTGGTGACTATTCATCGATTTTACTGACAGTTTTGGATGACAAGTCATGAATGATGCGCAGGATGTGCGACCAATAGGATTGAGAATAATAACTAGAGACAATGCTATATTTGGATTCCTTAAAGTTTAAAAAAATTAATCCAAATAAATGTCTCAAAAATTAAAATAAAACAAAAAAGTAATGATAGACGGTAACCATTGTTTAACATACAATTTTAAAATACAAGCAGTAAATAATCGTACATGTACTTTGCTAAAAGATGTGTAGAATAGAAACAATGAATAATAAAATCCTCTAAAATTCAAATAATTCCAATAGTTTAGTCTAAAACTTTGTAGTCATCTTCAGGGATTCAGAGACAAAACTGGTGATGCTTAAATCTTGACGATATTTAGATGAATAAGGGACCCCCCCCCCATGAGGGAAATTTAAATACTCCAGCATATTATGAATATTTTTTCCTTGTTTTCACTCTCGGTTTTTCCTTCATGTTTCTTCTCGAATCCTTATCTTCAAATTGCAAGCATTACCATTATTGTCTTTGAATATCCTTTAAGAGGGCTGTAGAATTGTAGCTGAAACTGTTGAAAGTATTTCACATTTTACTAAATTTGAAAGTTTCTATTCTACACTATTTTTAGCAAAGTACGCGTATAATAATTATATATTGAATATTCTAAAATATAAAAAAAAAAGAAGAAGTAAAAGAAATCGTAAAAAATTTTTCCTTTTGAATGGAGATTGGTAGAAAAACATTGGACTCCTCTCCCCCGTCACACAATAAACAACAAATTATATGACAGTTTTATTGTTTAGTTATAATTTAATTAAAAGCTATATTTACTACCTTGTGACAAATTTTTGCTTGAAAAATGTTTATTCCAGAAACTTTTAACCGCAATCTTAAACAATAATAATACTGCAATAAGTAACACGATAAAAAATATACCGTTTACAGCAGTGATATCAAACTCATGTTGTCGCATATTTTAAAACTGCATAATTTCTAATTAAAAAGGAAGTATAAAGTCCTTGGCTTTGGTCCAGAACAATTTTAAACGGGCACATTTAATATACTTAGCGAAAATTTAATCAGGAATTAAAAAGGATAAAAAGTGTATAGTACATATATTTAAAAAAAATGGTAGATTAATTGTTTTTATTAAAATATACAATTAAAGAAATATGAATTTATTTTTAAAAAATTGTCTCTGTTTTGTTTTTATTTTTATCAACAAGAGATATATAATTAAAATTAATAAACACGAGAAAGAACAAATTTTCAGCTGTATGAAATGAAACGTTTATTTGAGTAATGATTGTCTTTAATGAAAATTATTTTTAAAAAATACAGCTCATATGATATTAAAATAACGAAAATAAAAATGTTATAAATTATTTATTTTTTAATAATGTTAGTTTCAGTAGAAATACTAAGCATTTCATTAAATACTAAATAAACGGCCAGTGCCCAATTTCGTTGGGCACACATATTTTGGTGGAATATGTTGACTTGGCCCTCTATGCTTTTTTTTTTATTTTTTATTATTTTTTTTTCTAATCGACCTGTTCTTTTTTTCTATTTTTTTATTTAGTATAATTTTACATAGGCGGTGGGAGATCCCTAATTTACCTATAGCAATTAAATAAGATAAAAACATTCCAATGTTTCCTGTTTACATATTTTTGTTCTTCCGAAAGAAATGCAATTTAAATAATTAGTAGAAGAAATTTTATATCTTAGTCATTCGATATATTTAAAAAATCCATGCAATGTTTTATTTCTTTACTTATTTATTTATTAATGCCGCGTTGTTGCAAATCTGCAACAAAAAAGAATATGCGTTTATCTTATATACATTATAAATTTACTATTTGGTCTAAGAATTAATTCGTGCGGTTTTTAATAAAAAATTAAAGCTTTATTTCAAAAGCAAAATACATAAATACGTTAGCAAAAATATTGTCCATCGCTACCCACTACTTTTTCCCATCTTCCTGGCAATTTACGAATTCCATGTCGAAAGAAATCCTTATTTTTCGAAGTGATCCAATCAGAGATCCATTTTCTATATTATCTGAAGAAGTGAAACACTGTCCAATCAAATCGTTATTCATGCAGTCAAACAAGTAGTAGTCTGAAGAAGCAATGTCTGGTGAATACGGCGGGTGGGTAACACTTCCCATCCGACATTCTCCAAATATATTTTGACCGGTGGTACGACATGTGGTCGGGCAATATCATGTTGAAAAACAGGTTTATTATGTCTGTTATCCCATCCTGGTCGTTTTCTGGCTAGAGCTTGTTTTTGAAGTCGATAACGTTTTCCATTAATTGTTTCATCAGGTTTCAGAAGCTCATAGTACACAACACCTTTCATATCCCACCATATACACAGCATAACATTTGCACAGTGAATATTTTGTTTCGGTTGTGATTGACCTGGTACACGCTTTTTTCTCGTTTAGGATTCTCGTAATAAATCCATTTCTCATCACCAATAACAATCCGATGCAAAAATCCCTTATTTTTCTATCTTTGAAGCAGCATTTCGCAAACGGTTATTTTTCTTTCAACATCTCTTTCTTTCAATTCATATGGAACCCAATGTGACATCTTTTGAATCATCCTTATTGCTTTGAGACGTTTGAAGAATGTTGTTTGATCAACCTCTAATGATTTTGTATGTTCTTTCTGCGTTTGACACGAATCCTGATCGAGCAAAGCTGTCAATTCTTCATCTTCATATTCTATTGGCTGCCCACGTCGTTCTTGGTCTTCGTAGCCGTAATCACCACTTTTAAACTATGCAAACAACTTCTGACACGTTCGTTCGGCTAGAACATGGTCACCATAAGCTTTCCCCAAAATTCGATGACTTTCGGTAGCATTTTTCTTCATGTTAAAGTAATGAAGAAGAATCCACCGCAAAAACACTTTATCAGGTAGAAAATTTGACATTTTCAGTTGGATAAAAATTTTTGATGTTTACGCTTAAACCAAATGGCATATACCAAACTGGATGCGCAATAATATTAGTTTTAAAGGCATGTTTGAACAAACGAAATTATGAGATAATAAGCTAGTTACGCCATCTCTTGCAAAACCGCACGAATTAATTACTAGACCAAATAGTTTGAATATGGTATTTTTATAGATAATTTAAACGTACCTTAGTAAATAATATAATTTAAACGTACCTTAGTAAATAATATACTTCTAGATATCTGCAAACTTTTTCAACTTCACTATTTCAAAGCTTAATTCAGCAAAAATCGCAGGTTGTTATGTTGCTAAATATATCGAGAGATAAATCAAACTTTAATGTGAAAAAAAAGTATATCTTATCTATTGTAGATTTGATGAAATAATTACATGAATAGCAGTGTAAGAGACTAATAGCAATCAACAAAATCGCTTATTGAAGTTTACTGTAGAGATAACAATGACTTTTTGGGTATTCTTGCAGATTTGTAACACTGTGTGGTACAAAGGCTTAATTTAGCTTTAAACCAAAAGAATCCATGAGAATAATCATTTATATGTACGAGAAAGAATAACTTTAAATGATAATTGATTAAATTAATTTTTATAATGATACATTGATTAAATATATTTTTATTTAATCAATGATTAGTTTGCAATGAAAAATATTAACAAAGTTATAGCTAAACATAATAATAAAAGTACTAAGATATGTTATTTTTTTAACAATGTTAGTTTAAAAAGTTATATTATTAGAAATAAAAACACGCATGTAAGCACATCTCATAAAGGCCCTTTTAATCAGCATAAGGAAAAAAAATCTCAAGTTCTTATTATTTTAATAGAATTTTTTATTAATATCTCTTCAAAACCAGCTGATGGTTAGATAGTTTATTTTTTCACGAAGTTTTAGAAGCAAGACAAAAAAGAAATAACATACTTCCCCTCTTCAGAAAGAAAATTACTACCAACACTTACTTAGCTCTTACATAGAACTCATGATACATTTTACCGATACTGTGCAAAAGAAACTTTCCGCTGATAACTTTAAAATTAATTATACAATACGGAAAGGTGCAAAGTTTCAAAAATAATCGCAATAATGACTAAAAATTTATCAGAACTTTTAATTTGTGGAAACGGTGAGAGTTTATTAGGATTGGCTTTGAACCAAAAATAATTTCGCAGGATTAAAAATGTTTATTATTATTATTATTATTATTATTATTATTATTATTATTATTAAAAAAATCCAGTTTGTTGAGTATCTGAAATTCAGTGAAGAATTTTTAACTTGCCTTGTTTTGGGGCTATGACATGCAGCTAGGATTGCCGAAAAAAATCTACTTCTGAAAATACGCCAACTTTTTCGCCGCCAAAAAATGTAAATATAAAGTCATACTTTTTCAAAAATTAAATTCGTAGGATTTTGAAAGAATGTTTAAACTTTTTTCAATATTTTATATTTATTATTAACTAATTTATACTTTCAAATGCTTATATTTTACCAATAATAATAATAATATGTTAATAGTTTGATAAGTGGCCTCGAAAATAGCATTTTCAGAAAGTTATGCTGCTGCAAAATGAAAAAAAAAAAATATGACTTTAAAAGAAAGAATTTTTCGATTCTCAAACTTCTTAATAATGGCCTTCAAAATTCACCAAGTTTCAATGCTGGATGCGAACAACACCAAAAGCTGTTTCCTTGTAAGTCATTTATTTTTTTGTTATGCGCAATGTTACTTATACATCATTAGATATATTATTAGAAATAAAAACGCACATATCAGCAGCATTTCATAATGACTTTTTTAATCAGCATAAGAAAGTAATAATAATAATTATTATTTTTAATAGAATTTTTAATTAATTTCTCTTCAAAACCAGATGAAAGTTAGATCCTTTACTTTTTTCACGAAGTTTTAGAAGTACGACAATAAAATAAAATAAAATAAAATAAAAATAAATAAATAAATAAATAAATAAATAAATAAATAAAAATAAATAAATAAATAAATAAATAAATAAATAAATAAAAATAAATAAATAAAAAATAACATACTCCCCTTCTTCAGAAAGGAAATTACCACCAAAACTTACTTAGAAATTAAAATATATTTTGCTGATATTATGCAAAAAAAACTTTCTGCTGATAACTTTAAAAGTAATTAAACAATACTGAAAGGTGCGAAGTTTCAAAAACAATCGCAATAAGGATTAAATATTTACCAGAACTATTAATTTGGGGAAACTGTGATAGTTTATTAGGGTTGGCTTTGAAAACCAAAAATAATTTCGCAGGATTAAAAACGTTTTTTATAAAAAAAAAAATCGAGTATATAGAGTATCTGAAATTCAGTGAAGAAAGCGTAAGTGCACAGGAAAAAGATTTTAAATATTTAATTACCATGCGAAGTTGTAATTTGTTCTCTCCGTTCTTTCATAACGACTAGCAATTAATTATTCATTAAAGTACAGGTTAAGAAAAATCTTTTGTTTATGAAAACTTTTTACGATGAAATAGCGCAACGATTTCTTTTAAACGCTACGATTTACAAAAAGTATATAAACAGTTTTCAGTTACTTAATTTATATTTAATTATAAAATAAATAAATAAATAAATAAATAAATAAAAATATTCCGCAAGTTAGTAATAAAGCCTCAATGCAATCTACTATTCATACTGGATTACAAACATAACTTTTAACTTAAGGCGGTTATTAAACAACAAAATAAATTAATAAATATGTAATATTTCCCCCGTTCATTAATATGAAACTTTCTGACACATTTTAAATCGCAATCGCACAACACATGCAGGGATGGCTATTGAAGGGATTTATATTAGAAAAAAGTTTCTTTTTAGTTTTTATTAGATTAATTACATTTTGAGTTTGAAGCAATTCTTATTTCGTGACGACACCTTTTTCTTTCTACCGTTGATCCATAAAATAATTTAGATTCAGTGACTAAAAACATTAAAACAAGAACATACATTTATTTACGGCACCTTGAGCAGAACACGAACTTTTACAAACATAAAAACATGAAACATTTACATGAATTAAAAATTTAAGTCCATTAAACCGAGATGCCCCTTGATTTTATATATCTGTTTGGAAGAGATCTATGCAGAATTATGCAAGTTATCATGTCCATAAAAAAGTGATATAAATAGATACATAGATAAAGTTTTTGAGTGGCGTGTGTTTTTGGTTCTAGGGGCTATGATTGGTGTAGATCCGCAATTCTTTTTTAGAAATTCCAACACAGGGGAGAATATTTAGTATTTTTTATGAAAGCTACATCAAATTGTTAAAAAAAGCCTAATTTAATTAGAATTAATTTCATAAATATTATGGAACTTGCGACTAACTTGAATTAATGGGATCTTTCAATATGCCCTCCGTGTCTTTAAAAGTTAATTAAAAACCTATCTGGAAAAACGCGGCATGGATCAACGCGGTGTTGCAACTGTCGACTTCATTTCAAAGCGCGCTTAGCACAATGTCAGATTTAATCTTTGAACAAGAGATTTGTTTTAGCTACTCTGTAAAAAGAGAAGATTATAACTTAGTTTAATTTAGTTTTATGAAATGCCAAATGAAGTTTAAATATGCACTACTTTGTCCGTACCGAATTAAGTTCATCTTAAACAAATTAAGAGAGGATTGAAAAAAGAGAGTTATATTACAGAATAACAATACTTGATGTGATTTAAACTTCATATCTCTTTGAACTTTTATGTTGCAACAATTCATGCTTTTCTAGTATCTATAGCTATACCCAACCTACGTTCTACTATTTTTTACAAATTCTTATTATTCTTTTAGCAACGATTTCTTTAATTAATACTTTTATTTTTTTATTTATTTATTTATTTATTTTTTGTCACGGAATTTTATGGGCGCGAGAAATACTCGCACTTGACCGTTTATTATCTTTTTTTTTTTTTGTCACTTTTGAGATTTTTTTTCTGGCTTGTTTGCGCTTAAAAACAAATGAATTGACTAATGATGTAGCTAAACTTTAATGCTCAAAAAATAGAAATAAATTCTTATATAACATTTTTATTTTAGCCTATCAGGATAAAATGTATTCTTTTACTTCTCGAATACTTTCAGATAGCTCAAATATTTTTAAAGATTCCAAATACCTGGATTTGAATCTAATATATCGTCTTGCAGCACCACTAAAGCCCATATAATCAAAAGCAGAAATTTATCCTCTGGTACGTTCAAACCGCTTTTTAACAATAAAGCATTATTTTCCTATTGTTTTCTTTTCTCTTATCTTCTTTTCTGATTTGCCACCATCGAATAAGATATTAGCTTTAAAAAACTTAATGAATTAACTATTGCTATAACCAACTAGTCTCTATTGCTCAGGAAATACAAATACAATGCTATATAACATTTTCATTTTAGTCTAGCATGATAAAATGCATTCTTGTGCTTTCCAAATGCTGTCAGACATTTCAAGAATTCTGAAAGATTTCAAATACTTGAATTTGAGCCCAATTCCTCATCCTATTGTGCCATTAAAGCCTACATAAACATACCAAAAGCTGAAATAATTCTTGTGTTATGTGCAGCCCATTACTTTTTATATATAAACTTTATTTTTCGGCCTACTCATTATCTTTTATATTTCAAAGAAAATCTTCTGATTTTGTTTCTTAAAAAGCAAGAAAATTCTCATTTTATTTTGTCTAAAGGGATATTCAAACTCTATTGGATATTCCTTTTTGATTCTTACTAAAACTTTGAATTCAGAAAAAAAAATTACATGATCTTTATTTTCCATTTTTCGATGATTTTTTCGACAAGAATAAATATTCAGTTTTTAAACTATATTTTCTTAACATCGTCACTCTATAAAGTACAGACACTGCTCAAAACAGCTAAGGGAGCACATACTTTTAACAAAATTACGCAAATATTTACACCCATAAGTAACGTAAAATAAAACATCCATAATTTAAAGCATAGTACAAACAGATAAACTAAAAGTCACATGCAAATCAAAATTTAAAACGTCAAAAACTAGAAAAAAAAAAGATAAGGGGAGAGATTTTGCAGAAACATCTGTTTTACTGTCTGCTTTCACTTGTACAATTAGTCTGCTCAGATTGTGTTTTGAGAAAAGGGGATTTTAAAATGTCACAACAATATGATTCACCAAAATCCATGGTTTGAGTATTATCAGGATAACACAACGGAGTGTAGCGGACAATGTTAGAGATGCAAGAAGTGCCCATGCAAAGCTCTGAAATCAACTGTAAGACACATGGAATGGTAAACATTGACAAGGACAAGGTAAGCCATGTGCTATTACAGGGTCGGATGATGGATATATCCTGTTACCAGCCCATCGAGAAGAGCTAACTGTTGCAAACACAGTTGTTCTTGGCCATAGGATGACCGGTGTCCGACCAAACATTCCAAAATAGGCTTCATCAGGGTGGTTTCTAGGCACATTAATCAATGGTCTGTATTCTGTTGACCTCAAACAACTATGCGGCCCAAGAAACATTGGCAACTGAAGGAGTTGTTGAAGACTGTTAGAGTAAAATTCTATTTACAGATGGGTTCTCATTCAGTCTGGGTGTGCCATTCCATGTGCTTTGGCTTCGAGAGAAAAAGGCACTCAAAATAATCTCACATTTGTCCATGAAAGATCACATTACAGATCGAAGCAAGGGCCTGGTATCAGACCAGGTAGACATACGGGACTGCATATCATCCGGAATGGATCTTTGATGGCCTGAACATATACAGACAAAATACTGAGGCCTCATGCCGTATTTCGTGTAGCAGCAATTGGTGATTCCTTTTTTTTTCCATGCATGCTAATACCAGACGATATACTGTTGGTCTTGTGGAGAACATTCTTAAACTTGAAACAATACGACATATGGAAGAGTCAACATGCTCTCCTGATCTGAACCCAATCGAAAATGTTTGGGACACACTCGGACGACGCAATATAGAGAGATTGAAGTCTCCTTTTATTACACGAGACTTGGAGATTGCAATACTATAGGAATAGAACAGTAAACCCCGAAAACGTAACGATAATGTCAACGAATCGAAAGAAAACAAGTATGTGACAGATTTAATTACTGGAAGGGACCACACGCCATATTAAATGCTTTGCATCCTTCCTAAACATTGCCTTTTTGGTCATTTGCTAGTAGCCAAATTATTTCCCTAATCCATCTTCAAACGTTCTATCCATCGTTTCAAAGAATTAAAGCTCTCTTGCAAATTTTTTGCGTCTTTTTTTGCATTGCACATTAAAACACATATTACTCTCAAATTATGTCCATGCATGTCTATCTCGCACTGTTCTCTTCCCTTTTTTGCTTGTTTCCCTAATTTTTTTGAGCGGTACATATTTCATTTCTAGCATATATATTTTGTAGAGCGATATAATTTTTTTTTTTTAATAAAATTCGCCTTTTTTGTTTCCAAATTGAAATTTTACAAAACACATAAAATACAGTACAAGTTATGAATCCCGCTCACTAAGTAAAGAATAAATATTAAATTCAACTGTTAAACATTAAGATAACTGAACTAGATTAAATTCAATCAATGGCTTTGTTACATGAAGCATTATTGTCTCAGAGTTATTATTATTACAAGGTGGAACCCGTCGAAATTCGACGAAAGAAAATCCTCAAGGAAGAACTGTTTCATTGATTTATAATAAATCTACAAAATTAATTACCATAAAAAATGCATCTTATATTGGTCAATCTCACTCTCAAACAAATATTATTTTAAGTTAAAATTAACAAAATGTTGTAAAACTCAATTATCCAAATTATTTTTAAGCAAATAATTTCTCTCTCTCTCTCTCTTTTTTTTTTTTTTTTTTTTTTTTTTTTTTTCAATTTTAAGAGAAAATAGAGTGATTCTGTTGCCGCAATTACAAAATTGGTACTGAAAATTATAAAAAATTAATATCTCAAAAATAAATTAAGATACAGCTTTGATAAAAATTACATTTAAAAATACATTTTTTTCTCTATACGACGGTGTAAAAATTGAAAATGTGAGATATTTAAAAGCGTAAAATTTGCAGTACCGAAAATTGCAAAACCAAAATTGCATGGAAAAGCGTTGCGCATTTTATTTATTTTATTTATTTATTTTCAATTGTAACAGAAAATGGAGTAATACTGTTGCCACAATTAAAAAATCGGTACTAAAAACTATTAAAAAAAATTAATATCTCAAAAGGAAATTGAGATACAACTTTCAAATAAATTGCATTTAAAAATACACTTTTTTCTCTGTACGACGGTGTAAAAATTAAAAATGTGCGATTTTTAAAAGTTAAAATTTGCTGTAGATAAAATTGCAACACCGAAATTGCAGGAGAAAGTGTTGCCATTCTCAAAATGACGTATGCGTTACGCACAGATACGCTTGGCCTTTATAATATAGATTTTTATTATTATTTATTACAGTGTAATATAAGTTATATTTAATAATCAATGAATAAACTAGTGTTGTAACCAATAATTGTTCAATGTCAGAAAATGCAAATAAAGTGCTACATAACATTTTTATTTTAGCTTATCAGGATAAAATGCATTCTTGTACTTTTCCAATCTTTCAGATATTTCAAACATCTTCGAAGATTCCAAATACATGGATTTCAGTCCAATACCTCGTCTTATGGTGCCACTAAAACCTACATAAACATGTCAAAAGCTGAAATATTTCCTGTGGTATGTTTATTTCATTGCTTTTTTGCATACAAACATTTTTTTTTCGGCCTATTCAATGGCCTTTTACCATCTAGAGAAAATCTCCTGATTTGGTTTCTGTAAAAAACAAGAAAATTTTCCAAGTACAGAAAAAAATAAGGGAACAAAAGAGACTTTCCATGTTTTTCCCAACTTTCACCTAGCTCTAAACAATTCTTTTTCTTTTATTTATTAAAGTTTTCAGGAATTCTGTTTCTGTATGTGTTATTCAACGAATTCATGTTCTCATTTTATTTTGTCCATCATTTTATTCAGTCTCTCGTTGGATATTCCTTTTTTTTTTTTTTTTTTTACGAAAATAGATCATAAAATGTAGTACACACATACAGGGTAAATGCTCATTCATTAATAAAGAAATACTATGAAATGCAATTCTTAAATATTAAGTTACATGCAATTAAGAAGAATAAATTAAGGATACAAATACAATAGCGTTTTTATCGTAAAATGTAAATATATTTTTAAAATCAGTACTGAATTAGCTTTTGTAGTTTTTAGCTCACAGGCTATCATAGCCTGAGAGCTTATGTACCCGTCCGTTCTGTATGTACGTTCGTGCCTAACGTGATAACTCATGATAAAAATATCGGATCCACTTGAAATTTTGTATATAGGTATATCCTGATAAGGCGCTTCCCTGATTAGTTTTTGGAGTTCATTCGATATGTATAAGAGGGGGAACGGTGGGCTCATGCCCCTCCCCTTAATTGATATAAACGGGATTTTCATACAGAATTAACAGTTTTCGTTCAAAATTTAGGTATAGGATCATTCTGATGAGGCGATACCGTGGCTGTTATTAGGTGTTCATTGAATAAGTATAAACAGGGGAACGGGGGTTCTAATGCCCCACCCCTTAATTGATATAAACGGAATTCTCATGCAGAATTAACAGTTTTCGTTCAAAATTTAGATACAGGATCATTCTGATGAGGCGATACCGTGGCTGTTATTAGGTTTTCATTGAATAAGTATAAACAGGAGGAACGGGGGGCTCATGCCCCTCCCCTTAATTGATATAAACGGGATTTTCATGCAGAATTAACAGTTTTCGTTCAAAATTTAGATATAGGATCATTCTGATGAGGCGAGTCCGTGGCTGTTATTAGGTGTTCATTTGAATAAGTATAAACAGGGGGAACGGGGGTTCTAATGCCCCTCCCCTTAACTTGTATAAGTGGATTTTTCAAGCAGAATTATCAGATTTCGTACAAATCTCTGAATAGTTTTGGAAGTTTAATGGTTAAGTATAAAAGAGGGGAATAACTCCTCTTAAATTATATAAATGCTAAATGGGTTTTTATTACGAATTATCTGATTTGCTCTGAATTTTGGATATAGATTTTTTATATGATAAAGCATGTCCTTGATAGTTTAGGAGGTTCAATGATTAAGTATAAAAAAGGAGAAAGGGGAGAGCTGTTTCCCTTTCTTATTTTTTTTTCGAACGGAATTAACGAAAATATAAGGCTGTAATGTACAATTAGTATGCGTAGCCAGTGAGCTCAATGCCATCAGTTTAACTGGACAATATTCCTTTTATTATAACTTACCTCATCCAGTTTTTATTTTTACGAAAACGGAACACATAAAATATAGTACACACATACAAGAAAAACACTCATTCATTAAAAAAAAGCACTAAATGCAATTGTTAAGTATTAAATCATATATAATTAAGAAGAATAGACTAATTGATGTTATTATAATAGAGTACACATACAGTGATGTTTTTATCGTAAAATGTAAATGTATTTTTAAAAGCAGTACTCAAACACTTTTTGTAGTTTTTATAACCTACCTCATCTAGTTAAGTTTAAAGAAAGGTATTACAGCTCATATTCAAAATATTAGAATAATTACCCTTTTTTTTAGAAATTGAAAATATCGTTTGGTAATTTAATGTCTTTTAATGAAAATATGCAAACGATATTTTTATTAAGAACTTATTGTTGATTAAACTTACTTGTTATCTTAAATTTAATATCATTTTTGAAAAGATTAATTGCAAAAAAAATTATTTTGAAAAGTCAAAATATTAGAATATTTATTCAAGTGGTTCAAAATATTAGAATATTTCACATTAATTCTCCTTTAGTTATTACCAATTCTTAACTGGTGGCATCATTGATGAAATTCAGACTATTTTATTTAAAATCAGTATTCTTTTTTGCAGTTTGTTTCTTTTTCGTCTTAAAATGGGCCGTGTGAGTGATATTCCTGAATCTACTAAACTTCGTATGGTTGATTTGTATCGGCACGGTAAAAATCAATGTTTTATAGCGAATTATTTACATTGTTCGCAATCGAGCGTTAGTAAAATACTAACACAATATTCAAAAATTGGAAAATTTCAAAATAATCGCCGAAATGGTGGCCGAAAACCAAAAACATCTGCTAGAGATGACAGGAAACTGAAGCGTATAGTTAAGAAAAACCGTTTTAAAAGTGTGCGATTCTTGCACCGAAAATGGAAAGAAGAAGAAGTTGAAGTTTCTACATCGACAACATTAAGACGTCTCCATAAATTTAAATTTGAATCTCGTGTATCGAAAACAAAACCTCTCATGACTGCAAGACAAAAGCGTATAAGATTGAATTGGTGTAAATCAAGACGTTTATGGAGCAATGAAGATTGGAAAAATATATTATTTAGTGATGAAAGTATGTTTTGTGTTTCATAATCTAATCAAGGTATTCGAGTTTGGAGAATGAAGCAAGAAGCATTTGATAAAGAATGCCTTAAACGTTCCGTAAAATTTGCTGCTAGTGTCATGGTTTGGGGTTGTATGAGTGCAGAAGGACCTGGAAAGTTATGCATCGTCTACGAAAAGGTTAACTCTCTGATATATCAAGAAATTTTAGAATATTACATGATTCCATCATCAGAAGATTTATTTGAAGATGATTTCATCTTTCAACAAGATTTAGCATCCCCGCATACCTCGGTGTCAACTAAGAATTGGTTCCGCCAACGCAACATTAAGGTACTTCCTTGGCCACCAAATTCACCAGATCTTAATCCCGTCGAAAACTTATGGTGTATAATGAAGAAAAAACTTCAAGAAAATCCTCCTTCAAGTAAAACTGAGTTAGTGGCACGTATAAAGTCTATTTGGGCTAATATTGATAGAAATGTTTGTAAACACCTTGTATATAGTATGCAAGATCGATTGTACGCTGTTATGAAAGCTAAAGGGGATGCTACAAAATATTAACTACCATTTACTTCATATTCATAAGGTAATATTGTTGCGTAAAATAAAATATTCTAATATTTTGAACCAATCTAAATTTTATTCTAATATTCTGGTGTGTTTAAGGAAGCTGTATACCTAATTTATTGTGCTGTATTTTATATTTTATAAATGTTAAAATCTTATCTAAACATTCCACATTTAATTTATAAGAAATTTAATTGCATTTACTTAGTATAAAAAATAAATAAATGACAAATAATTTTTTCTTATTACTTTTTCTCAATTATTCTAATATTTTGAATATGAGCTGTATTAGGTGTTGTTGTTATCTTGATAAGGAAAACTGCAGCACACTCAGACCTTTTCTTCTTCCGCGCATTCCAACAAAAAAATGAGAAAAATAAACGCAACACGTTACGGTATCGAGCCCTAGCCTGCAGGATAGCGAGCAAACGCAATATCAAATGATATAGGATCAACGCTGTCTTTTTTTTACGAAGTAAGTATTTAAGTTGCGTAATAAAATTAAACCTCTTGTTTCTCATTGAAAAATTTTACGATTCGCGAATTCGAAAGTATACGTAAATAATACTTGAAAATGGAGTCTTTTTACTTGTTTATTTTGGACAACACGCACTAAACACAACTACAAAACACTTAAACATAAAAACATAAATTTTACATGTATAATAAGCGAGAGATACTTTTTCTCTCGTCGAGAAACATCCTTCGAGCACATCTGGGCTTTAGAACATGATTTCGTAACAGAGATCGGCCCAACGGCGCCGAAAAACAATCACGTGACTGGATAGCAGGTGCTACGATTCGTAACACTCATTAACCAAGGAGCATTGTGTAAAAATGAATCTGAGAATAAAGGGGGTCTCAGTTTTTCAACATATATTAAAATAATCAAAATCTGTTAGTACCAAAGTTGGCCCTATCATTGTAAATTGAATTATAAACAGATTAGCATAAATTTTACATCATTAAAAATTTTTAGAAAACGCCTGAAGTATATTTTTAAATAAAAAATGTATTTTGGTGTGTAATTTGTGCAATTTCCATACTTTTCATAAAAGCTTTCAATTTTTTCTTTTTTTTTTTTTTTTTAAGATTTTTGCAGTGAAAATAATTTTTATTTCAATAGCATCATTGCGTAAGCTAAAGGAGACTAATGCAGAATACTGTTAGAAAATCATAGTAAAAATTCATACTTTTTGAAAGAAGGAAAAAAACGGAAAAAAATTAAAGAGTAATAAAGGCATAAATAAAGGATTTCAAACAAATTTTTCTCAGAAATATGTGTCAAACATCAAGAAATTTACGTATCAGTATACCAAAAAATAAACAATGAACTTTCATCCCACTAACCACAAAGCAAATGTAATTTTTTAAATTCCAAACGCTTTTTTTATTTACTCAAATACAATTTATTTCAATATAAAATTTAAAAGGATACATACCAAAACATACTATGATTAAACTGTGAATGATGCAAGTATCTGATTAAACTCACCTGAAAAGAAAACAGAAATTAAAATCATGAGAAATCTAAAATATAAGAACATTTAAATTCATAAACTGACTTTAAATGATCTGAGACTGAATGTAACCAAGTTTAAAATACTAGATTTTTTTTTTTTTTTTTTGGGGGGGGGGCGAAATTTGGATGCTATTTGATTATTCCGTCGACTAATTTCGCGAAATATAAATCGCCAAACTATTTGCAAAATTATATAAATTGACAAAAAAATTAGTAAAACATTAATAAAAAAAAAAACATCGTATTAAAAATCATTTCATGACATAACAAACACTTGCAACGTGTTTAATGTGAAATACACTCTAAAAAATAAATGTGTAAATTAGTCAAATTTACACACATTTATGTGTAAATTTGTAAATTTACACACTTGCCATGTACTTTACACATTTTTTTGCAGAATTTTACCTGTTTTTATGTGTATTTAGCTTTTGAAACTAAGTGTGTAATTTGTTATCACTTGAAAAACATAAATAAGTGTGTAAAAGTAGAAAAATACCTAAATTGATACAGATTGGTGTGTTATTGTAATTTACGCATAGTTCTTATATACACTGATAAGTGTGTAAATTTCTAAAATCACACACTTGTCATGAAAATTACACATTTTGTAAAAAGAATTACTTGTTTTTATGTGCATTTATTTTGTGATATTAAGACTGCAAGTTGTTGTCGGTTGGTTACCCAGACAAATGTGTAAAATTGGATTTACATGCACTGGTGTGTTATTGTAAATGTTCGTCTGCATTTTGTATAATAGCAAGTACGCAGGTGAAAAATTAAAATTGAAAACATCTGCTGTATCGTAGTTTCGCCATTTTTGGATTGAATGGAACATGTCAAAAGAGGAAAGTTTGTTCTCCTCTGTTAACTCAAAAAATAAGAATAAATCATAATACAATTACAAATAATAGAGGAATGTTAATTATCATAGAATGTTTGTCTTCATATTTAGAAAAAATTGAACTGTGTTTTCTTTTCTATTGTGATTTTACAGGCATGAAAAAGTGGGATATTCTATAACAAAGGTATGTAAATGTTTTGTTCTAATGAAAATAAAGCTTTTCAATTGACAACTAATTTAACAGATTTTCATGGTTCAGTTTTTCATATTTAAATTGTAAGTTTTTTGACATACAACCAAAAATTAAGGAATTTAATTGTCATTAAAAGTATTAGCAGCATTATTATATTTAAGAAAATGATAAAATTTCGGGGCTTTATTTTCTAATATTGTTCGCTTCTTTTCTATTTGAATATATCTAATCTTTTTCTAGCTTAGATTCCTTTTATTATGTAAAAATGTAAAATAATGTTTATGATTTCTGTGTATTATGAAAGTTTTATCATAAAAAATTCTATCATATTTCAACTAAATTATGATTATTTTATTGAATTAGTAAAATTTACATAAGAAAATCTTAATCGTTGTCCGAGTTGCAAAGGTGTCGCAAAGGTGACTGCGTTCCTTCATATTAAGCATACTTATGAACTATTCTATGAAAGCTATAATTATGAATAAAGAGAAGTATACATATATGTATTAGTTATTGAATTGACATTTGAATTTAAACACTAATTTAACACATTTAGTGAAATATTTTGAACGCTTACTTATTCTAAAAAGAATTATATACATGATATGTATATGTATATATATATGCATTTGTAAAATGTCTCTTTTTTGACAAAATGAGATTATTTGTAAAATGATACATTTTTGCTAGAATAAGATTATTTTTGGTTAGAAATTGAATTAACCGTATAAATGAACTTTCTTAAAACTGAGCCCAATATTTTTATTAAATTAGTTAGTGTTTTTAATTTCAGTATTTGTGAATTTATTATCATAAAAAGGTAATAAATTTGTGTACATCAATATAATAATAATAAAATTAAATAGATTGCATTTTTTTAGTTCATTTATGCTTTTTTGTATGTTTCTGTATTTATAAACAAATTTTGATACTTCTTCAGATGTATTATGTAAACCTGTAATAAATAAAAATATATATAGGAATGTAAATAAGTAAATTTAAAAAAAAAGTCATGCGCGCATTTTTTTTTTTTTTTTTTTTTTTTTTGGGGGGGGGGGACGTTTTTTGAAGCAAGCTATTTTAAAGTATTACATATTATACTTCAGTATAAGTAGATGTGCCAGTAATGGACACCCTTCTAGTAATGTATCAACAATAAATCACAATAATGTAATCACAATAAATAAATGAATAAATGCAAACTAAGCTTTTATTATTTTTTCTTAGGGAGCGAACGATTTTAATAAGCTGACTTAAACCAGTAATTAAATCGTGATTTAAATCAACTTTTTTTTAATCATTGACTAAAATCATAAATTTTATAAAGATTTAATATGACAGAAAAAAGTATTAAAATCTAAGGTTACCATAATTTGGCAAGTTTCTACAGGTACTGACTTTTGAATATACACAAAAAAGCTTTAAATAATTATTTCTAAGCTTAATTTCTGAGTATTGTCAAAGACTTAAGCATGATAATTTTGTAAAAAGCATAGTTTTTATCTTTTAAGTATAAAAATCATTTAATTTAAAAATGCTATTCAAATCTGGTATAAATCTGGTATAAAAGTCATAATTTCCTTATTGATCCCTATATATTCCTATTAATAATTAAATTATTGATTTTTTTTATATAATATAGGCTAGCAAGTATAATAATTTTCTCCAAATAAACGAATAAAGTAGCCAAATCTTATTTTCTCATTCTGCTTCTGCAATAATAAATTTCTAGCAGATATTGGAACTAAAAATAGAATGAAATAATGACATCCGCTGAATCGCTATTGCAAAAGAAGGCATGAGAAAAAAAAAATTTTAAAATATTAAGCATAGTAAGAGCTTATTCAGTAAAAGTTGAATGTGTTTACTTTTACAAGTCATATACATCCAAATAAAAATTTTCATGATTAATTAAGGAAGCAAAACTGTCTGAAACACTAAGTGCTGAGAACTTCCACTAAGTGCTAATAATGGCGCTGTTTAATGTTTTGAGGATTTCATATATAATTGGCTATTCCTTATATTTACTTTGTATGTGTGTATGAATGTGCTGATATATTTTGGGGGATTAATACATGCAAACGTGGATGTAAATTTAGATTCAGGCTTGACAGATTGCAAAATGAGATGCAAATAAATTTGTTAATTTTGTTATTTGTGTTACTAATTGATGAAATTACTTGTTTGCAATTGTTATTAATTCTGTAACTATTTACTGTTTCCTCTAAGCACTTTTTTTAGGGTGGAAAAACTTTCTTCTTATGAAATTGGCAAAATGCTACCTTATTAAAATATATTTAAATTCACTTACAGTAAACACAGCTTTCTTGTAATACAACTTCCAAATTACACATTATTTCTTAATCCAAGTTCCCAAGATCTTATAAAAGTGATAGAGAATTATTTCTTTAGAAAAAAATTAAAACATGTTATTATTTAATTGTATTTTTCAATTTGTAATTCATAAAATTATTAAAATTAATGGCACTTTGTTTATCATAATGAGAAACTGAATGCTTTTTATAATTACTAAACACATTGCTCAGTATATTTCCCTTTGAAATAATGTATTTTTTGGAACTAGCATCTTCCCTTTTTTTCTTTCTAGAATGAGCACTAAATTGTTAATAATCATTTTAGTAAATAAAATATGTTATATACTAATTAAAAATTATATTATTACTAATTTTATGCTAATTAAAAATGTATATTATGTTCCTAAATACAGAGATTGCTGTTTAATAATTATTAATTTTAAATAGTGTTAATAGTTTATGTTAAATGCAGCTATTAATAATTGGAATAAATGTAAATATCACTAGTATTTAATATAGTTTTGCATAATATTGCATAATATTATCGCAAAATATTAATGTATATAATGTTATTATATGGTACAAAGGAAACTACTACTAAAAATAGTTCATAGTTACAGACATTATAAAACTACTTTGTAGTTTTTATAATGTCTGTAACTATGAACTATTAGTTATGTTAGTTAAAGGATAAAGACACAGATTATGTTAGCAATTAGAGTTTTTTTTTTTCTCTTGGTAGACTAAAATCCTTGGTAGTCATTCAGTTTTTGAAAATTGGGGACAAAAATCATAAAATTCCAATTTATATCAAAATAATCTGATTCAGTTCTTTCAGGTATGATGTACTACTCATAGTACGCGTCTTTTAATGGGATATTATTTTGTTTTAAGAAATATTTTTGGTGATATTTACATGCATTAATGTTAGTATATATCTATGCATTTACTATATGACTTCATTTTATGCTTAAGCATTTAATAATAATAATAATAATTATTATTATTATTATTATTATTATTATTTGGTTAATTCTCTCTGCGCTGTTTGCGATTCTTTTATTTCAAACATCATATTTCACTCTTTAAATTTAAAATAAAAGTTACTTTCTTGAAAGAATCATGTCTAATAATGCGCAGAAAGTAGGAGAAAGTTCTAATATCAATTAAATCTTATTGCAATGCAATATTTTCTAAACATTTCCCAAAATTCTTTTTTAGCCTATGGCCATATGTATATTGAATAATACGCAAAATAACAACATTCGTTATCTTTCAGATTATGAAATATTGGTGAAACACTAATTAATGTACTTGGATAGCTAGTATTAATATTATTAATGTATAAGTATGTATTATTAATACTATTAATGTTACTAATATTAAAATGTATTATTAATATTATTAATAATAAATATTTCTGAAAAAATTGCTCTTTAAAATATTAAAAACAATATCTTATACTATAATGCGAGCAAAAATTGTGTGTGTGTGTGTGTGTGTGTGTGTGGGTAAATTTTATCTCAAAAACGGCTCTAACGATTTTCGCAAAAATTTGGATTTTACCATTTTCGGGCACGAGAAGAACATTGGGCTAGGTCACATGTTCGAGAAAATTCGATTATTGGGTCATTTTGGGTCATAATGGGTCAGGATCAAGCTATTTTTATATAGAGAACGGCTGGATCGATTTTAAGGAAATTTTGTATCCAATCGTTTTTTGGCACGAGAAAACAATTGAGCTGGGTCACATGTTGGAAAAATTTCGATTAGTGGGTCATTTTTGGGTCATTGTGGGTAAAGCCATTTTTATTTAAAAAACGGCTCTAACGATTTCGACCAAATTTTATATTTTATCGTTTTGGATTACAAGAAGACCATTGGGTTAGGTAACATGTTCGAGAAAATTCGGTTAGTGGGTCATTTTTGGGGTCATTGTGGGTCATGCTATTTTTATCTAGAGATTTTCTCATGCAATTTTGACTAAAAATTGCATTCTATGGTTTTCGGGCACGAGAAAAACATTGAGCTAGGTTACATGTTCGAGAAAAAATTTTAATGGGTCATATTGGGTCATTAAGAGTCTGGGTCAAGCTATTTATGTTTAAAGAACAGCGTGATGGATTATAACGAAATTTTGTATGTAACAGTTTTTTGACATGAGAAAACTAATGGGCTAAATCATATGTTTGAGAGATTTCGACTATGAGGGTCATTTGTGGGTCATGATGGGTCATAATGAGCATGGTCAAGCTATATCTAAAGAACAGGTGGATCGATTTTAACGAAATTTTGTATGCAACATTTTTTTGGCACGATAAAATCACTGGACTAGGTTACATGTTCGAAAAATTTTGATTAATGGGTCATTTTGCGTCATTAAGAGTCTGGGTCAAGCTATTTATATTTAAAGAACGGCGTGATGGATTATAACGAAATTTTGTATGTAACAGTTTTTTGACATGAGAAAACTAATGGGCTAAATCACATGTTTGAGAGATTTTGACTATGAGGGTCATTTGTGGGTCATAATGGGTCATGGTCAAGCTATATCTAAAGAACAGGTGGATCAATTTTAATGAAATTTTGTATGCAGCATTTTTTTGGCACGATAAAATCATTGGACTACGTTACATGTTCGAAAAATTTCGATTAGTGGGTCATTTTGGATCATAAAGGGTCTGGGTCAAGCTATATATAATTAAAGAACGGCAGGATCAATTTTAACGAAATTCTGTATGTAACAATTTTTAGAAACGAGAAAATTAATGGACTAAGTCACATATTCGAGAGCTTTCGATTATAAGGGTCATTTGTGGGTCATAATGGGTCAAGGTCAAGCTATATCTAAAGAATGGGTGGGTCGATTTTAACGAAATTTTGTATACAACATATTTTTGGCATGAGAAAATCATTGGGGTAAGTCACATGTTCGAGAAATTTCGATTAATGGGCCACTTTTGGGTCATTCTAATTTTATCTAGACAACGTTTCGCGCAATTTTGATTAAATTTTGTATTTTATCATTTTCGGGCACAAGAAAATCATTGGGTTATGACAGATTTTTGAGAAAATTCGATGAATTTTCTCAAATTTGGTCATTTTGGATCATAAAGGGTCCGGGTCAAACTAACTCTATCTAAAAAACGGCTCAATTGATTTTATCTAAATTTTGTATCTAATGTTTTTCGGCATGCTAAAACTAATGAGCTAGGCCACACGTTCGAGAGATTTCGATTATAAGGGTCATTTGTTGGTCATGATGGGTCATGCTAATTTTATATAGAAAATGGTACTCACCATTTTGACTATACTTTGCATTATATCATTTTTGAGCAAGAGAAAACCATTTGGCTTGGACACATGCTCGCGAAAATTCGATTAGTGAGTCATTTTGGATCTTAATGAGCTAGGGTCATTCTAATTATATATAACAATGACTCAATCAATTTTACCTAAATTTTGAAACAAAATGTTTTTTGTCACGAGAAGACTATTGGGCTGAGTCGCATGTTAAACAAAATTATATTAGTGGGTCATTTCGCTTCATTGCTGAATACTGCCAAGCTAATTTTACCTAAAAATGGCTTAAACGATTTTGATTCAATTTTATATTCTACTGTTTTTGATTACCTGAAGACGATTGAGCTATGTCACATGCTTGATCAAATTTGATTAATGGCTCATTTTGGGTAATACGGGTCAGGGTCACGAGAATATGGCAAAAGCCAATAACTTGGTGATATTTGACAAAATATTGGCGACATATGGCCAAAAAATCGACTATAAAAATTACGAAAACCAAAACACGTATTTGGAGCCAAATGAAAGAATGCCTCCAAATTTGGCTATATCTAGCAAAAAATATTGTCTTTCAGAATGTAAAGAATTTTTTTATACATTCTTAAGAGGATTCGAGATGCATGGTTAAACCAATCAGAGTCGAGCTAAAAAAGTGATTTAGATCGATGTTCTTTCGTTGTAAATTTAAAAAAAAAAGTAAATTTTATAAACATGCGCATAAAAACATAGTTTTCTTATTGATTGTTTTTCTAAATTATACAATTATAAACATGTTTTACAGTAATAATACAGAGTTAATGAAACAGTGAAAATACTATATCGAGTTGAACACAAAGTTAATTTTGACCGAGCTAAGCTCGGTCTTCCCTGCTAGTGAGTTGTTATAGCAGTAAATATGAGCGAAAAAATTTCTTTTTAACTTTAATTTAAAAGACAGAAATTGTAAGGAATTGAAATTATGCACAGTCTGCGCATAAATTGTGATCTCAAGATTGTATAACTATAAACCAACTCTAAAAGAAATTACAAACTGGTAATTAAAATTTTAGTTTATCATGCTTTATATAAAAACGGGTATATCGGTGATACGAAAATGATTTGTCTTTTATTTAGTGTGGTGTGAAAATTGCCAAAAAATTGCTGGTGTACTATTTTCTGAGCATCAAACAGAGCTACCAGAAAATATAATCTCAATCAGTAAATGATATATTTTTTTTTTATACATTTTTTTTAATCATTAAAATTATCATTATTAATCATTGGGAATTAATTCCCAATTTAAACATACTAAAACATATAATGTTAACGCTAAATACATAAAAATATGTCTGTTGGAATATTACACAAATATCTAAGTATTTTGATTATTACACACAAATCTGTGTTTTGTATGTTCAGCAGAAATATTTATATGAAGAGAATGCTACACAAAAATCTGTGTATTTTGAATATTATACAAAAACCTGTGTAATTTACATACTACACAAAAAATTGAGTATTTCACATAAAACACAAAAGTATGTGTTTCTTGTATTATACACAAAAATACATTTAATCACAGAACATTACACATATGAGTGTGTGAGAATATTACACATAAATCTGTGTATTCTTCTGCAATTTACACATTAAAGTGTGTATTTCAAGACTTATCAGATAACATTTACACATTTGGACTTATCATCAAATTACACTTTAAAATGTGTATTTTCAAATTTACACATTAGGCGTGTATTTTGGCAATTTACACACCAATTTACACACACAGACATGTCGTTTTTGTATCATCGATATACCTGTTTTTATGTGTAAATTTACACATTTTTTTTTAGAGTGTAGAAGGGACATTTAAAATCAACTGTTATTGGCATTTTATCTTATAGGTAGGCGATAGTTTTTTGGTCGATGGGATAAACAAGTATTATGAAAATTTTTATTGCATAATTTATAAAACACCATAGTATAGATTCAAAGATTTCCATAATTTTTAATAACATGATAAAGCTATTAGTATATTATTATTTTATTTTATTTTATTTTATTTATTGTTTAGCTGGCGAAATAACATGATTGTAAGGCAGCAACATGAATATATAAATTAATGACAGTTAATAATTATTATTATATTAATTGATAAATTAATTAATATATAAATTTATCTTATTATTATATAGAAATAATACATAAAAAATACTGAAGAATAAGTTAATATTTATTGAAAAATATTTACAGGTTAATAGCATTTATCAAGTTTTTACTCTTTTTCTCAGTTTTTTTATCGAAATAAAACCTTTTTCCCTCGTCATAGCAAAAACTAGATTTTGTTGTCAATTCAAACCTGTTGTAAATTGTACATATTTCTAAAAAGTATAATAACAGAACAACACAAAATAATTATTTCAACAAATTATCCAAAAAGCTTTCTATTAATGCACTTTTTTTAAAAAGAAGCAAAAGACTTAATTTAAGGGGAAAAAAAGTATTTCAAGAAACTTCCAAATATTAGAAAACCCATCGTACTTTTTAACAAGTTAGCAAAAGAAAACTTTTTAATTTACTGTCTTTAAGTTTGTAAAATCACATTTCACAGAAATTCATTTTTATGTCAGATAGTTAAAATGGGAAAACCGGGGAAAAAAAAAGAAAAGAAATCTACGGAATTACTTTAGGAAAAAAAAAATGAAAGAAGGGGGAAAATCCATTTTCTAAAAATCACGTGACATGGGAACCAAGAATTTTCGATTTATTTTCCTTTTGAAAATATATTTTGATGGACGCAGATTTATTCTGCTTGAATGATGGCGAAAAAAATATAATATTTAAAATTTCCTGACAAATGAATAACAAGTACGCTTCTTTAACAACAGAACTGTCAGATTATACCCACATTATGAAATTGAGCTATGAAAATTCTGTTTTCGAAATCAGTATATTGTATGCTTAGCATAGTTTTGAATTGGTTGGAAAAAATTTAAATTTATCGTAGACGACTAAAAATTGCTTGTATTGTGCGAAAATAAATGTAAATACTGAAATCGAAATTATTAAATATTTAATAATTAAATAATTTTAATAATTAAATAATATTCATAATGAAATATTTAGAAAGCTCCCTTTGTAATTTTAAATACAAATACACCAGCTCTTAACAGAAAGGAATTAATCAGATGTAGCAATCTCAAAACTTTCTCCTATCTTAATGTCATGTGTTGATACTTCCTGAAAAATGCTGCATAGCAGCGCCACCGGTAAGTTGAAATAGACCAAAGTCTAATCAGCAACAACTTATGTCAACTTATAATTAAATCTGAAATTTAGTGAAAATCCGTGCATTAGTTTTTGACAAAGAGCTACTGCAAACTCTTAAAAAAAATCTGCATAACTGCTCCACATTTTGGGTGATGTATACTAAAAACTAATCAGGATCAATTTTTTATCAGATACTAACTAAATCTGAAGTGTGATGAAAATCCATGCATTAGTTCTTGAGATAAATCGTGAAAAATGCAGCATAGCAGCGCTAACTGTAGTGCGATTTATACCGAAAAACTATACAACACTAATTAATCTACATCAGGGACTAACTGAATCTGAAATTTTAGAAAATTTCGTATATTGTTTCTTCACTCTACTGCGATAATTACGAATAATGCACCATGACAGTGCCACCTGTCGAGATATTTGCACCAATACCTAATCAACACCATGTTATATAAAGTACTAACTAAATCTAAAATTTTATGAAAATCCACGCACTAGATCTTGAGATATGGCTATTGTGAATAGTGCAGCATAGTAGCACCATCTGTTGAGCAATATACGCCAAAAACTAATCAGATCTAATTTATATCAAGGTCTAACAGAATCCAAAGTTTTGTGAAATTCCTTGGATTAGTTCTTGAGATAAAGCGCCCACAAAATTTTTGTCACATACAGACAGCAGACATTTTGTAAAAACATGTTTTCCAAGTTCTCTGACTCCTAAAACGTGTAAATCCGTCAAAAAGCAATTTTTAAAAAAATTCACGAATCCAATACTTTCTGCTTGTAAAGATTGAAGAAAGTAAAAATCTATAAGATGTAATGTAAACAGAGTGACGGAATCTATATTGGAGGGACTTTTTCCGTTTTATCTATGTATTGTCATTGGTAAAACATGAACTTGTTTTTGGTTCGCTCACAATCGAGGAATGAAGTAATATACAACACAAACTTCGGATGAAAAAAAAAAGTTAGTTTTACTTCAGATTTAAAATACGTGTACCAGAATGAATGCTTAAGCAAGTAGTTCAACATTTTACGATCCACTCTCAGTGGTTTCATTGATTAACTCTCAATTATTTTCTATGTTTCAACAGCAAAAACTATGTAATAAAACTTGTATGTCAAAATTGCTAGATATTATATAACTCTTTTTCAAGATTCAATATAATATGTCGTAAATTGAGCCACAGTTAAAAAACGCCAGAATGCTTTTAGTCCCAGAAATTTAAACTCTACACTTGTAACCTACGCCATACAAACCGATCATTTTCCAGATTTTTGAGACATCAAAATGCAATAAATCAAATTGCAACATATACAAGAGCCGTATTTTCTTGGTGCAAGGTTTTCTAGATCGTCGAATTTTCGACAACTGTCTGATAACAGTAACAGGACTGATGAACAACTGTCTGGTTAGACATATTGCGTTCCAACTGAATATGCCATATTAATCTGTCTCAAATACCCATCTCTATGTTTAATTGTTTGAAACAACTTTCTCTTAACTCGTAAATTCGCATTCATTTATATTTACTAATGAAAAACTTTAAACAAGTTCGAAACTTTTAATATGGTTTTTTTTAATAAACTTATGTACCTTTAAGCTGTTAAATTAAATTGTCCGTATTTTTGTATTTGTTTTTAATAAAAGCAAAAGCTTAAAAAATTATTTTCTTAGCTTCACTAATAGGCAGGACACGGCTGTACGAACCATCATTCATAGACTTGACGGTTGAAATTCCAAGATTTTTTAAAATTCGATTCGCATATTAAAATGCAGCTGATCTACCAAGTCACGTCTTATTGGAAACCACTTACAGATTTTACTAATTGATGGTAGATTTGCCATTATGTTTTCCTGCACCCAGTCTTCCATGTTTTCATACATTTGGGTGCAACAAAATTCAATGATAAACCTACCGATCAACCATTGTACTTTTTCCGTTTTAGCTATGTATTGTCATTGGTAAAACATGAACTTGTTTTTGGTTCGCTCATAATCGAGAAATAAAGTAATATACAACACAAACTTAGGATGAAAAAAAAAATAGTTGGTTCTACTTCAGATTTAAAATACTCGTAGCAGTATGAATGCTTAAGCAAGTAGCTTAACATTTTGCGGGAACCACTATCAATGGTCTCTTCGGGGAATTCTAAATTATTTTCTATGTTTGAACATAGAAAAATTCTAAATTCTAAATTCTAAATTATTTTCTATGTTTGAAGCTATGGAATAATGCATTGACATATATATAAATATATATATATATATATATATAGGTATATATATATACATATATATGTATATATATATATATATATGTATATATATATATATATATGTATGTGTGTATATATATATATATATATATATATATATATATATATATATATATATATATATATATATATATAAGAGAAAAAAATCAAGATTCAATATAATTTAATCCAAGTATTATAAAACTTTATAAAAGTTATTAAAGTTAATTAATTAACCTATTGGACATGAATTCCCTCATTCTACAGGCGTTAGTTTTATATTTTATGTATTATATGTTGTTGTTGTTGTTTTCTTTAAAAATATATACAATATCCGTATTAAAGCAATTAGTGTACAATGCATATAAATACTTCGATTATCATCAGTATTATTAATACATACACAGTGACACGCACATATAAGTACATCAATTTTTAATACAAGTACGAACATTGACATTCATTTTTTTAAATAGTGCAATATGTAAAAATAATGCCTATATATAGTACATTCCTTAAGACTAAATCGACAAAAACAAACTCTGTCACAAATCTAAATCTATAAAGAAGATAAATACTATCACTGGCAATAAAGTTCGGTGAATAGTCTTGTAACATTAATGTAGATAAAGTATTAACGAAATTTACCATACCATTCTTCGAAATAGTGACTTCCCATAACTATGCACCACTGAGATCTGCTATACATGTCCTGGAAAATTCGCAAGAACTATTCTTTTGGGATGGAGTTCAAGAGCTTTGTCACACTTCGTTGAATGTCAACAATATATCTTTCAAAGAGAGTTTGAGTCGTGGAAATAGGAAGAAGTCTGGAGGATTGAGATCTGGCGAGTAAGGTGGATGTTTAATTTCCACCACCCCTCATGAATTTATTTTGGTATCTTGCAAATCTTAAAACCAAACTTTAAACTTTCATTTTCCTGTTCTCAGTTAAGAACCAACTCACTAAACAAGCACTTTGTAAAGCACGTCTTACGCAGTACATAAACGATATTCAACTGAACAACGGTGGGGGAAGATGATCAACACTTGCCTCTATGCAGATGCAGCGTTTTGTTTCCCCAGTGTTGATAGATCGGCCGTTCTGAATTCTTTCCCCGAACTTTATTGTCAAAGGTAGTATATTTAATTTTTTTTTTTTTTTTTTATCTGTAAAGAAATGTTTTAAATGCAATTTAAGGCATGAATGCCTAAATAGTAAAGAGAAATTTAAAAATACATATAATAATGAGAAAAAGATGATAAGATTAAATGAACAAGTTTAATGAAAATTTTTATTTTACACCAAATATGTAAATGAAATGACTTTCTTTTGTATATACGTTTTAAAAACTTTTTTCGTGGATTTTCTAAAAAACAATTTATGATGAAAAATTAAAAAATTTTGTTTCTTTTTTCAAGAGTGCTATTCTGTTGTTCTGTTATTGCTTTTATTTGCAATTTCTTTATCAGAAAGGGAGAAAAAATTTCTTACAAAACCTGTCAATGACATGTAAAAAAAGTTCAATGCCTTTTATAATTAAATTCTGGAGAAAAATGAAAATTTAAAGCTTCTCATCTAAACGATCTTTCTTCAAAGTGAACGAAATAACCCTTTTTTCTCCTAAATAACGTTAATATGAAAATCCTATGAATAATAATAAGACTGCGTAGTAAGTTTTTCAAAATTCTATAAATAATTAACATACTATTAATGTGATCTTTTAGGATTCATACAACCCCACCCTATCATCTATTTAAGAATCTAATTTTCACAAATTAAACCTACATATGGAGAAAGAGCAATTTTTTTTATACCTAAAAAGAATATTTAAAAAATAAGAAAAATAATAAGTAAAGATTTCATTTATTGCAAAATGAACATTTAAATTAATTTTGAGCTATCTCGGTCCATTTATCATCACATGTCTGGGTTCTGTATCCATATATCGCGTATATATATACACAATCTGCATTCTATATCGTGTGGCCCTGTAAAATAAGTTAAAATGTTAAGTACATTTTTTTTTCAATTAGAAAGATTCTGCTAAATTCGAATTAAATTTCCTACTCATAGGCAGTTTTCACTCATTATTAAACCACAGAACTTCGAAGAATGTTCTTTTATTTTGGTATGCTACCACCACCGATATTAGAGGTCTGCACGGGCCGAAATTTCCAGGCCCGGCCCGAACGAAAAAAATAATGGCCCGACCCGGCCCGGCCCGAAAGTTAAAATTTCGGCCCGAGCTCGGCCCGGTCCTGAAAAAAGTTTAAAATTCGGCCCGAACCCGGCCCGGCTCGAGTGAATTTCTACAGAACATTGATCTTTAATCTTATGGAAGAGTTCTGACCAAAAAAAATTATATTAGCCTTATTTTCCATGTTTATAATCTCCATTTATGCAGAAGTGCCGTAGGCTGCGATATTTATGCTTTTAAATGAATCTTTGTTTGTTGTATGTAAATTTTTCAGTTATCACTAGTATTATAATCCATATTCCCTGTAATGGAGACAAAAATTCGAAAAAGCGGCATATGGTAAAATTTCCAAAGACGAAATCGCTTTGGAATGAAAAAAAATGCATTCCCTTCTTAACAGATGTAAATGTTTAATATATTTTTTTTCTCCCGTATTGTTGTATTCATTTTGCATGGATGAACATTTTAAAAGAAACTTTCAGTTTTCAGTTTAAAAAAAATTCCGTCATAATCATGTTTTTTTTTTTTTCTTTTTTTTTTTTTTTTTTTTCTTTTTTTTTTTTGTGTGTGTGTGTGTGTGTGTGTGTGTGTGTGTGTGTGTTTAATTATATTTTAAAACGCCTAGTAATCTACGATTCTTTAAAAGGAATAAATTCTAATGTTTAATTGTAGAATAATGACGGCTTAAAAGTATATGCTTTTTTTGCAGAAATTTTTGGACAAAGCCAAATATTACTGATTTATAAAAAGTTGAGAAAAGGATTTCCATATGGGAAGATTCAATAGGAACTGATTATTTTGGTCCATGAAAACTAGGAAGAATGGAATCAGCCTCGGCTTCGTACGGAAAAAAAAGTTAGGTCCGGCTCGAAAGTCCAGCAAAAAAATTAAGGCCCGAGCCCAGCCCGGCCCGAAAAGATTAGTGACTAGGCCCGGCCCGAACGCCATTACTGGAAATCGGGCCGGGCCGGGCTCGGGCTTCGGGCCGAGGCCCGGCCCGTGTAGACCTCTAACCGATATAACAACGTGATATCGGGCATATACATACACATATGGCTACATATATTATATATATATATATATATATATATGGCTGCCAACTTCTACGCCTGTTTGAAGTCAAATAAACATATAAGAATCATAAACTTTATTTAATAATTGACAGTATATATTGTAATACATGACACTAAAAACATTTGACTTATATTTTACTTTTTAAAAAATGTGGTTCCGAACCTGTTTATGGGATTTAAAAAAGCGTAGAAGTTGGCAGCTCTGTATATATAATACAGATACTATATTTCATGTCGGAAAAAATTAGATATATTTTGTATTGTAAATACATTTTCTAAATTTTTTCGCAGATTTTTCTAAAATTCAGTTTATAAACGATAATTATTCAATTTATAAATCGCTTTTCATTGATTTACTGGGGAAAAAATTGCTATTCTAATATTATTTTATTTATCACCTCTTGATTAAAAATTAGGAAAAGAAAAACTTTCTTTAAAATCTGTGAATGACAGTTTTAAAAGGTTTAAGCCTTCTATAATTAAATTCTAAAGAGGAATAAAAAAATCCAAAGACTTTTAACTGATCTTTTTTGTTACCAGAGATATTGAATTATTTTTTTCCACCAAACATGCGATGGAGATCCTCTAAATAATAATGATATTCGTAAATCTTATTTTTTTTTTCTGAAAAAATTAACAAAATTCAGTAGATAATAAACCCGCCATTAAAACCATTTAAACAATGATTTCTAAATAGGAGTTCGCTCAAAAATATTATGAAAATGAATTCAATAAAAGAAATAGCCATAAAAATTACACAAGTAATTCTTTTGAAAACATGAGTTTTTTGTACTACAAAATATTTCATCATAAATATGTATTTTGACAAGTTAACAATATCTAAAATCACGTAAAATTATTTTCATTAATTACAAATTGATCAAAAAGTTGGAGCAGAAAAACTTTCTTTGGGTATATAAAACCTGCCAATAACATTTTTAAAAAGTCTAAAACTTTTTATTATTAAATTCTAGAGTGGGATAGAAATTCAGAGCTGTTTTAACTAAACCTTTTTTTTTTTTTTTTTTTTTTTTTCTCTAGAGAGGGGGTAAATTATTATTATTATCATTCATTTATTTTTTATCTACAGAACATGAGATGTGAATTTTATGAGTAGTAACGCGATTCCGTAATCTTTAGTTTTTTTCCGACAAGTTTTAAAAAATTCGATAGATAATAACCACGCAATTTAGATTATTTTTGTACAAAAAGATCCAAATACGAGTTCACTCCAGAAATATTGTGAAAATGAATTCCATGAAATAGACATGAAAATTATAAAAGTAGTTCTTTTTTACAATATGGATTCCTTTAGCTACAAAATATTTTATCATAAATATGTATTGCGACAAGTTAAAATATATCAAAACACGTAAAATCACGTAAAATTATTTTCTTATATAACCTACTGATCAAAATCTAAGAAAAGTAAAACGTTCTTTAAAACCTGTCAATGACACTTTTAAGAGATCTAAAGCTTTTTGTAATTAAATTCTAGGATGGAATAAAAAATTCGGATACTTTTTAACTAAACCGATCTTTTTTTTTTTCTTAAAAGAGCGAGTGAATTGTTATTGCTTTTTTTTTTTTTTTCTAAGGAACATGAGACATGGATTCTATGAATAATAATGAGATTTCTAACTATACTAGTGGATTTTTGTTTTGTTTTTTAAATTCAGTAAATAATTGGCAGTCTATAAACTTTATATTGAGACATCACGTTCTACGGTTTCCTAATATAAATGTATTACAAAAACGAATTCTTTAAACGAAAAAGACATGAAAATTGCACAATTCTTTCTTCAACAGGAGATTTTTGTACTATAAAACATTTCATCATAGATATTTATTTTGAAAAGTTAAAATATATAAAAACACGTACGTTTTTTTTTCATTTATCATTTATTGATCAAAAAGTGAGAAAAGAAAAACATTCCTTAAAACCTGTCAATGATACTTTTAAGAGATCTAAAGTTTTTTATAATTAAATTCTAGGATGCAATAAATAATTCAGATACTTTTTAACTAAACCGATTTTTTTTGCTCACAAGAGCGAGTGAATTTTCATTTTTTTTTCTCTAAGGAACATGAGACGTGGATTCTATGAATAATAATGAGGTTCCGTAATCTTTAGTTTTTTAATGGCAATTTTTTAAAAATTCAGTGGATAATAAGCACGCTATTAATCTTCAAACAAGCTCCAAATATCATTTCGTTCAAAAAATAATGCAAAAGAAATAGACATAGAAATTACACGAGTAATTCTTTTTTTAAAACATGAGTTTTTGTACTACAAAATATTTCTTCAAAAATATGTATTATGACAATTTAAATTATATAAAAACATTTACAAAAATGCAAATTTTTTTCCATTTATAACCTATTGATCAACAATGATGAAAAAACACTTTCTTTAAAACTTGTCAATGACACTTTTAAAAAATCTAAAGTATAATTAAATTATGGGATGGAATAAAAAGTTCAAATATTTTTTTAACGAAAGCTATTTTTTTTTTTTTTCATTACCAGAGCAAGTGAAGTGCTTTTATTATTTTTTTAGGAACATGAGAGGTGCATTCTATGAATAATAATGAGATTCCATTATCTTTGGTTTTTTCTGATAGGTTTTTAAAAAATTCAGTAGATAATAACCACACTATTAGGATTATCTTTATACAACAGGATCCAAATACGAGATCGCTCAAAAAATATTACGAAAAAGAATTCCGCTAAATAGACATGGAAATTACACAAGCAATGTTTTTTTTTTTTTTTTTTTTTTTTTTTTCAACATTTTTTTTTTTTAATTATTACACAACAAAATACATAAAATCGCGCAAAATTATTTATATTTATCACCTATTAATAAAAATTGAGAAAAGAAATTTTTCTTTAAAACTTGTCAATGACACTTTTAAAAAATCTAAAGCCTTTTATAATTAAATTCTGGGATGGAATAAAAATTTCAAATGCTGTTTAACTAAAAAGGTCTTTTTTTTCTCAACAGAGCAAGTGAATTGCTATTTTTTCCCCCTAAGGAACATTGAGACGTAGATTCTATGAATAATAATGAGGTTTCGTAATCTTTAGTTTTTCTAACAATAATATATTTTTTTTTAATTCAGTAAATAATTAGCAGGCTATTAACTTCATATTGAAACATCAAGCTCTATGGTTTCGTAATATAAATGTATTACAAAAACGAATTCTGTACACGAAGTAGACATGAAAATTACACAATTCTTTCTTCAACATGAGATTTTTGTACTATAAAACATTTCATTATAGATATATATTTTGAAAAGTTAAAATATATAAAAACACGTAATTTTTTTTTTCATTTATCACATATTGATCAAAAAGTGAGAAAAGAAAAACATTCCTTAAAACCTGTCAATGACACTTTTAAGAGATCTAAAGCTTTTTATGATTAAATTCTAGAATGGAAAAAAAAATTCAAATACTTTATAACTAAACCGATTTTTTTTTCTCCAAGTGAATTGTAATTTTTTTTCTCTAAGGAACATGAGACGTGGATTCTATGAATAATAATGGGATTCCGTAATCTGCAGTTTTTTAATAGCAATTTTTTAAAAATTCAGTAGATAATAAGCACGCTGTTAATCTTCAAACAAGCTCCAAATATGATTTAGCTCAAAAAATAATACAAAAGAGAATTTCATGAAAGAAATAAACATTAAAATTACAGAAGTAATTCTTTCAAACATGAGTGTTTTGTACTATAAAATATTTCATCATAAATATGTATTAGGACAAGTTAAAATATATAAAAACATTAAAAAACGTGTAAAATTATTCCCATTTGTAATCTATTGATCAAAAATGAATGAAAAAAACTATCTTTAAAACTTGTCACTGACACTTTTAAAAGGTCTAAAGCCTATAAGTGGGATGGAATAAAAAATTCAAATACTTTTTAACTAAACCGGTCTTTTTTTCTCAACAGAGCAAGTGAATTGTTTTTTTTTTTTTTTGTTTTTTTTTTTCTTAGGAACATGAGAAGTGGAGTCTATGAATAATAATGGGATTCCGTAATCTTTAGTTTTTTCTGACAATTTTTTAAAAATTCAGTAGATAATAACAACACCCTTAAGATCATCTTTAAACAACAGGATCCAAATACGAGATCGCTCAAAAAATATTACGAAAAAGAATTCCGCTAAATAGACATGGAAATTACACAAGCAATGTTTTTTTTTTTCAACATTTCTTTTTTTTTTTTTTTAATTATTACACAACAAAATACATAAAATCGCGCAAAATTATTTATATTTATCACCTATTAATAAAAATTGAGAAAAGAAATTTTTCTTTAAAACCTGTCAATGACACTTTTAAAAAATCTAAAGCCTTTTATAATTAAATTCTGGGATGGAATAAAAATTTCAAATGCTGTTTAACTAAAAAGGTCTTTTTTTTCTCAACAGAGCAAGTGAATTGCTATTTTTTCCCCCTAAGGAACATTGAGACGTAGATTCTATGAATAATAATGAGGTTTCGTAATCTTTAGTTTTTCTAACAATAATAGTGGATTTTTTTTTAATTCAGTAAATAATTAGCAGGCTATTAACTTCATATTGAAACATCAAGCTCTATGGTTTCGTAATATAAATGTATTACAAAAACGAATTCTGTACACGAAGTAGACATGAAAATTACACAATTCTTTCTTCAACATGAGATTTTTGTACTATAAAACATTTCATTATAGATATATATTTTGAAAAGTTAAAATATATAAAAACACGTAATTTTTTTTTCATTTATCACTTATTGATCAAAAAGTGAGAAAAGAAAAACATTCCTTAAAACCTGTCAATGACACTTTTAAGAGATCTAAAGCTTTTTATGATTAAATTCTAGAATGGAAAAAAAAAATTCAAATACTTTATAACTAAACCGATTTTTTTTTCTCCAAGTGAATTGTAATTTTTTTTCTCTAAGGAACATGAGACGTGGATTCTATGAATAATAATGGGTTTCCGTAATCTGCAGTTTTTTAATAGCAATTTTTTAAAAATTCAGTAGATAATAAGCACGCTGTTAATCTTCAAACAAGCTCCAAATATGATTTAGCTCAAAAAATAATACAAAAGAGAATTTCATGAAAGAAATAAACATTAAAATTACAGAAGTAATTCTTTCAAACATGAGTGTTTTGTACTATAAAATATTTCATCATAAATATGTATTAGGACAAGTTAAAATATATAAAAACATTTAAAAACGTGTAAAATTATTCCCATTTGTAATCTATTGATCAAAAATGAATGAAAAAAACTATCTTTAAAACTTGTCACTGACACTTTTAAAAGGTCTAAAGCCTATAAGTGGGATGGAATAAAAAATTCAAATACTTTTTATCTAAACCGGTCTTTTTTTCTCAACAGAGCAAGTAAATTGTTTTTTTTTTTTTTTTTCTTAGGAACATGAGAAGTGGAGTCTATGAATAATAATGGGATTCCGTAATCTTTAGTTTTTTCTGACAATTTTTTAAAAATTCAGTAGATAATAACAACACCCTTAAGATCATCTTTAAACAACAGGATCAAAATATGAGATCGCTCAAAAAATATTACGAAAATGAATTCCGCTAAATAGACATGAAAATTACACAAGTTAATTTTTTTTCAACATTTTTTTTTTTTTTTTTTTTTTTTTTTCTTTAAGCTACAGAACAGTCAAAAAAACTATCACATTTCATTATAAATGTGTATTGTAGCAATTTAAAGAACATAAAGTCACGCAAAATTATTTATATTTATCACCTATTAATAAAAATTGAGAAAAGAAATTTTTTCTTTAAAACCTGCCAATGACACTTTTAAAAAGTCTAAAGTCTTTTATAATTAAATTCTAGGATAGAATAAAAAATTCAAAGGCTGTTTAACTAAACAGGTCTTTCTTTTCTACACATGGCAAGTGATTTGCTGTTTTTTTTTAGACACATTGAGACGTTGATTCTATGAATAATAATGATATACCGTAATGTTTAAATTTTTTTCATATTTTTTTTTTAAATTCCGTAGATCAGCGGTTCCCAAACTATGGGTCGCAGCAGTTGTTTTGGTGGATCATGGTACAATCGATATTTGCACAAAAATATATCTTTTATTTGATCTGTTTAAAAAAATTACAGATTTAACAGAAAATAATAAATCAATGGACATCCTTAATTTCCTTCTGGATGAACATTCAAGCAGAATATCCAGAATTATCTAAATCAGCTTTGAATATCTCTATGGAGTTCAATATGACATACTTGTAATCTGAACAAGATTTTCCTACTTTTGCTGTTTTTCAAAAACAAGTACAGTTGGCTCTCGTTAATTCGAACTCGTCGGACTTCAAGAAATGTTCGAATTATGGAAAATCTGAAATGAAAACATGCATAATATAGTACTATTACAAGAGAGTTAATGTTATAGTGTTTTTTAAATTTATTTCGTCTGTTATCATTAGAATATGACTTATTATTAAATTAGAATGTATAAATACATAAACTAATTAAAAGATTAGCCACAAGTGCAATGGAAGAAAAATTTAAAGCATCACTGATGGACAGACGGGGCACTAAGAAAGTGGATATCAAATACATTGGATTATATGTATACTTGTTCGGAACAATTTTCACAAAAACCAAAGAAAGAAAGTTATTCATATGATCGGAAATCCATGAGAAAGAAGCGAAAAATGTAAAATCGGAATTCTCGTTAGTTCGAATTAACCGAAGGCAAGAGAAAATGAGTTCGAATTAATGAAAATCTTTAACATTATTCTGCCATTGAAAATTTCGGGACTTCATGTTTAGTTCGAATTAAGCGAAGATTCGAATTATCCGATTTCGAATTAACGAGAGTCGACTGTACATAGACAAACTCTGTGTAGAAAGTGACTCAAAGTCAAAATTAATCCGTTTTAACCCTGATACAGCTGTCCTCATCAGCGAAAAAAAATTGCCTTTTTCGTTGGTTAGTGTAGCTAAAAGCTTATAGAATTGATACAATTTTCGTATTGATAAACCCATTATATTAGGTGGGTCGCATTATATTAGGTAATTTATTACTTATTAGGCATTATATTAGGTAGTGGTATATTAGGTAATTTTTTTACTTAAAAATTGGTCGCGTATCAATACAGTTTGGGAACCGCTGCAGTTGATAATAAGCACGCTATTGAGTCGATCGTCAAACAACATGCTCCAAATATGATTTAGGTCAAATTCCATAAAAGAAAATAACATGAGAATTACACAAAATTTCTTCTTGTTTCAACATGATATTTTTGTATTGCAAAACATTTCATCATAAATATGTATTTTGACAAGTTAAAACGTATTAAAACACGTAAAAACATATAAAATTATTTTCATTTGTCATCTATTGATCAAAAAGTGAGAAAAGAAAAAACTTACTTAAAACCTTTCAATAAAATTTTTAAAAAGCATAAAACTTTTTATAATTAAATTCTAGAGCGGGATAAAAAATCAAAGCCGTTAACTGATCTTATTTCTTAAGTGAGAGAGAGAATTAATTTTTATCTAAAAAACACGAGATACGAATTCCATGAATAATAATGAGATTTCGTTAATTTCAGTTTTTTCTGACAAGATTTTTACATTGCAATATATAATAAACACGATATTAAACAAACAACAAACTGCAAATATGAGGTCGCACAAAACATGTATATTTAAACCTATTGCTGACATTACAGGGTGATTCATAAAAGATGGGCAGAACTTTAAGGGGTTATAGTACACTCAAAGACAAATAATATTAAATAGGAGACTAAGGGTCCCAGACGTATTCCCAAGGAGATAGGGGGCATTAAAGTTTAGGGTCCGAAATTTCAAATGATTATAAAAAATGGAAAAATTGGTCGATTCGTTTGCGGTTTTTGAAAAAAATTTTCTTTATGCCAGTATTTTCTTGAAATAAAATTTTAAAGTTCAATTTCAAAAAATGCCGATAGGGGGCGCTTTAGACTTTGGAGTAACAAACAACTATTTTTTAACGTTATTTTTTGTATTTCTTTAAATGATTTCGAAAGCTTAGACTTAAACTTAAATTTTGATCTAAAAATCTGAATCCTAACGAGTAGTTAAGTAGCGTAAACTGAAATTTGAAATTTGAAACCCTTCTCCCCCCAGAACAAAAATCAGTTATTCCCGATCTTTGTGTCGTAGATTAGGCTCTAACTACTGCCGCGTTTTGCTAAAATTATTCTTTATGTCAGTATTTTCTTGAAAATAAATTTTAAAGAAAAGTTTCAAAAAATTCCGATAGAGGGCGCTTTAGACTTTGGAGTAACAAACAACTATTTTATACCGTTATTTTTTGTGTCTCATTAAATGCTTTCTAAAGCTTAGACTTAAGTTTTCAGCCCAAAATCTGAATCGTTAGACGTGGTTAAGTTTCTGGGGAGAGGGGTTTGAAATTTCTACTCCTGAGCACAGTTCAGTTTACCATGTCCACACATTGTGTGCTGTGATACGAGGTAAAAAGACACAAATTAGGATTATGTTACCAAAGCATATTTATTAACATGTAATTACAATAAATGTTCAAAATTGTGACCACCAGAGGTTATGCACGCAGAACAACGGCGAAGAATGGAACGGCGAACATTCGCGAAAACATCAGGCTTTTCGAGCACTTCCCCTACAGCGGCGGAAAGTCTGGCGACCAGTTCCTCGGGGGATTCAATGGGTGTCTCATACATAAGAGCCTTCAATTGTCCCCAAAAAAAGAAATCGAGGGGTGAAAGATCTGGCGAGCGAGCAGGCCAAGCAACAGGACCACCTCGACCAATCCATCTGTTCGGAAATGTGATGTCCAGATAGTTGCGGACGTCTCGTACGTAATGGGCTGGCGCTCCATCGTGCTGGAACCACATGACCCGCCGGATGCGTGGAGGAACAACGTTTAACAGGTCTGGCAGCACATGTTGCAGAAATGTGAGGTATGTTTTACCGTTGAGGCGTTCAGGAAGAAGGTACGGTCCGATTAGGTGGTCTCCGAGGATTCCTGCCCAAACATTGATGGAAAAGCGTCTCTGATGAGCATGTGGATACGTAGCATGTGGATTGACATCCGCCCATACATGTGCATTGTGTGTGTTAAATGTACCTTCACGTGTGAAGGTACATTCATCAGTGAAAAGCACAGTTCGTCCAAAATGTGGATTTAGCGCGTTCTGCTGCAGAAACCAGCGGCCGAATTCAATACGATTTGGATAATCCCCTGGAGACAGTTTCTGGACTCGTTGCACATGAAACGGGAGCAAATGTTGATCCTTCAGTACCCTCCAAGTCATGGACTGTGAGGTATCCACCTGCCTAGCCACTGTTCGTGTACTTGTACTTGGCTGCGCCGCTACTACATCCAGAATGGCTTCTGCAACAACTACTGATTCGTCCTTTTTTGCACGACCTGCATTCGACCGGGAAGCGAGAAATGATCCCGTCTCACACAACTGTCTGTGCAAGCGCTCGAAAGTTTTGCGGTTAGGCAACCGCCTGTCGGGAAATCGCTCTCCGTACATTCGTTGTGCCTCTGCACCATTTCCATCTGCCGCTCCGTAAATTAAATGCATCTCAGCCTTTTCCTTATTTGTGAAGGGCACCATCTTCCGATTCATTACTACAGCGACTTACACTTGACTCACCGTTCAGTGGTTTTTATGCCTGAATCGTGTCGAAATTTTGCATACGTGTTCTTCTTCTTCCCCATTTGACATTTGCATACTTTCTGTCTCCTTCTTCACCCGGTGACTAGCGTCAGAAATGGAGCTTTAACGTTTGCATGAGCGACGTTTCCAACTGTGCCAGTGCCTTTATGAGTGAATTCCGACTATGCAGTCCTTGACGAAAGTTGTATTTTTGCCTCGTATCACAGCACAGAATCGTTGGGCATGGTTAAGTAGTGCAAACTGAACTATGTTCAGAAGTTGAAATTTGAACCCCCTCCCCTTGCTACTGAACCACGCTCAGCGATTCAGATTTTGAGCTGAAAATTTAAGTTTAAGTCTAAGCTTTAGAAAGCATTTAATGAGACACAAAAAATAACGGTATAAAATAGTTGTTCGTTACTCCAAAGTCTAAAGCGCCCTCTATCGGAATTTTTTGAAACTTTTCTTTAAAATTTATTTTCAAGAAAATACTGACATAAAGAATAATTTTAGCAAAACGCGGCAGTAGTTAGAGCCTAATCTACAACACAAAGATCGGGAATAACTAATTTTTGTTCTGGGGGGAGAAGGGTTTCAAATTTCAAATTTCAGTTTACGCTACTTAACTACTCGTTAGGACTCAGATTTTTAGATCAAAATTTAAGTTTAAGTCTAAGCTTTCGAAATCATTTAAAGAAATACAAAAAATAACGTTAAAAAATAGTTGTTTGCTACTCCAAAGTCTAAAGCGCCCCCTATCGGCATTTTTTGAAATTGAACTTTAAAATTTTATTTCAAGAAAATACTGGCATAAAGAAAATTTTTTGCAAAAACCGCAAACGAATCGACCAATTTTTCCATTTTTTATAATCATTTGAAATTTCGGACCCTGAACTTTAATGCCCCCTATCTCCTTGGGAATACGTCTGGGACACTTAGTCTCCTATTTAATATTATTTGTCTTTAAGTGTACTATAACCCCTTAAAGTTCTGCCCATCTTTTATGAATCACCCTGTATTTAAGTCTAAAGCCTGTTACAATTAAATTTTGGGTCGAATACAAATTTAAAGCTTTTTAACTAAACCGATTTTTTTTTCCATACCAAAGCGAGTAAATTATTTTTTCCCAAGCAGCATGAGGTGCGAATTCTATGAATTGATTTATCACCTATTGATCGAAAAGTGAAAAGAGAAAAAGTTACTTTAAAACCTGTCAATAACATTTTTTAAATGTGTAATTTTTTTATAATTAAATTCTAGAGCGGGATAAAAATTTAAAGCCGTTAACTGGTCTTATTTTTCAAGTGAGAGAATGAATTAATTTTTTTAAAGTAACTTGAAACACGAATTCCATGAATAATAATAAGATTCCGGAAATTTCAGTTTATTTTCTGACAAGGTATTTTAATTTCAGTGCATAATAAACACGCTATTAAGTTGATTTTCAAACAACTAACTCCAAATATGAAGTCGCACAAAACATATTTTCTTCAAAACTTATCATTAACACTATTTAAAAGATTGAAGCCTTTTATATTTAAATTCTTGGATGAAATAAAAAAATTAGAGCTTTATAACTAAACGTATCTTTTTTTTCTTACCAAAGCGAGTGTATTATTTTTTTTCCTAAGGAGAATGAGGTGTGAATTCTATAAATGATAATGATATATTTAGTTTTTTTTTCAAGTGTGTTTTAATTAAAATTTAGTAAATATTAAACATGATACTAAGATGGTTTCAAAAACTAGCCCCAAATGTGAGATCTCATAAAAATGTTATGAAAACGAACTCCGTAAATGAAACAGCTATAGAAATTACACAAATAATTCTTTTACAACACGATTTTTTTTCCTTTTTTTTCTTCGATTTATTTATTTTTTGTTTTGTTTGACAATAAAACATTTTTCGTGAATATATATTATGACAAGTTAAAATATATAAAAAATACGTAAACTATTTTTATTTATCACCTCGTGATCAAAGGTGAGAAAAGAAAAACTTTCTTTAAATCCTGCAAATGATATATTTTTAAAAAGTCTAAAGTATTTCATAATTAATTTCTAAAGAAGAATAAAAAATTAAAGTCTTTTTAACTAAAGCGATTTTTATTTATTGATTTATTTACCAGAGCGAGTGAATTAATTTTTTGAAGAAACACGAAATGCGAATTCTATAAATAATTCCATAAACATTATTTTTTTTGACAAGTTTTTTAAATTTTAGTAGAGAATAAATAACGCTGAAGATCAAAGTATTTTCCAACAACTAAGCGCAAGTATGAGGTCGCGAAAAATGTTATGAAAGCGAATTCTTTAAAAGAAATAGCATAGAAATTGCTCAAATAATTCCTTTACAATATGAGCTTTTTGTACTACAAAACATATCATTATAAATATATGACAAGTTTAACATTCAAAACTATTTTTATTTGTCACTTCTCGATCAAAGGTGGGAAAAGATTTTATATATATATATATATATATATATATATATAAAACCTTTTAATGACATGATTTAAAAAGTTTAAAAAATTCAATAATTAAATTCTAGAGAAAAAAAAAGTTTGGATTTTTAACTAAACGATCTTTTTTTATATACTAGAGCGAATGAATTAATTTATTTTTCTAAGGAACATGAGATGTGAATTTTATGAATAATAATGAGATTCCGTAAACTTTAGTTTTTCTGGCAAGTTTTATAAATTTCAGTATGTAATAAACTCGCTATCAAATAAATCTTTAACCGCTTCGCTGATGACGTCATACGGACAACATGTTTATGCCAATCATGATTTATCCGTACCACATACGGATCTCCATATTATAACCATGATTTATTAATCTCACCAGTAAATTTTTATTGTAAACTTTGTGTTATTTAATCGGAGCATTTATCTGATTCGATTGAGCAAAAATTTTTAATTTGAAAAACCGATGGTAAAAGATAAAAAAATCTGGTACTACTCTGTTATCCCGTCGACCAAAATGCTATCGCCAAATTATAAAATTAAATGCCAAAAATGGATGATCGTGAATGTCAATTCAATGACATTAAATACGATACACGTGTTTAAAACGTCATTAAGTGATTTTTATTTTGACTTTTTATTTGTATTTTCATTAATATTCTACTAATTATTTGCTTTTATTATTATTATTATTTAAAATAAAAAGTAGGTCAATATGTATAATTTGGCTATTGGTTTGGCGATTTGTATAATTTGGCGAAATCGGTCGACGGGATAACAGAGTAGTACCAAAAATCTATACAAAAACATGAAAAAAAAAATACTTTATTTGAAAGTTTTTCCAAAAATATTGATAGTTAAAAAAAAGTAATTGATAGCGAAAAAAGTTAAATATTTAAACTAACCACAAATATGATGTTGTATAAAAATGTTATAAAAGACATACAAATGGAAATTACACAAATAATTCCTTTACACCAAGAGTTTTTTTTACTACAAAGCATTTCATCAAAAATGTATAATTTGACACGTTAAAATGAAAAATTTTATCCAATGAAATAAAAAAAAGAATATTTAAATTTTTAAATCAAGACAAGCGGCTTTTTCTGTACAATTTAAAGCATAATGGTAAAAATATTAATGAGACTTTTAAAAAACGTTACTACTAGGTTATTCCGTCGACCAAAAAATAATCGCCAAACTATAAGATTAAATGCCAATAATGGATGATCGTGAATGTCACATTCAATGACATTAAATAAGATTCACATGTTTAAAATGTCATTAAGTGATTTTTATTTCGACTTTTTATAAATATCTTTATTAATATTCTACTAATTATTTGTTTTTTCGTTATTTAAAATAAAAATTATGTCAATATATATAATTTGGCTATTAGTTTGGCGATTTGTATAATTTGGCGAAATTGGTCGACGGGATAACAGAGTAGTACCAAAAATACAATATAAAAAAAATAATGAAGATTAATAAAAATACTTTAGAACTAACCGAAAAAGAAAGAAACATATATTTTGTAAAACTTTTTAAAAGGTCTTCCAAAATTCAATTTTAAAACAGAAAATTTAGATTCTTTGAATCATTTTTGAAAAAAAATTGTTATTCCAACACTGATTGTATTTACCAACTCTTTATCAAAATGTCAGAGGTAAAATCTTTCTCTGAAACCAATAATGCCATCAAAAAATTTTCTAAAGACTTTTGAAATTAAATTTTAGAGTAGTATAAAAAAAATTTGAGCCCTTTTTAACTAAATTCTAGAGTAGAGTAAAAATATCCTTTTCAGTTAAATCAATGTGTTTTTTCTCAAGCGGCCGATTTTTTTTTTTTTTAATGAAATGTGGAATGAAATATGAGAATTCCTATTACTAATGATAATGAGATTGCGTAGCAAGCTTAGTGTTTACTGAAGAGTGTTTCAAAGTTCAATAAATGATAAACACACACTTAAGTTGAATCACGAACAAAATGGACATTCATATTAAAACATTAATTTTAAACTCGCTCCCTCTTTTGTTTCTGTCTCCCCCACCCACCCACACACACACACATACACTTTGAAAATAAAATACATGGAATAAGTTACTTGTTTTGGTCGTTTTCACAGAGGTATTAAAATTGTTTAAACCACTTATTTAATTACAATTGCAAACATACGTTTGTATCTTTTTAAGTGAAAAAAATCTAAAAGGGAATTAAAAAAACCTAGTGGTTAACTTATAATGTGTGCATAAAAATTTTAATATCTTCCTTATTCAAAAACAGGTATGCAAAGAATGTTTTCTGGAGTCACAGAACTTGTAAAATGTAGTTGAAGATGTTAAAAGATACAAAATAATGCAGACTTTTTATTCGTTGTCTTGACAATTCTTTTTAGGGGAAATTTAAAAAAAGAAGCACAAAACCTTTTACACACCCGAAAGCAAAACAAGGTTTTACCATTCTGCCCAGTTTCATTTGCATATTTGCAAATTAATTTGGAAATATAGTTCTAGTTCAAAAATTATTTTAAAAAATGCCACCGATTTCATTATAGGCCATGTGGTAACATTTAACTCATAGTTAAACGGCTCACAAATTAATGAGCAATTTACACAAACATTTAAGTTTGAATGAAAGCTATTTATCTCTATGTTCTTTACTCAGTTATTACCCTGTAGAAGAGATATATAAATTATTTAAGGATTATTTTTAACTGTGACTTCTTTATTTATCGGTGAACAATAATCTTTCAATAATTATTTTAAATTTATAATGCAGATTAGTTTTATAAAATCTTGAAAAGTTGATAACTAATAAACAAAATTATATAAAACTCAGTAGCTCTCACAAATCACCCAATGAACCAACTTAATAAAAACAAAATGAGATTTCACCATTCTGCTCAGTTTTATTCGCTTATTTACAAATTAATTTGGAAATAAAGCACTGCTTGAAAAATTATTTTTAAAAATGCAACTGATTTGATTATAGGCCATGTGGTAACGTTTAACTCATAGTTAAAAGGCTCACAAATTTATGAGCAATTTTTTACAAACATTGAAGTTTCAACGAAACGGTATTTATTTATATATTCTTCACACATTTATTATTAAATAATTAAGGGAATTTTTTAACTGTGACTTCTTTATTTATCTTTAAACAATAATCTTTCAATAATTATTTGAAATTTATAATACAGATAATATTTAGAAAACTTTAAAAAATTGATAACTTATAAACAAAATTATATAAAAGACAGTAGCTCCGACAAATCAACCAATCAACCAGCTTGATGAATATAAAGGTGTTCTTATATTATTACTACAATATAAGATATTCTTTCAGAAGGTAAAATTTGGATTTTTAACATTAGACAGATCTTCTTTTACAAGTTTTATGCAGTGATTAGACATAGACTAAACTAATAGATACTAACGAGTCCATGTCTAATCGCGTTGCCGTGGCAAGTAATAGCGACATGAACATAATAAACCTTTTTCAATTACCTTCAATCAATCGCAAAGAATTCGTCCCAACGAATTACTCCCACATTATATTTACGAATAATTAAATACATGTAGTTAATTCACTATAAGAAAAAGAAGAAAGATAACTTTGTAAAAGGGTCTTCCTTTCTGTTTAATTTTGTATGTTTCAATAAAGTAAATTGAATTTGATAAATAATTAAATAATTAAAATTTTTAACTAAGAGTATTTAAAAATAGATCGCAAAGTTAGTTCTTTTTATTTTCTCATCTGTCTGTAATGAGATAATATTTTAAATCAAGGAAAAATCTATATTGCAAGCTAAAGAAAAAAACATTTTTTATAAAACAATTTTCCTTTATTTGTTTAAATTTCTGTACTTCAATAAAGTAAACTGGATTTGAAAAATAATTAAAAATTTAGCATATATAACTGATTGTTTTTAATCATGGTACAAAATTAATTATCTTTATTTTTGCTGTTCTCTCTGTGGTTCTATAGCATCAGCTAAAAAAACTCAAGCAGTTTTGTAAAAAGATATTCTTTAAAAAAAAAAAAAAAAATCCTTGCTTCGATAAAGTAAATTGAAGTTCAAAAATAATTTAAAAATAAGCATAAATAACTGAGAATCTTTAATAGGACAGCAAGCTTAATTATCTTTATTTTTACTGCTCTGTCTTTAGTTCTATAACTGAAAAAAACTTATATAGTTTTGTAAAAGAAGCTTCCTTTTTTGTTTGTTTATGCTTTAATAAGGTAAGTTGAATTTGAAAAATAATTAAAAAATTAGCATCTTTAACTGAGAATCCTTAATCATACTGCATATTTAATCATCTTTATTTTTGCTCCTTCGCCTTTGTTTCTGTAGTATCAGCTAAAATAATCACAACACAATTTTACAAAAGAAGCTTCTTTTTTTGTTGAAAAGTGCTTCTGCATTCGGTTTATCTGTCCACGCTCTAACTCCCGTAAATATACTTCGATTTTCATGCAATTAATAAGGCTTTTTATAACCACCGAAGCATGTTTAATATTGCATATGAAGTACGTAAAATTAATGGTCCATTTACAGGGACACTCAAAGAATTCGATTATATGACGGTATATGGGGAAAAATCGTTTGAAGAGTATTTTGATGACAATATGCTATTTCAAGTGTACTCTAATTGATATAAAACACTGAATTTCACAACAATCACGTTAAAACAGAGCATTAAAGCATTTTTTATTAATTTACACGGGCACACAAAAGAAATCGGTTTTGCGTAATAATTTCTAAAGAGTTCTTTTTAAAATTCGGTATGCGCTTTTTAATTTAATTAGTTTTTTGCATATTACTGTTTATATATAAATTCTATCTCTCATATAGAGGACTGCACAAACTGCCAAACTTTGCACAAACATATTATTATTCTTATTAAACGAAATCGCTGAAGGAAAATTTTCAACTCAAATATATCTCTTAAATGAACTAAATTTTGGAATGCATGTTATTTATAGATACAAATCTCTATATCATATACAGAGCTGCTAAAAAATTTCAGATAATTTTTTGATTGCACATAGAACAGCGATAGAACAGTAGATAGAACAGTAAATTCGACATGCGTTATATATTTCCATATCGTGAAATAAGACGTAATATTTTAATTTTTTAAACGGTGCATGTTTATTACATTATTCTGAATATATTGGAAAATACTTCATAAACTATGCTTGACATGTGATTTTTTTCTTTCTTGTTTAACTTGTTATGTTTCAATAAAAGAAATTGGATTTAAAAAATAACGGGAAAATTAGCATTTATAAGTGCGAATTTTTAGTTGGACTGCAAAGTTTATTATCTTTTTTTTTCTACTCTATATGAGATGAGAGCTTTAAACAGGTGCAAGAAATCTCTATATATCTGTATCAGACATTCAAAGGACGATTCTCGCATTTTTAGTGTCTCATAAAATCCCATTATCCGTTCTAAGAAAGACTCTTTGTTTATTGAAAAAGTTTTAAAAGGAGAATTTTAATAGCTTTACATAATGAGCTTTTGTGTAGATTATTTTTTAATATAAACTATATTTAAAAAAATAATTATTCATATTTTTAATATTTTTTTTTAATATATAGAGAAAAACTGAAATATTTTTTCAATAGTAAATTAAAAAAGGATGTTTAGATACAAAAGGTATGGCGATAATTCAATTAAAAAAATAATTTTATGTATTACGTGCTTCTGTAAGTATTTGTGTAAAAAAGGATCCAGATAAAAATATACTGAATTTCTCAAGTTTGACAATATTTGTATTAAATAACATTTCAGACAAGCTAAAGGTAGATTAGATATCCATTAACACTATAAATACAATTAGTTATATGCCATCATCAAAACATAGATAAACGCAAAATCTACTAATATCTCACCGCATTCCTTGTCAAAGTATAAAAAAATAAACTTAATGAATGTTCTGCAGATACATTCAATCGATCGGTATAAATAAGTCTAAAAAAATTCTTCTTACATTTTGTAAAGAAAAAATTGTTACATATAAATAGCTATCTCAAAAAAAGAAGAAAAAAAACTTATTATTTTATGGCGATTGTACTGGCAGTCTGAACGCCAATACAATTCACGATTTTTTATCGGAAGAATTTTCTGTAATTTACGGGAAATTTTCCGTTAAAAAACAGAGAATTGTACAAACGTAAATTTACTAGTACAATCGCCGTAAATGTCCGTTTTTTTTCCAGTCGTGCCTGATTACCCAGTCCGCCGGACTTTAGGATGCCAAATTAGAGCTGTTTACAGTATTATTGATTACTTATGTAACATGCAATTTTTTTGTTCTTCTTTTTGAAGTGCGCATCTTTTTATTTTTATTTTTCGAAATTTCGAGTACTCCAATTTTTTTGTAATTTGAACAGGCACCGCTCATAATTAGATCGTATTAGCGGACTTCTATTGTACTATGAATGAATTGGTTGTAAATAATCAGCAATACACAGACAAAAATTTAATCTATGAGTATACTTATATATCATCACATTTCTTGTTCAACTAATAAAGAAAATAAATTAATGAACCTTCTTCGAATACTTCAGTCAGTCTGTATAAATTCGGCTCAAAAGGATTCTTCTTACACAATTTTAAGCATAAACAAATGCATATAAAGAAAAATTCTTTTAAAAAACGAAGAGAAGAAATTAGATATTTTTGTAAAATAAATTTGTTTTTCGTTTAATTTGTTATGCTTCAATAAACTGAAATTGAAAAATTATTGAATAATTAACATTTATAATTAAGAAACATTAGTTAGACTGAAAGGTTAATTAAATATATTTTTATCCTCTTCTATCTATGGTGAAATAAGTGTTTCAAAGCGTGGAAAAAAAAAAATCCTTATAGTGCCTGCTCTATATTCTCGCATTATGTAATGCCTCAAAAAATTGCGATGAAAAACATTATCTGCTACTTGAAAGCCTCTGTTGTTTATTGAAATAGTTTTAAAAGGAGAATTTTAATAGCTTCTATGCTTAATGAGTTTTTATGCGGAATTTTCATTAAATATGTGTATGTATTATATATATTCACTGGGAATAGGTTTTAGTAGTTGCTTCAAAACAAGGATGAAAAATGAAGCATTTGAAACAGATTGTGAATATTTTCCAACACATTTTGTGTAACGTCGACAAATTTTACATTTAATTGACATAAATAAACAATATGTAATGATGAATAAACAATTAGAAAAAAGCATAACATATTTTAACGTACAATTTCTCCTATTATCCTAATTTGCGGAAATATATGTATGTATATACATATATATATATATATATATATATATATATATATATATATATATATATATATATACATATATATATATATATATATATATATATATATACAGAAGCCCGAACATTAGATTTTATACTGTAATGCTATTTTTTCTGAAAGTCGTACCAAATTATCTAGCTTGTCGGACGTTAGATTAGAGATGCTTACGGTACTACTGAATACTTACCGGGTGTCCCAAAAATGACTGATGGATTTTAAAATTCAATAACTTGCAAACGGTGACAGCTATTTAAAAAATTTTTGCAGGAAGGTTATGTATAATGTCAGGAGTTTTTTACCGTAATTTTTTATTTTAGTTCGAATTTCAAAAAACAGATGGCGTTGACGGCGATTGAAGGCCAGGTGATCAGTGCTGAGTGAAGCGTCGACCTGGCCTTCAATCGCGTCATCGCCACCTATTGTTTGAAATTCGAACTAAAATAAAAAAAATTACGGTAAAAAAACTCCTGACATTATACATAACCCTCCTGCAAAAATTTTTTAAATAGCTGTCACCGTTTGCAAGATATTGAATTTTAAAATCCATCAGTCATTTTTGGGACACCGGTATATAACTTGCATTTTTTTTTAACACGCATATATATACATTTTTTTTAAACCGGAATTTTGGGTATTCCGAATTTTTTTCAATCCGTACTGGCACCGGAGCCAATTGGTCCAGATTAGCGGAGTTCTGCTGCAATATAAATGAATTAGTTGTACTCAATCAACAATACTTCTCATATATCACCGTATTTCTAATTCAACTAATAAAGACATGAACTCAATGAACCTCCTTCGAATACTTTCAATGTATCGCTATGATTTCGGCTCAAAGGGATTCTTCCAAAATAATCTTAAGAATAAATAAATGCATAGAATAAACATTCTTTTAGAAAACGAACAGAAAAAATATAGATAGTTTTGCAAAAGAAATATATATTCTTCGTTCCACTTGTTATGCTTCAATAAACTGAAATTGAAAAATAATTAAAGAATGAACATTTATAATTAAGAAACTTTAGTTAAAATGAAGGTTAATTATCTTCTATGCATAATGAGTTTTTTTTTTTTTTTTTTTTTTTTTTTTTTGTGGAATTTTTACTTATGAGTGAAAAAAAAAATTCCACCTGGAAGATGTTTCAGTAGTTGATTTAAAGCCACAATGAAAAATCATGCATTCAAAATAGATTATGAACATTTTCCAACACATTTTGAATAACGTCAAAAGTTTTTACATTTAATTGAAATGGATAAACAATATGTAATGCATGAATAAACAATTTCAAAAAAGTGTAACGCATTTTAACGTACAATTTCTGCTGTTATTCTAATTTTCAGAATTTTTTTTTTATTTTTTATGCTGCCACAGAGAAGCCCAAACTTTAAAATATATATTCTAATACTTATTTTTTTTCGAAAATCCTACAGGATTATCTAGCATGCTGGACTTTAGGGTGCAGGATTAGATTAGACATGTTTACTGTACTACTGAATACATATATAACTTGAATCTTGCTTGCTTTTAGCATGCATGTTTTTATTCATTTTTTTTATCGGAATTTCGGGTATTTCAAATTTTTTAAAATCCGAACAAGCATCGGTCCTAATTAGTTCGGAATAGCGAAGATCTACTGTACTATACACGAATTGGTTGAACGCAATACGCAATAGACATATGAAAACTTAATCTACTCATACATCACCACATTTCTTGTTCAATTAGAAAAAATATGAAATTAATGAACCTCTTTCGAATACATTCAGTCAATCGCTATGAATTCAGCTCAAAAGGATTCTTCCTGCACAATTTTAAGAATAAAGAAATCCATATAAAAATATTCTTTTAAAAAATACAGAAAAAAAATAGATAGTTTTGAAAAGAATTTTTTTTTCGTTCAATTTGTTATGCATCTATAAACTGAAATTGGAAAATAATTAAAAAATTAACAGTTATAATTAAGAAACTTTAGTTAGACAGAAAGATTAATTATCTTTATTTTTGTCCTTTTCTGTCTATGGTGAATTAGGAGTTTCAAAGCGTGGAAAAAAAAAAAAATCCTTATATCATCAGCTCTATACTCTCGCATTATGTATGCGTCATAAAATCGCGATGAAAAACATTACCGGCTATATGAAAGCCTCTGTTGTTTAATGAAATAGTTTTAAAAGGAGAATTTTAATAATTTATATGCATAATGAGTTTTTATTCGGAAATTTCATTCATGAGTGAAAAAAATATCCACCGGGAATATGTTTCAGTTAGTTGATTTAAAGTCAGGACGAAAAATAAAGCATTCGAAACAGATTATGAATATTTTTCAACACATTTTGAATAAAGAAACAAAATTTTACTGTTAATTGAAATGAATAAATAATTTGTAAGAATGAATAAACAATTTGAAAAAATCATAACGTATTTAAAAGAACAATTTTAATGAATAAACAATTTGTAATAATGAATAAACAATTTGAAAAAAGCATAACGTATTTAAAAGTACAATTTCTGCTATTATCCCTAATTGTCGGTAAAATAATTGTTTTTCTTTTTCTTAACAATTTTGTACATCATCTATAGACTTGTCTGCATATTACATAGTACAATAAAAGTTAGTTCGCTTTTAAGGAATAGCGAAGCTGAAATTTTTCATTCAGCAATTTCCGTGTACAAACAGAAGTGTATGCTTGAGAAACGTTAAAAATCCCTGTATATAATCTACCAATTTTTATATACGTCAAGTAATATATATATATATATACATATATTTCATGTTTCAATACAAAAATGCATACCACATTTGTTAACACACTTCCAGAATTAACTGTACGGCTTCAAATATTCAACTGTTCAATTTATGCCACAGCCAAATCTTCTTGGTTATCGCAGTAAATGAACGACAAATTCTGTGCAAATCACATTCTATAACAGGAGCCGTGTAGTATACCTCAGGTGATGTATATATATAAATTTTTATATGTTTAAAATAGTGTAATGTCATTAAAATATACCGTAAATGATTTTTTCTCCATTGACCATAATGTAACGGAATTATTTTGAGTGGCTCTGTAAATGAATTGTAAGTGTTACATATAGAGCACACATTTCATTTTTAGTATCGAACATGCCATATATGTGAATAATATCTATTAATTTCATGGCAATCGGACTATATTTTTGCGAGTTAGAGCCAGACAGACAGACAAACCGAATTTATAAACATATTTTAATTTAGTTGAAAAGTGTTTAAAAAAGGGGAGGGTATATTTGTATATAAACATTTTCGTAAATCACAACAGTTCGATCTTTGATGGGTTTCATTAAATACTAACAATAAAAATTCTTGGAATATACTCAGCATTAACTTACAGAGCGTTTATTCTTATCGTCTCGCTAAATATGGTAAAAAAGGCTTTTCTTAGTGCCAAAAAGTAATGAATGTGTAAAATTCAAAGTATCATAACGAGGTAAATTTTGGTTATTAAAAATGGGATTTAGAATGCTTTATTTATTAAAATATCGAGAAAATGTTTCTAAATGTATATTATAATACACGAGGACCACAAAAATGTTTAAATTTCGTAACTTTCTAAAGTATAACTATTTGAATGTAAAAAAAAAAAAAAATTTTGACGATGAAAAACAAAATGTGAAATCTTTTTTGAAAGTGAACTATACCTCCAAAATTTCCGGCTTAGGAATAAACTATTATTCAACTTTAAGAAGGGACACCCAATGCATGTGAGTAGTGGCGCCAACTTATGCTTACCAAAAGTCGCGAGCCCACCCAATAATTTGATCCCTCCGCCCACTCAGTTTCAATTGATTTAATTCGAAATTATTATTATTTTTTATTTAATTGTTGAAATGAAATTTGTATTTATTGATGTTCTCAAACTATTTTTGTTTGAAAAAATTGAAAGGACGTTAATTTAATTTACAGGATTATCGGTAATAAACAAGATAAGCGGATGTATATTTAAATTTATCTCAAAAACAAACTTCCAGCATGTTTTGCTACTTGTTTTGATATTTTGAATCGATAAAGCATTTAGTTGATTATAATGCATGCTTTTCTTGATACTTAATTATTTGAACTTTCAATAGTCAGCAATCCAAATGTAATTTAAAATAAAGAACTATAAGAACTCATAAGAATATAATTAAATTATAATAATTTAAAAATTTGCTTACAAAAAACATAATTTAATTTCGAATTATTATCTTTAGTTATTAGCTAGTCCCCTCTCTCTCACCACACACATACATATTAAGAAGGAAAAATATAAGTGTAATTTTGCACAAAAAGTTTTGAGCCCACCCAATATATTTGAAAAGTTGGTGTTGTACTGTATGGGAAGGAAAAAGAAAAGTTAGAAAATTATAAAACATTTTAAAAGTATAATAGTATATATATATATATATATATATATGCTTTTTTACTAATTTTTAGAAAAAGTAAAATGATGATAAGTTTATTAGATATGATCTCATACAAACAGAAGATAACTTAAATTTTCCTTAATACTATATAAAAAATAGTTGTACGCAGTCAGCAATACACAGATAAAAGTGTAAGTAGATACTAACGGCTAATCTACTTGTATCGCAATCGCCTTCCTTACGCAAGTAAAAAAGGACATGAACCTAATGAACCGTCTTCGATTACACTCAATCGATCAGCGTGAATTCGTTCTCTTCCACTATAGATAAGTTATTTTAGAATAAATAGATACGTGTAACTAACTCAAAGAAAATAAGTCGGAAATTTTACATCAAACGTGGCAAATGAGATGCTTTTTTTATTCTAACTAGTTTTTTAAATATTCAGTTCTAGATGCAATAGCTATTGTACTCTTATGGATTAATACAAAATTTATTACTATTGTATATACAGGGTGTTTCGCTACCAGACCGACAAACTTTGAGGGGTGATAGTAGACATAAAGACAAACATTATTAAATAGGAAACCATGGGGCGCAAACGTCTTCTGTAGGAGCTAGGGGTCATTAAAGTTTAGGGTCCAAAAATTCAAACGCTCATAAAAATTAGAAAAAAAGGTCGATTTGTTTGCGGTTTTCTCTAAAATCATTCTTTATATCACGATTTTTAATTTTTTTAATTTTAAAGATTAAGTTCAAAAATTGTCGATAGAGGGCGCTTTAGACTTTAGAGTAACGAACAAATACTTTTTGCCGTTCTTTTGTGCATAGGGTTGAAATTATTCTAAAGTTTAGAACTTAACTTAAATTTTAAGTCCAAAATCGGAAACATGGGTATCGGTTAACTGGCGAAAATTTAACTGTGAACCAAAGGGGGATTTTAAACGCTCATAAACACTGGACAAACGAATCTATTTTGTTGCGGTTTGCGTGTAGGTCATTCTCTTGGTAATTATTTTATTCAAAATGACGTACAGCTTTCATGTCCTCATTTTTTGATAGAGGGCGCTTCCGAGACATGTCCGACATTTCAATGGTTTTACTCCTGGGTGTTTCACTACCAGACCACCATACTTCCAGGAAGTGTAAGGGATGCAAAGATGACCGGAATCACACAAGAATGTAACGTTGAAAATTGCTTTTTTGCATATTACGTTTAAAAAACAGCAGAGAAAAAAACAACAGAAACAAACAGAGAAACAGCAACATGTTAAAGTGACAGAACAAAGTTTATTTAAAGGTTTTACTGCAAAAAGTGTTCGAAATTACGACCAGGAAAAGTCCGGCAAGCTTGACAGTGACAGTAGATGGCGCTGCGATTTTCTTGCGGTAGATGGAGCTGAACGGTAATGCGCGTGAAAGTTTCTCTCTCGTTGCGAAGCTCTATGTGGTTCCAGCATGATCGGGCTCTTCCACATTTTACCAATGATGTTCACCGATACCTCAACGTAACATATGGACAGCGGTGGATAGGTCGTGGTGGTCCGATTTATTGGCCTGCCAGATCACCGGACCTATCAAGTATGAGCTTCTTCTGCTGGGGTCACATGAAAAGTTGTGTGTATGAGAATCCCGTACCATCAATTAAAGACTTGGCAGCTCGTATTTCTGTAGCTTCCGGAAATCTATCAAAGATTCCAGGAATCTTTCAAAGCGTGAGGAGTTACATGCGATGCCGCTGTCAAGCATATCGAATTACTTTTGGTCGTAATTTCGAACACCTTTTCTAGTAAAACCTTTAAACAAACTGTTTTATGTCATATTAACGTGTTTCTGTTCCTCTGCTATTTTCTGTTGTTTTTTTCTCTGCTGCCTTTAACCATAACTCGCAAAAAAGACATTTTCAACGTTACATTCCTATGTGATTCCGAGTCGCTTTTCCATCCCTAACACTTCCTAGAAGTATGATAGTCTGGTAGTAAAACACCCAGGAGTAATGCCATTGAAATATCGGAGATATGTCGGAAGCGCCCTCTATGAAAAAATGAGGACACCACAGCTGTGCGTCATTTTGAATAAAATAATTACCAAGAGAATGACCTACACGCAAACCGCAACAAAATCGATTAGTTTGTCCAATGTTTATGAGCGTTTAAAATCTCCACCTCGGTTCACAGTTAAATTTTCGCTAGTTAACCGATCCCCATGTTTCCGATTTTGGGCTTAAAATTTAAGTTAAAGTCTAAACTTTAGAATAATTTCAACCCCATGCACAAAAGAACGGCAAAAAGTATTTGTTCGTTACTCTAAAGTCTAAAGCGCCCTCTACCGACAATTTTCGAACTTAACCTTTAAAATTAAAAAAATAAAAAATCGTGATATAAAGAATGATTTTGGAGAAAACCGCAAACAAATGGACCCTTTTTTCTAATTTTTATCAGCGTTTGAATTTTTGGACCTTAAACTTTAATGGCCCCTAGCTCCTACAGAAGACGTTTGCGCCCCATGGTTTCCTATTTAATAATGTTTGTCTTTATGTCTACTATCATCCCTAGATGTTTGTCGGTCTGGTAGCGAAACACCCTGTATTTAATTCAGTTATATGGAATTAATATGATTTCAACTAAAATAGGACATAATCACCATCGCAACCAAGAATCATTACCTATCACAGGATAGCACTGAATTAATTATGTATGATGAGATTTAACAGAATGAAGAAAATTTTATCAATATCTTTTTTAATTTTCATTCGATTTTTATAAAATTTAAAATGACTCAACAAAATTCTGCAACGATTATAGATATTAAACAGTTGAGTTTTTGTGCGCTGTTATATGCGGATGGACTAGGCGACGGTAATTGTTGCAATGTATTTACATAATTATGAACGCACTTAAAAAACAGAATATTAAAAAAAGGGTTAAAATAAATAATTAATTAAATAAATAAAGTATTTTAATAATTTGTTTATTTTATTTCTCTCTCTTTATTCTTTATTTAACTAATTCATTGAAAAAAAATTAAAGGATGATAAGTTTTTCAGATATGATCTCAGACAAACTGAATATAACATTTTCCTTAATACACTACTGGCCATTAAAATTGCTACACCAGGAAGAAATGCAGATAACAAAATGATATTTTTCGGACAAATATATTATGATAGAAATAACAAGTGATTAAATTTTCAAGAAATTTGGGTGCATGGATCCTGAAATATCACTACCCAGAACAACCACCTCGAGCAGTAATAAAAGTACTTATACGCTTGGGCATTGAGTTAAATAGAGATTAGATGGCATGTACAGATACAGATTCCCATGCAGCTTCAACACGATGCCATAGCTCGTGAACCGTAGTGACTGGCATATGGTTATGAGCCAGTCACCCGGCGACCATTCATGAGACGTTTTCTATTGGTGAGAGATCTGTGAAGCGCGCTGGCCAGGGCAACAGCCAAGCATTTCCCGTATCAAGGAAGGTCCGTACAATTCCGAAAACATGTGGTCGGGCATTATCCTGATGAAACGTAGAGTTTCGCAGGTCTCGAATAAAGGGTAGAGGTTGATTAGGGGTTGATACGGGTTGTAAAATTTCAGAAATGTAACGTGCACTGTTCAAAGTGCCGTTAATGAGAAAAAGGGATGACCGAGACGTGTATCCAATGGCACCTCATACCATCACGCAAGGGGATGGGCTAGTATGACGATGACGAATGCACGCTGCCAATGTTCGTCCACCACGATACCGCCAAACACGAATGCGACCATCATGATGTTGTAAATAGAACCTGGATTCATCTAAAAAAAATGACTTCTCGCCATTCGTGCACCCAGGTTCGTCCTTGATCACACCATTAAAGGCACTCCTGTCTATGACGCAGCGTCAAGGGAAGTCACAGCCATGGTCTCCGAGCTGAGAGTCCATGCTACAGCAAACGTGGTCGAGCTGTTCGTGCAGACACTTTTTGTCTTGCAAATGACCCCATTTCTTGACTCAGGGCTTGCCGTAGTTGCACGATCCATTACGGCCATACGGATAACATGCCTGTCTTTTCGGCTGCTAGTGATAGGGAGCCGTTGAGATCCCGTAGGGCGTTCCATATTACCGTCCGGAATTCATCGATTCCATATTCTGCAAACAGTCATTGGCTCTATACCAACGCGAGCAGCAATACTGCGAAACGATAAACCGCAATCCCGGTAGGCTACAATTCGAACTTTATCAAAGTCAGAAACATGCTTTTACGCATTTCTCCTTCTTACACGAAGCATCACAACAATTTTTTACCAGGCAACAACGCTCAAATGCAACTTCTATGTGAGAAACCGGCTGAACAATTTCCTAATTTAAACACATTGTAGGTGTCGCTACCGGCACCTGCTTTGTCAGAATGCGCTGAAAAGCTAACCATTTGCATATCACAGCATCTTCTTCCTGTCCTTTAAATTTCACGTCTGTAGCATGTCGCCTTCATGGTGTAGCAATTTTAATGGCTAGTAGTGTACTATAAAAAATAGTTGTACGCAGTCAGCAATACACAGATAAAACTGTAAGTAGATACTAACGGCTAATCTACTCGTTTCGCAGTCGCGTTCCTTACGCAAGTAAAGAAAGACATGAACCTAATGAACCGTCTTCGATTATACTCAATCGATCAGTGTGAATTCCTTCAACAGGATTCCTCTTCCTCTGTATATAAGTTATTTAAGAATAAATAGACAAGTGTAACTAACTCAAAGAAAATACGTCGGATGTTGTACTTCAAACCAGGCAAATGGGATACGTTCTTTATCAATATTCACATCTTGGTGCAGTAATTGTTATACTCTTATGAATGAATACAAAATTTATTACGATTCTATAGATTTAATTCAGTTATATGGAATTAGTGTGACTTCATCTGAAATAGAACGTAATCACCATGGCAACCTAAATTCATTACCTATCATGGGCAGCATTGAATTAATTATGTATGATAAGATTTGACAGAATGGAGAAAAATTTTATTAATATAATTTTAAATTTTGATTCGATTTTTATAAAATTTGAAATGACTCGACAAAATTTTGGAACGATTATATATGGCAAACGTCAAATCTTTCGATTGGGTAGTTTTTGAGCTATTATATGCGGAAAGACAGATGGACGGACCAGACAACAGCTATAGGCGCTACGTATTTACATAATTATGAATGGCATTTAAAAAACCAGAATATTAAAAAGCACCTTTTTTTTGCTTAATTTGCTTCATATGATCTCAGACAAAGAGAAGATAACTTAGATTTTCCTTAATACTATAACAAAATAATTGCACGCAGTCAGCAATACACAGATAAAAGAGTAAGTAGATACTAACAGCTAATCGACTCGTATCGCATCGCATTCTCTACGCAAGTAAAAAAGACATGAATCTAATGAACCTTCTTCGATTACATTCAATCGATCAGTGTGAATTCGTTCCACAGGATTCCTCTTCCACTATAGATAAGTTATTTAAGAATAAATAGATACGTGTAACTAACTCAAAGAAAATAAGTCGGAAATTTGTACATAAAACGTGACAAATGAAATGCGTTTTTATTCTAACTAGTTTTATTATTCAGATTATTCAGATCTAGATGCAATAGCTATTGTACTTTTATGAATGAATCCAAAATTTATTACTATTGTATATATTTAATTCAGTTATATGGAATTAATATGACTTCATCTTAAATAGGACGTAATCTTCTAGGCAGCTTAGAATCATTATCTTTTACGGGACAGCATTGCATTGATTATGTATGATAGGATTTGACAGAACGAAGAAAATTTTATTAATATCATTTTAATTTTGATTCGAATTTTTTTTTTTTTTTTTTTTTTTTTTTTTTTTTTTTTTTTTAATGTGAAATGACTCGATAAAATTCTGTAACGATTATATATCTGTAGCTTTCGGCAATAACCAGGTAAGGCACATTTTTAATATTTTGAGTAATTAACGTTTAAAGTTTTCAAATGTCTTTTTATCATTACTTTTATAAAATAGATTAGAACTTAATAATTTTCACTGCATTCAATTAGGATATAAGAACCTCTTTTTTCCCCCAAATAGTTATATAAAAATGCTTTGTATTAATTGAGAACCAATAAAAAAAATTTCAATTTTTAAATTAAAATTTATAGTCGCCCTATGACGGGAAGTAGTTGATTTTCATTTTTCAGTACTATGGCAGATGAAAGTACTCTTTTAAAGTTACATTTTATCAAATTATCTCAATTTTTTCAAAAATGTGCTTTACCTATTTATTATCCGAAGCCACAGATATATTAAATAGTTACGTAGTTTTTTTCGCTGTTATATACGGACAGACGGAACAGATGACGGCTATATGTGCTACGTATTTACATAATTATGATCGTACTTAAAAAACAGGATATTTTTACAAAAAAAAACAACTTCAGCGTATATATCTGCAAGCATAACCATAAAATACAGAATAGCGACACTAATGGTCACTTAGACTATTTCATTCAAATAAAAGAATCATAAAATAATGTGGTTTAGAGTAAAAGAGAAAATATGATAAGAAACATAATAAATTTTACAGCTGTATGCAGATGATTAAAGCTGTATTAATACAGTTGAAAGGTAGTATTAAAGTTCAGATTAAGCGAGCATCAGAGGTACATATCAAATTAAGAAATCCTAAAATCTTCGATTGTCTCTTACTCTTGGACTTCAAGTCCCTATTTCAATTTCTCCATGTCCCGAATTACTTCTTCTCCTATCTCTTCGACTCGCTTGGATTTTCACGGAGATTAATTTATTTTTAAAACTTCCGAAAAACTTGTCAATAATCTCTCATCATCTCCTTTTTTCTCTGTTGCTTGGAAATTACTTTTGTAATTTTCTTTCCTCTTTTCTTGTCTCTTTTCATTTTATTATAAGAAAAAAAATATATTTCTTTATGTTTTTCTTGTGTTTTGTCTTTTAGTTTTAATTTTAATTGCCTTATTTTCTTTTTCTTTTTTTTTTATTTACTCTTTTATTTTCCGTTAATTTTTTCTATCATTTTGGCAACACTATCCTCCTTTGCTTGTGCTTCTCTGTGATTGGTGTTTGCCTTTCAACTAGCGCCATCTGTCCCCTTCTTTCTAAGCTTTCCTTACTGTCTCTACAATTCAAGTGTGACTTTGTTCCCTTATGGACACCTGTTTACATTGGCTGATGAAGGGCTGTTAAAACTTACCACACGAAATACGCCCAGTGTTTTTTTTTCTTTGTTTTATGGTGATATGGTGGATAAATACAAAGTTTTATTACTTCTACATAATTTTTTAATGAAATTATTTCTCTATAATTTTTTAAAGTATATTTTTAAAAATTTCGTTAACAAAAGTTTATTATTATTATTATTATTAGTTTATTTTTTTTTTTTTTTTTTTTTTTTAAGGAAAAAAAAAACAGAAAATCCCTGATTGAGACTTCCTGAAAAAATTAAGTCGAGGTCTTTTATCCATATGTTGCTGAAATGTCCAAATCCCTAATGTTTCCGAAATAGCACCAACTCGTGAAACTCATTAACTCGTGCACTTATTTTCTGCTCCGCCAGGTCCATAGAGAATTGTTTATATTTTGTTGGTTTAGCCCAAATCTTTTAAATTTGTTATATCGTGTCGGTCGGTCCGTTTAACTTTTTTTTTTAATCGTAACATCCGTTTTATTGCCCGGCCTGGCCCGTTTGAAAGTTTTTATGCATTCTGCCAGCTTCGGACCAGGCTCGAATCCTTGCGAATAAAACTTTGTATGAAGGAAAAAAATCGCTATAAAAAACAATATTATCTAAATAATATTATCATAAAGGATTATCCTTATCAGTTTCAGTATGTGAGTTTAGTAGTATGAGATTTTGTTTATGCTTGCATGATAAACTTTCAAAGACAAATTCTGCAAAAAAATTTTTTTTTTTTAAATCTTCCTTTTGATTTTTTTAAAGCATATATAGTTAAGCTTCCTTAATGCAAACTAGATTTAAGGAAATAATTAAAAGCTCAACATTTATAATTAAGAATGTTTATTTAATTTCCAGTGATAATTATCCTTTTTTTTTATTTATCGCCATTTTTCACAGTGAAGCAGAATTTTAAAGCGTAGAAAAATTTCAGTATTAGCAGCAAGCTATTTTTAAAAGGACTCGCGCATTTTACATGCTTCATAAAATTGCGATGAAAAGTCAGTTTTAATGGGAGAATTTTAATAGCTTTGCATAATGAGCTTTTTATGTGGAATGTATGACTAAGGCTAGAAAATAACGCAGAATAAGTTTCGTTTTTCTTCCAGTAAATAATAAAAAAAGGGAAGGATGTATAAAATATTAATAAATATTACAGCAATTTGAACTTTCATGAATTTCAATGAATAAAATCTATGGACTTTTTTAATGCAATAATCACATTGCATTAAAAAAACTTCATGCAATGTGATAAGAATGCAAATATTTATATATTGAGTGTTTCAAAAGTTTGAAGGAAAAATAAAATACGATTAAAAAAACCTACGGATGGGAGAAACTTGAGATCTGCTGTTAATTCTAATTTTTTGATACATAGGATTTTGTACGGATGAAAAACAAAATTTAAAATCTCGTTGTTACAAGACGTTGCTGCAAATAAAGAAATGCGAAGGTTTATTTGTGTAATATACATATGAATCGGTCATTTTGAAAAGGGGTCAACCTCCTGTTCAATAGCATAACATTTGACCCCTTTTTTTTAAATAACCAATATACATTTTCTTTCTTTTCTTTACATTTTTTTCTGGAGGAATTAAAACTGCAAATCCTTTATCTGTCTATCATCATATTTCGTTACTTAGTACAGTTGCATGATGCAGCATAAAACAATACATACACAGTATTGAATGCGACTTAATCAGTAATGGTATTTTTCAGCGCTCTTAAAAATTGGTACTTTTTTCTATAATCACGTGAGTTTAATTTTCATGACGAATTTTTCACTGTGTAAATTATATGCATACTATACCTTCATTGAATTAATAGAAGTTCGTGCTCTTTAGACTTTAAACTATTTTTTTTCTTTTCATTCAAATTCGCCAATAATGAAAACAACTAATTAAAAAATATTTATAAACACTGTAAGCCGGACCGTTAGATTATCTTTTTATCTGGTTTTTCTTTTACTGTTTTTTTGAGGAACCTCGCTGCACTACGTAACGGAATGCACACTAACATCCATATACAGTAAAACTTCTAAATAACGGACACCTCGGGAACGCAGAAATTGTCCACTATTCGGAGGTGTCCGCTATTGGGAAAACCTAAGGGATTCAAAAATCGCTAAGAAATGCTTAATGTTTCATTAATTTACTTTTATATGCCCTAAAACCTCTATTATATAATTAGTCATAAATTAAAATTATTTTTTAATCAATAAAATTGAAATAAATTTGTGCACACTTTTCTCCACTGTTTATTATATTCGCGCGAAATAATCTGTTACAAAAGTTTACTTTTGCTTGCGAATAAATGTAATTTGTTTTTCTATGTGACATTATTGGACATTGTAGAGTTCCGGGCGGGAAGGGAAGGATTGCACTTTTTGACCTTTAAAAGCATACAATCTCAAAATATTCTTGTGTGACATTTCAATGCTCTGGGAGATATTCCTCCCATAGCAACACCCTGAATTTAGGACTGAACGTGGGAGGGGGCGGGGGGGGGGGGTCCCCAACTCTTTATCTACATTTATCTGTGATCACAAAATTTGTGACACGTTGTCCTGATAAATTCAGAGGCCTTTATGCTTTTTTTTTTTTTTTCTCTCTTTAAAACATATTTTTACATCCTTTATCGCCGAATAAAGTGTCCGCTATTCGGAATGTCCTTTATTCAGAGGTTAAACATACAAAAATTTAGGTTTTGGGAGTGAGGATTGGAAAACTGTCCGTTAAATAGAGGTGTCCGCTATTCGGGAGTGTCCGTTATGGAGGTTTTACTGTACCACATCAGAATCTCCAGTACGATAAGGCTCTCTTCATGGTTCAAAATAATAAGAAAACAACCAGCACTATTAAAAAAAATCATAACCTGCGTAACACTGATTGAAAACAATCAAGGTCTTTTCCAAATGCCTCCACGGGACCTTTTATATGATAATGATGATGTTCGATGGAATTAATCAAACTTTTACTTTAAAAGAGTTACAGAATTAGTGTTACTGTTAAAGAAAATACGTCTGTAAAGCACTCAGCTCGTCTATTTTACTATTGTTACCTATATTTATTTCATTATTTCAATTGCTTTTTGTTACCAACATTAATTTTATTACTGCATAATTATTCTGTTATATATTTTTTTTATAAACATTGTTGAGTGGGGCTAGTTGAGCTCAAACCAATTAGTAGGCCTCCCCACCTGGCTGAATCTGAATTTGCTCTTTACTTTTAAAGTACCAGCATAAATACATTCAACAGATTCCGCCGAAGGGGCCACTGCAGTGAAACTCCCCGATCGGGATATCCCATGCCAACCTATGGAAAAAAATTGAAGAATGATGATTCATTACCTAATGTAATTATTAAAACATTGTTTCTGCCAACAGAAAGTAGACGACAGATGCAGATCATGTGCATTTAAAAAAAAAAATGTTTACGTAAATTTTAAATGTCTTTACGAAGATCACAAAATTTAATCAAATGAAAGTGTGAAAGTTTATAAGGATTGTTTATATACTTAAAATTTATGGGGACAGTTTTGAAAAAACGCATATCATCGACATCTGGCATGATGGTAAAAACAGCATTTTAAATATTATATTAGGTAATGAGTCATCACGCTTCAAAGTTTTCCTGTAGGCTACCATAGGATTTCATGATTGGGGGGTTTCACTGCAGCGGGACCTTAATTGTCACACATTGATTCTACACAATTTACTTTAGTAAATCGGCATCAACTCAGTATTAGAAATAATATTTTGATATTTTTGATATTTTATTTATAACATTTCGACCTAACTGAATGATTAAACGGTGCCAATTGAACAGTGTGATAAATAACCGAAATCTGCAGAAGAATGTGTTTGTGTGCGTGCACATTTGTGTGTGTGTGAGAGAGATAGAGAGACAAAGGTTCCAAACAAAAATTTCTCGGAGTATTATGTCTATTAACATGTAACATTTCCATACCTTTCTTAATTAAAATTTAATAAAAAAATTACTACATTTATATTAATTATACATCTTAGACATGTTAAAAAAAAGCTCAGAAATTCTCTAATTCTACTAGTTTAAGCAGTATGGGGTCAATAATACGCATTTACATTAATTCGATAATGGATAATATAATCTATCCGCATCTTATCGCTTAAAAAAGACACGTAAAAACGCAAGCAAAAAAAGACCTGAACCTAATGAACCTTCTTCCATTACATGCTATCGATTGATATGAATTTGCCCCAAAGAATTTCTCTTATGATATGTTCAAGAATAAAAAGATACATATAACCAATCCACTTTCAAAAAGGAAAAAAAGGAATACTTTAGAAGGAAATACTTTTGGTTTTTTTCATTTGTTGAGTTTCAGTAAAAGAAATTGTATTTAAAAAAATAAATAAGGAATTAATATTTATAATTAAAAATCTACTTTTTCTCCAATGCTAATAACTTTTATATTTCTGCACTTTTTCTAAAATAAAATAGAGGTTTATATCACATCATGAGAAAACTTTCTATGTTAGCATTTTTTTCCGCGGAGACTGACATGTTTTTTATGCCTCATAAAATTTTAATGAAAAACATTATCCACTTCATGAAAGACTCTTTATTTATTAAAATAGTTTTAATATGAATTTTAATAGCTTAGTGCAATGAGTTCTATGAGTAACGAGAATTTTCACATAAAAATGTGGAAATTCTCGTTATAATAGGAAAATAACTCAGAATTTTTTTTCGGTTAATAATAATAAAAATTAATAATGATAATAATAATAATAATAATAATAACAATAAAAGAAGAATAAGTAAATGTATAAATATTTTTAATTGTGATATTCATGGCAACTCACTGTTATTAAAATTAATTTATATTTATTTAAGTTATTTTCGCTTAAGTTACAAAAAAGGACTGCTTGGGTTTTGCTAACGTTAATTTTAATTCTCCATTTTTGGAACCATTTAGAAAGAATTATAAGGTGGCGATTAAGGGCTACTGATTTCCTAATACTGACAAATTGACTGATTCTGATACTGACAAATTTCTGATTTCTATGGGTCGTAAAAACACAAGTATAGTCTGCGAATTTTGCACGATGAGTAAAGGGATGATTTGGCGTATAGTTAATGAAAAGATTAAATAAAATACCCGAAATACGGGAGTCTTGGGGGATACCGAAAGGAGCAAAAAAGGGTTCTAGATAATTTATCTTGGTACTGCTTGATTATCCCGTTGACCAAAAGACTACGCCAAACTATAAGATTAAATGCCAATATTGGGAGATCGTGAATGTCACATTCATGGCATTAAATACGATACACGTGTTTCAAACGCCATTAAAAGATTTTTATTTCGATTTTTTATTTGTATTTTTATTAATTATTCTACTAATTATTTGTTTTTTCATTATTTAAAATAAAACTTATGTCAGTATATGATAATTTGGCTATCAGTTTGGCGATTTGTATAATTTGGCGAAATTAGTTGACGGGATAACCAAGTAGTACCTTTACCTTTAGCTCCCACGTGAAAATTCCTGTCTAGCAGGTAATGAAAAATAAGTGTAATTAGAAAAAGGGGGGATTGTAATTTACTAATTTATAAATTAACTCAAACATCCAAACTCTATCAAAAGCTTTTTCAATGTCCAGAAATACAGCAACTGTGAAACTTTCGTTAATTTTGGCAGTAGTTGTATGTTCTGTCAAACGGTAGACTTGGTGAGGGGCTGAAAGACCCTCCCTAAATCAGTATTGGTCGGGTACCTTATATCATTATTATTAATACGGTCATTGAGATATTGAGCAATGAATGCTTCAGCAAGTTTACTTAAGGAATTTAATAAGGAAATGGGTCGGGTGCTGGTAGGATTTTCAGGAGGTTTGTTACTTTTAAGAATAGGAACAATAAAGGCCGTTTTCCAGTTAAGTGGAAAATACGAGAACTTAAATAAGCTATTAATAAGAAGGGTTATTTTTGGAACACAAGAGGTAGGTAAAGTTTGTCGAGCAATAATTTATTCCATGACAATCACAACCCGAAGATCAAGTTAGAATACTTGTTTCTTCCATGATAAGGATTTAGAATTCAGGGGGATAAATGTCCAAAATTGTTTACCGATTTCCAAATCGGAAATGTAATATTGACTTATAGATTTGGCTTTTCTTCGAATCAAAAGTACAGTACGTTATAGCCAGAATAAGGCTTTTGAATAGTCCGTTATAGCCAAAGTTGATCAATAAATTATATAGGACTTCATCTAGGACCAAATATCTGGGTACGTTATAAACAGAAGTAAGTTATATCCGAGATACGTTATAACCGGTGTCGACCGTATTTGTATCGACACCAGTTTACAAGTATACGCGATCGGAAAATGTTGATAGAAAATGTTGATGGGTTTTAATTATTTTTAAATTTCTCATTATGGAAGAATAAGAGTTTAATAGCGTAAAAAAATTCCTTTATCACAAGCTATTTTCGAGGCAATTCTCGCGTTTCTTATGCGTCATAAACTTTCAATGAAAACTATTATCTAATTAATAAAAGAGTCTGTTTATTAAAATAGTTTTAATATGAGAAGTTTAAAAGTTTTTCATGTGGAATTTCCGGGTATGGAGCTAAAAAATGATATCCCCCCCCCCCTCCTTCTAAACATCAAAAAATATATTATAAAAAGGAGGAAAGATTCCAATAAACTTTATCGGATACTACAATAGATAGATCTCTTAATTTCTTTTTCTTTTAATTATTGTTATACATCAGCTATAAAATAATATGTTCCTTGAATAAATAACGGAGGATACTGTGATGTGAAAAAAATTTCATGGGATAATGGTCAAGTAAATGCTCTTACAACTACTACATAAAAATGAATGGCTAAATATTTTTTTAGTAAAAAATTGTAATAGAGAAAAAGAATGCATATAAAACTCATTTAATATTACGACAGTTTGTTCCTGAGTATTTTTTTAGCATCAGCTGTAAAAATATTTGTTTTCATTTAATATATTAAAATTTAATAACAGTGAATAAAACTTATGAGATGTGGTTATTAAAAAAAAATGATTTCGTAACTCATGCAGAAAAAGAAGTTCGAATCTAAAGAATAGTACGTTATAGCCAGATTAAGGCTTTTGAATAAGTCCGTTATAGCCAAATTTGATCAGTAAATTATATAAGCCTTCATCTAGGACCAAATAGCTGAGTATTCCAGGGGGGAGTGCCCTTCGTGGGGTCTTTCTAAGGGAACCTAACCCGTATTTACGCAAGGCTCGAAGAAAACCACGAAAACTCCGAACGGTTAGGCCGACGGCCGCGATTAGGTTCGTACCCAGCACCTGCCGTCTACCAGTTGAGAGGTCCAAACCTCTCGGCCACTGGTGGGGCCATTATAACCGGTGTCGACCGCATTTGTATCGAACCTATTTTTTTTTCTTTTTTTTTTTCAGTGAAGTTAATTCGATTTTAAAATTAAAGAATTAACCTTTATAATTAAGAATCTTCAGTTAATTAACAAGTTTCAATAATCTTTAAATTTCTCATTATGAAGGGATAAGAGTTTTATAGCGTAGAAAATCTCCTTTATCACAAGCTATTTTCGAGGCAATTCTCGCGCTTCGTATGCGTCATAAAATTTCAATGAAAACCATTATCTAATTAATAAAAGAGTTTGTTTATTAAAATAGTTTTAATACAAGAAGTTTAAAAGTTTTTCATGAGGAATTTCCGGGTACGGCAAAAAAATTATGAAGATATTTTTTTTCTTCAAAACAGAAAAAAATCTATTATAAAAATGAGGAAGAATGTCAATAAACTTTCTCGGATATTACAATATCTCGTTCTCTTTATTTCTTTTTCTTTTAATTATTGTTATATATCAGCTTTAAAATAATGTGTCCCTTGAGTAAATAACAAAAAAAAAAAAACTGTGATTATGGCGGAGTAAATGATCTTATAATTACTAATTAAAAATGAATCGTTAAATAATTTTTAGCAAAAAATTATAATAAGGAAAAGGAGTGCAGTTAAAATGTATTTAACATTATAAGAGCTCACCCCTGAGTGAATTTTTCTTGAGCATCAGCTATAAAACTATATTTGTTTTCGTTTAGTACATTAAAATAAAATAACACTGAATTAAACTTATGAGATGTGGTTATTAATGAAACAATTTTAAAGCTCACTCATTAAAAAAAAAAAATAAAAAAAATAAAAATAAAGAAGAAGAAGAAGAAGAAGAAGTTTTGCAAATCTAATTTTTTTTTCAGTAAAGTTAATTTGATTTAAAAATTAAAGATTTAACATTTATAATTAAGAACCTTCATTTAATTCCCAAGGTTCAATTATTTTTAAATTTCTCATTATGGAGGAATAAGAGTTTTATAGCGTAGAAAAATTCCTTTATCACAAGTTATTTTCGAGGCATTTCTCGCGTTTCGTATGCGTCATACAATTTCAATGAAAACCATTATCTAATTAATAAAAGAGTCTGTTTATTAGTGTTCATTCTAGGCCATTTTTGAAGGGTGCAGCACCCTGCCCTTTTTCAAATTTACAAAATGCACCCTGCCCTTTTTAAAAGTAGTTAAATGCACCACTGGTTTACCCAGAAATTTTTAATAAATATTTTTTTTTAATTCCATAGTGTTTCTAAATTTGTGTGCCCAAAAATGAGATTTTTTCATTTCTTTAAGAAAAACAACATAAAACTATTGAATCAAGTTTTAATTTAATTGCAATTTGAATTTTTATATCATAAAATCATTCAAAATTAATGTTACTTGATTTATCATATTTAAAAATTATGTGTTTCATTGCTTTCTTTTTTCCCCTTCTAAAGGCAATAACAATTTTTTTTTCTGGCAAAAGTGCCCTTTTCTGCTGCACTAGTGCCTTTGGTAGTGAATAGCACCATGTCCTTTTTATTTCTAGAGTGAACACTATGTTTATTAAAATAGTTTTAATACAAGAAGTTTAAAAGTTTTTCATGTGGAATTTCCGGGTACGACAAAAAAATTATGAAGATATTTTTTTCTTCAAAACAGAAAAAAATCTATTATAAAAATGAGGAAGAATGCCAATAAACTTTCTCGGATATTACAATATCTCGTTCTCTTTATTACTTTTTCTTTTAATTATTGTTATACATCAGCTTTAAAATAAAATGTCCCTTGAGTAAATAACAAAAAAACTGTGATAATGGCGGAGTAAATGATCATATAATTACTAATTAAAAATGAATCGTTAAATAATTTTTAGCAAAAAATTATAATCAGGAAAAGGAGTGCAGTTAAAATGTATTTAACATTATAAGAGCTCACCCCTGAGTGAATTTTCCTTGAGTATCAGCTATAAAACTATATTTGTTTTCGTTTAGTACATTAAAATAAAATAACACTGAATAAAACTTATGAGATGTGGTTATTAATGAAACAATTTTATAGCTCACTCATTAAAAAAAAAAAAAAAAAAAAAAAAGAAGAAGAAGAAGAAGAAGTTTTGCAAATTTAATTTTTTTTCAGTAAAGTTAATTTGATTTAAAAATTAAAGAATTAACATTTATAATTAAGAATCTTAATTTAATTCCCAAGGTTCAATTATTTTTAAATTTCTCATTATGGAGGAATAAGAGTTTTATTGCGTAGAAAAATTCCTTTATCACAAGTTATTTTCGAGGAATTTCTCGCGTTTCGTATGCGTCGTAAAATTTCAATGAAAACCATTATCTAATTAATAAAAGAGTCTGTTTATTAAAATAGTTTTAATACAAGAAGTTTAAAAGTTTTTCACGTGGAATTTCCGGGTACGGCAAAAAAATTATGAAGACATTTTTTTTTTTCTTCAAAACAGAAAAAAATCTATTATAAAAATGAGGAATAATGTCAATAAACTTTATCGGATATTACAATATCTCGTTCTCGTTATTTCTTTTCCTTTTAATTATTGTTACACATCAGCTTTAAAATAATGTGTCCCTTGAGTAAATAATAAAAAAACTGTGATAATGGCGGAGTGAATGATCTTATAATTACTAATTAAAAATGAATCGTTAAATAATTTTTAGCAAAAAATTATAATAAGGAAAAGGAGTGCAGTTAAAATGTATTTAACATTATAAGAGCTCACCCCTGAGTGAATTTTTCTTGGCCATCAGCTATAAAACTATATTTGTTTTCGTTTAGTTCATTAAAATAAAATAACACTGAATTAATCTTATGAGATGTGGTTATTAATGAAACAATTTTATAGCTCACTCATTAAAAAAAAAAAGAAGAAGAAGAAGAAGTTTTGCAAATCTAATTTTTTTTTTTTTTTCAGTAAAGTTAATTTGATTTAAAAATTAAAGATTTAACATTTATAATTAAGAACCTTCATTTAATTCCCAAGGTTCAATTATTTTTAAATTTCTCATTATGGAGGAATAAGAGTTTTACAACGTAGAAAAATTCCTTTATCACAAGTTATTTTCGAGGCATTTCTCGCGTTTCGTATGCGTCATATAATTTCAATGAAAACCATTATCTAATTAATAAAAGAGTCTGTTTATTAAAATAGTTTTAATACGAGAAGTTTAAAGGTTTTTCATGTGAAATTTCCGAGTAAAGATAAAAAATGACGGGATTTTTTTTTTCCCAAGTAGAAAACATGTATATATTATAAAAAGGAGGAAGTATGCCTATAAACTTTATTGGATAACAATAGCTCGATCTCTTTATTTCTTTCATCTTTTAATAATTGTTATATATCAGCTATAAAGTAATATGTCCCTTGAGTAAATAATAAAGAAACTGCGATGTGTAAAGAGTTTCATGGGATAATGGCCAAGTAAATGCTCTAATTACTAGTTAAAAACGAATCGTTAAATAATTGTTAAAAAAAATTATGATAAAGAAAAGACTACATAAAACATAAAACTTATAACATAAAACTTACATAAAATATACACAAAATACATAATACATAATACAAAATAATACATAAAACTTATATAGTATTACAACCCTGAGTGAATTTTTGTTGAGCATCAGCTATAAAAATATTTGTTTTCATTTAGTACATTAAAATAAAATAACACTGAATAAAACGTATGAAATGTGAATATTAATGAATTCAATTTCGGAAACAGAATTTGTATAAATGTCTTAATTTTCTTAAATCACTGTAACTTTGCGAACTAGATTTATAATTGATTTACCGATTGAAAAATCGTGTCATAAATTATTCTAGTATGATTTCGTATGCAGCGTTTTCTGCAGTTTCCATATATTGACCTTCGATTTATTCTGTTGAGCTGATCCATAGTATCAGACCAGATTATATGATCGTTGAGGTTATTTTGGTGAAATAGTCCGCCAGTGTTCGTGTCCGGGATGGCTCAGTTGGAAGAGCATTGGCGGCTTCAGCCAATACCTCCCTGATTCGAATCCTGACCAGGACTTTTTTCCCCCACATGGAAAATTTACATCTGTTATATTTGCGAAAATAGTCTCAAAATTTCCTGCAATCTTCCAATTTAAAAAAAAACAAAAAAAAAAAAAAAAAGTCAAATAATAGAAAAATATCTTTAAATCCCAGAGGAGGAGTGGGGTGAATAAAGGCGCCTTATGTTGAGAATAGTTTTGTCCTTCTTGACAAGATTTTTCTGTCTATATGCTGTATATCCTTCCTTCAACTCAAGACCGCATTTTGCAAATCACAGGCATGTTCCAGCAATTATGCTGCAATCATCTTTCCATTTCAGAAACTTAATTTTTATGTACATCTTATTTTCCTCAAATCACAATAATTTCGTGAAACATAAGGTCGAAATTTCCTGAAATCCCCCTATCAAAAGACGTAAAATTCTTAAAATAGTAGAATGTTTTCTTCAAATCACGGTGGTGGACCAGCACCTAGTTTGAGAATAGTTTTGCCTTTCTTGACAATATTCCTATATGCTATATGTCCGTCTTCTGCGCCAAATTTCAAGTTTCTGGATCAGCTGGAAGTATCCTATAGGTTTTGTGACAAAATCTACACGGTAATTCCAGTTAATTTTATCCATGATCTTGAAATTTGGCAAGAAGTATAGACTTATAGTACACGGAGAAAGATTTGAAAATCATTAATTTATAATTCTATGTCGATTTATTATGGCCGAACTAATGAATTTAAATAATCGGGATTAACGCTAAATTAACATATTATAGTGAAATCTTTTCCCTATTTGTCAAGAAACTGGGTACTTACAAAGCTTTTAAAAGATAGAAAACCAACGATTATAAATCACCGATAGTAGATTCGAAACAGCTGTTTACTCCCTTTTTATACTTTATTTGTGCATTTATAATCGTTGGTTTTCTATCTTTTAACATTTTTGCACAAAGGCTTTATTTACTATTTTAATACAAAGCTTATGTTGTAATATGTCATAACAGTGCGGCTTACGGAACCCAGAGAATGAGAACTCTACTTGCATTTGTCCTGTTTATATATATATATATATATATTGTGTAACTCATGAATTTCCATAATGGAGACTAACGCCAAATTAACATATTATAGCGAAATCTTTTTGCATATTTGTCGAGAAACTGGGTAAGCTGCTATCAGATTCACCAACATTTCGAACAACTTTTGAGCCAACACTTGATTTCCTCCAATTTTTCGTGAAATATTGTCTGTACACCTAGTGTGATAGCAAACAACAATATCCTAAGTTTTTTATCCACAGATAAAAAAAGTCTGCACTAACCGCGATTTTTTTCGCCAATTTTCAACATTTCAACCAGTCCGAGATAAGCGATTGATACGAATAGGCGATAAAAATTAATGGCTGGTACTAGTAGTACTGGTTTTCCTCCGACTTTAGCCATGATAATTGTAACCTTTTTCTCCCTTTGAACTGGGAAAAATTGGGGTTAAAATCCGCTGAATAGTTTGTTGCTCGAAAAATTTGCGAATCTGATAGCAGCTAGACAAAGCTTTTGTATAATATGGCACAAGGGTATGGATTAAGGAATGCAGAGGATGAGAATTCTATTTGAACTTGTCTTGTTTTGAGAAAAATAATTATACGGTATTTCCGGGTGACCTGACCTTATAACCTTGGAATTCGGCAAAAGAGAAAGTTTTATAAACATTAGAAAGAATCCAAAAGGAAAAATACGAAAATGATTAATGATTAATTCTTTGTCGATTTAATGTGTAACAAACTCAAGAATTCCCATAATCGGGACTAACGCATAATTAATGCATCGCAGCGGAATCTTTTTCATATTTGTCAAGAAACTATGTATTTTACAAAAGTTTTTGTATAATATGGCAGAACGGTACGAATTACGGTACCCAGGGGGTGTTACTTATCCTTTTTTTTCTTTTTTTTAGGGGGGGGGGGGAGAAAAATAGATATTAGAAAGAATCCGAAACAGAAAATCTAAAAATCATTAATTTATAATTCTATATCGATTTATTGTATGACAAACCCATGTTTTCCATAATCGGGACTAACGTCAAATTAATATATTGCAACGGAATTTCTTGAATATTTATCTAGAAACAAGCTACTTACTAAGCTTTAATATACCATGAAATAAAGGAACGGAAAAGTTCGATTCCTACTCGAACTTGTCCTTTTTTACCTCATTTTAATTTTATTCAAACCCTTAAAAATAACCTTGACCTTAAAAATTGTATTGGAAGACTTTGTGCTTTATTTTATAAACCGAAAATTTCATAACTTTTTATGGAAATAGGGGGGAAAATATTTATTAATATGACAAAAATAGTAATCCCATGTTTTGAATACTAACTATGCATGTCATTATGGTTATTTCTACCTAACTATAAGACATACTGTTAAATTAAAATTCAATAATCTAAATAATAATAATAATAATAATAAAGTTAAGTGTTTCAAGTACGTGTGTTACATAACTTTTTTTTTAACCGAAACAAACATATTGCTCTCAGAAAGAATTGATTCCTCTCTTTAAAATAAAATAATAAACAGATGAAAAGCTCGATAAGTTTTTGTATTTAATTTTAATTAAAAAAGAAAATAAATCTGAACGCCACAACTCTTGTTGTAAATTCCATACATAAAATTTAAAAAACATCTGCTGTTTTTTTTTTCTTTTACTCTCTCTTTTTTTTTTTTTCTTTTTTTTGTGAATCTAGTTTTTTTATATGATTCTCTTTAAGAGCTTTTTCTCTTAGTTTATTAATGTTTTTTAATGCACAAATTTTTTACCGATTTTTATTTTATATTCCTTTGTATTTTGAAAATTAACAATTTGTGTCTATTGTAAAAAAGGGTGAATTAATATTAATAGCTTAAAAACAAAAATATTTTTTAAAATCTCTAATGAGAATTCGATACTTCCAGTTTAAGATTATTTTTTGTATCTATTTTTCATTTCTTTTGATGATAGTTATAAATTTGAATCATTTATTTATTTGAATTTTATATACAATTTATTGTTTTGGTCTTTTAAAAGTTATTGTTTTATAAGTAATATTATTATAATGATGCTTTTAACTCAATAATCGAATGCCACGAGACTGCACTATAAGAAATTTGTAGCGTATTGTATCAAATTGAACTTTTATTAAAATAAATAAAAAATAATTGATTCAACTGAGGATACAAATTTAAAAAAAAATGACAGAAAATCTAAAAATAAAAGAAAAAAGGATTTTTTAAATATGAATTTTTTTTGCCATTTTGATACTAATATTACTTATTTATTTATTTTTTTTATTTTTTTTTTTTTTATTTTATTTTATTTTATTTTATTTTTTTTTGCATGGGTTTTTATTGAATTGTTTAAAAAAAATCACGTTTATAAACATCGAATTTTTACAAACTTATTTATTACCGCATTTACTCGAATATATCGCGCATGAGTGTATAAAGCGTACCCAGTATTTTAGAATCGCGATATTTTGTATCTCGTATATAACGCGCACCATAAATCTGACATGCAAGGAAATTAATAATCAAATGAATTTCAGTAAAAAAAATCGAAACAAATGTTACGTCAGGCTAGAAATTAGATTTTGTAGAAATTAGATTTTCTAGAAAGTAGATTTTTTTCTGATTTTGTGTAGAAAGTTAGTGTTATGATCGAGGCTAATGAAAAAGACAGTCTACCGCGGTGCATTCCAAGTATCTTTTTTTTTTTTTTTTTTTTTAACAAATTGCTAGAATGAGGTAGTGCTCTATTCGTGCACCCGCTTTGGTGTATTTGAGCATCACGTGATTCCAGCGGTCTGTAAAAAGAGATACGTGGAATGCACCGCGGTAGCCTGTCTTTCTCGTTAGCCTCGGTTATGATATGGTGACGTCACTTGCAAACGAAATACTTAAAAACGTCTACATTGTTTAAAAAAAAAAAAAAAAAAAAAAAAAACTGTATATTTACAAATGTAAGGTTGCACAAATCTTTATTCTTCCTAAAGTTTTATCCGTACACTGTAAAAAACAAAAGAGAGAGAGAGAGAGAGAGAGAGAGAGATTTACAAAACTAGTTTTTGTAAATCTATAGAAATAGAAGAACCTTGGAAGAGTTTATTGTACATCCCTATTTGGGTTTATATTATGTTTTTTATCAGATTACAAAACATTTATATGTTTATTTCCTTATTTATTTATTTATTACAGAAAAAAACATGGATAAATATTTTTTTCTTCCATTTTCATTAAATAATTTCACTTAAAAATCACAACTAAAATGCAGAAAAACAAATTTTAAAAGAATATTTAATAATAATGAAATTAATTTAAAATGATTAATTAATGATTACTGGATGGTTAAAAACTTATTGTAATGAACAATTAATTATGAAAATAACTATCCATCACTGAAAGTAATTAAAGTCAGATTATCACGTTAACGTCGCTTTATTTCCAAAAATTTATAATTAAGTTACGTGAATCTATATTTTAAAAACATTATAATTAGGTTTTAACCAGACTTGCAAGACGTGATTTTAGAGAAATTATTTAATTACCGATCAATTTTATATTTCTCAAAAGAATAAATAATTGAAAATAAATTATAACATAATTCACAAGTTTTAATACGCATTTTTGAATATTTAATGCAACAAAATTCAATGTTTGGAAGGAACTGACATAGTTTTATTACGTAAAATTTACCTTTCTGAATACATTTGAATAAGTCTTTAAAAGCAATTCATATAACTTTATTTTATTTAAAAAAATCGTCAAAAATTAATGTAATTTATGTATGGATATAGAATAAAGTAATTTTATACGAAATTATTTAATCATATACGGAAAATTACTTAAAGTAATAATATTCCTTTATCATTAGTAATAATTTCCTTTATCATTAGTTTATTGATGCCATTAATTGGTAGTAAATTTATAGATTGATAGTATTTGATAGTATTTTCATCAAAACATAATGAAATTTATATAGATAAATGTAGAATAGAACAATTTTATGCGAAATTCCGGTGAAATATATTAAGTTCTATCTAAAATGGAAAATTTAATCGTATACTGAAAATTACCAACAGTAGTAATAATAGGTTTCAGTATCATTAGTTTATTAATATAGCAATTAACAGTAAAATGGACAAAAAATTTAACTAAATGTAATTAAGTAAGCGTAATAGACATGTACCAAAGCATTACAAAATGGTATAAGTCGGTAGAACTTTAGTTTTTAATCAAAAGTAATGTACTTATATGTACATCGAGTAGGTGTAATAATGAAGGAGCGACTGAAACAGATTTATAAGATCGAATACGAAATTGAATTTCGGTAACTTTTCTATTTACAGCCGAAAACGGAAATGAAAGTGACCAATTTAAAAAAATAATAATAATAATGTATACATAAATATGTATAATTATTAATAAAAAATTATTTAAAAAATTATTATACTAATAATATTAATTATAATAATAATATTAATAATAATTAATAATACTACTAATAATTATAACAAATTTTATTTCTTTATTAGATATACGCATAAATAAAAAATAAAGTACACATAATTCACAAACTTTAACATTTTTAAATATTTAATGAACAAATTTATAGAATGTGCGAAAATTATAGAAGTAGTTTTTTCCTTTTTTTTTTTTCTCTCCCACAAAATTTATCTTTCTGAATACATTTGAATAAGCCTTTAAAAATTATTTATACAAATTTAATATATAAAAAAATATTTTCATCAAAAATTAATACAATTTAAGTACGTTATATAGATATTGAATATAATAATTTTATACGAAATTCTAAGAAAAGATATTATCATGTTTTATCTAAAATGAAAATTTTATCGTAGAGTGAAAATTATGTAAAGTAATAATAATAAATTTACATATATTAGTTTATTAAATAACAATGGTTAGTAAAATGTACACAAGTATAATTAAATGCTTTATGTACACGTGATCAACAAAAATATCAAAACGTATCCAACCACAGCCCAGGGGTGCAGAAAATGTTTTTACTCCCAACTTTTCCCCCAATCCATATAAAAATTTCCCTAAACTTTTACGATAGTTATAGACTTACATAAATTCTGTATTACTGTAGGTATAGATTTTTTTTCCAAACTTTCTTAATATATACTCGAGTACATATTATTTTAATTTTGTGAAAGTCACCATACGGATATTTCTAATTGTAGTTGAAATTTCTCTGTCTTGAGTAATTGTGTTATTAATTGTTAAAGGCAAAATCAATTGTATATTTTTGTGCAAAATTTTCCCCAGATCATTGATCGCTTTATCGGACATAATCTGCACCCCTGCTACAGCCGAGTAGCGTAAACCATCTGAACCCTTAACTGCTGTGACAAAAATTGTCGCATAACTACTGTGAGCGGTCTATCAGACCGCTTATTCTAAAGATGAATAAAATGTTAAATTAACTCTCAGAATATTATTTTTGTATTAAACTTTATATACAGGACTATTATAAATAAAATTCAACTATTCAAAAGTCTCTAGAGCTAGTAACAGGGCTCCAAACGAAACAAAATTTGATCAGTATCTATAGTTAAACTAAAAATTACGAGTTGAACTCTAAAACTTGAAAAACTCCGTGGTCTGTAAGACATCTAACAGTAGTTAAGGGTTAGCACTTCCAAAACAAAAATAATTCATTTACCTTTAAATTAAATTCATGCTATAAAAAGATCTGGAGAACAGATTAAAAGCTGAGAAAAGTTACCGTTTCTAATAGGATCACTCTTTTCTTAAACTTAGAGACATATCGAATTACCATTTGGCGAGCATAATGTAATAAACTCGTCATTACTTTTCTTAATATTCAAACTTGGTTATAAGTTTGATGAAACTAATTAACCAAGATCCAATGCACTTTCCTTCCGCCTACCTTCTCATTTGCAAATCAGCAGTTAATTTTTACTTAAACTAATATTCCTTATAAATATTTATGCCGGTAATTTTTCCTTCACAATTTGTGATTTTAACATGAAAAATAATTATTTTTAGTAACACAAAAAAAAGCACTAATGTTATATGAAATTTTATTTTGAAGCACCACAAGCTGAATGTTTTATCTGTTAAATAAAACACAAAAAAATACTGTAGCAAATTTTTAAAATTTGACATGACTATAGGAGGAAATGTAGGGTTCCCACTTGGTCTGCTTTTTTTAGACACCATTTTTATTAACTTTTATTTATAAATTTCGTAGAATCATACCAGGAACAGTTGTTTTTCTAGGAATTGTTGCAGAAACCTTCCAAGAATTTCTTTCAAAGAAATTACTGCTTTTCAAAAAACGGACCAATGGAAGCCTTGGAAATGAGAAAATTATCTTATTAAGTAAAAATAAAAAAATATATACATGGAAAAAAAAAAGAATTTTTATAAGTTTTAACCGAACTGTTCGGTCTATTAAAAAGATTTTAGCTTACATCTCTGCCGGTAGGAAAACTCACTGGGAGCCACAAATAAATGGGAAAATCTGAAAACGAAGACTCCCCAATCAAAAGGTCGAAAAGATCTACAAATGTCAGAAACAGTGGGAGATTTCTAACTCTTAATAAAATAATTTTGACAAATTAAGATTATTCCAACATTATATTACGGACACAATATCTAAATAGACTACAAAAAGGAATAACATAGAATAATAAAAATACACAGTTAAAAAATTTGCTGTAGTTTGAACCAAATTTTGGTGCTTAGTAGCTGCCAAATTAAGATGGTGAAATCTCGAACCAACATTTGAAGCTTCCCATTTAAACCTCGTTCCAGCAAGTGGAACTATGCTTCAACAGGAGATCCAAATATTGGTTCAAGATTTCACCATCTTTCAGTGGCAGCTGTTGAGCATCAAAATTTGGTTCAAACTACAGCAAAATTTTTAACTGTGTATTCCATATCATACTTCTGCAAAACCTCCTTATAATTTGCTTTAATAATACAAGTAAAATTAAAACGTTACCTCTTCAATAGTGATACTCGATTTTATCATTGCAACATTCATCATATAAACTCTCTCACGTTTCCATGGTGATTTTCGCTGTTAGAATCGATTGCTAAATGGTTTGAACATGAATTAAATATTTAAACTATTGTATGATTTTTACAAAAATCTTTACGATTCTTGCGAGACCGGTCTCTAACATATTCGGCAAATCGAAGCTAAATCGAAGTACCATTTGGGCATTACCGTATTCACTCAAAGAAAGAATCATAATCATAATTACACCAACACATTCCTTACACTGTATTTTCAAAAGGTAAAAATAACTAATTTTACTTTCTTCTGTTACAACAATACTTTCCCTACGCTACGCATAAGTAAAAAAAACCTGCTTCTTCTTTCTGTCACAACAATACTGTCCTTACACTTTATATTCAAAAAGTTAAAATAATTACTTCTTCTCCCTATTACAATAATATTTTCTTTACATTGTACATTCAAAAAGTAAAAATAACTCCTTTTACTTTTTCTATTACAAGAATACTTTCCTTACATTATATATTCAAAAAGTAAAAATAATTACTTCTTCCTTCTGTTACAACAATACTTACCCTACACTACGTATTTAAAAAATAAAAAGAAACTTTTTTTTTTTTTTTTTTTTTTTTTTTTTTGTTATAGTAATGGTTTCCTTACGCTATGTATTTAAAAAGTTAAAATAATTACTTCTTTCTGTTACAGTAATAGTTTCCTTACACTATGTTTTCAAAAATTTAAAATAATTACTTCTTATCTCTATTACAACAATACTTTCCTTACAATATATATTCAAAAAGTAAGAATAACTAACTCTATATCTGTTTGTTACAACAATAGTTTTCTTACACTTTGTATTCAAAAAGTTAAAATAACTACTCCTTATTTCTATTACAACAATACTTTCCTTATATTATATATTCAAAAAGTAAAAATAACTAACTCTATATCTGTCTGTTACAACAATATAGTCTAAGAGCCCGTGAATGGCAGACCTTCGTTATTTTATAAAAGCTGAAACTTTCTCAGCGCAGTCTTCCAACACAGATAGGAACGATGGGTTAATTATGAAATTTGGATCATGGTGGCTTTGGCAGTAACCAGGGAGCAAAGGTGTAAAAAATACCAACTTACTTTCGTCATTTTATAAAGCGTAATTTTTTTATATTTCCTTTGGAATGATATTAGAAATCACGTCCTCCATTGGCTGACATTTCGTATGGTTCCAACCCCCGGCCGACAGACATATACGGCGGCTTCTCAATACACTAGAGTCTCTGTATAGCCCGGCCCGAAACATAGATTTTCCCCCTTTTCCCCTTGGCTTTGAAATTGACACACATTTATTTGAGGTTGTTGCATGTAATTCTACGGTTGTTGACATTTTGAAAAAGACCACAATGAAAGAAAAAATAAATGTAATTTAACAAATTAGAACGACTATTTAGAAAATGATTTTTTCAAAGACTAAAATTTGAAAGACTTAAAAAGGAATTCTATATATAACTAATAATAATAATAAGCATCATTTTTAGTATGATCATAACGTGTCATATATTACGTACGCCATGCATTAAACATTAATATTCCTAGACCACAGATTTAAAAAAAAAACAGTAGTTTATGGAATTAATCAGGCTGACTGCCTCCCATTACATATGATATGGATTAAACATTAATATTCCTGGACCCATGATATAAAAATTTTAAATGAAATTTCAGTTTTACAATTTTTTGAACTGCAAATTTTTAAACGTTTAAACATTACACATTTCAAATGTTTACACCATTGCATAGAGAAAAAAAATGCACTTTTAAATGAAATTCGTTTGAAATTTTTATGACAACTTGTTTTCAAATTATTAGTATAATTTAAAGTTTTTATTACTTTTTTGTCATTGTGGCAACAGAAGTACAGTAAAACCCCAATAATTCGGATTAATTGGGACCGGACGCAATCCGGATTATCCGGAGAATTAGAAAAAAAAATTAAATAAAGTATAACATACTAACAGAAAATCATCTTTATGTTAAACTTATTGAATATTTGCAGTAATAATGTTTACTTTGCTTAATTATTCCGAAAACATGTCAGAAAATGCTTTTTTATTTAGAATACGACGATGAAACAAGTTAATTTTATGGAAATTAGCCAATCGCTTCTCAAACTTGAAAAAAAAAATGACCAAACCGATCCGAATTATCCGGAGATCCGCATTATCGGGGTCCGAATTAGCGGGGTTCTACTGTATTCTATTTTTGGACATTAAACATGGACCAACCAAAAAACGAATAAAATGCAGAATTCAACCAATAAAAACATTCAGATATACTTCGGATTTCCTAATTCTCTACCGAGGATAACAACTATTTTCCAAATACCTAAAAATCAGTTATTTATTTACGAGTATTAATGAACGTTAGCTTCGAATTCTCTCCAAGCTTGGAAACACTTATCGCCAAATATGGAAAAATACCGCCAAATTTGACAACAAAAATTAAGAAATCATAAATATTCCCGATTTGGCTATAGTTTACTAATTTGGCGCAATTCTCATTCAAATTCGGCATTTGCGAAATTTCCTTTTATAGGGTTCGTAGCTTTTTATCTTAAAATTTCAGTAAAATATTAATAAGATAAAAATCAAGCATTAAAGAATTTTTATGAACTCATCTAATCGAGTCGTAAAAGAAGCTATATTTAAAAAAAAAAACAACGATTAGGAAAGCTACTTCCTCCCCCTTTATATGCTAAGCAAATGAAAAAATAAGTACTGTGAGAAAATATCCGTTTGCGTGTAAAGAATTTCTTTTTTTTTTTTTTTTTTTTTTTGAGAATTTTAGAAGTTAGTTTTTATTTAGTCTAGGATGCAAATCATGTTTTACAGTGCCAAAATTAACATGGGAAATACAATAAAAAGCAAAATGCAGATGTATATAGTTTTAACTAAAAATATTGCACATATATTTCTTAAAATTGTGAAATGTATGGAATTTTCCTTCTTCGCTTTCTCTTCAATACAGCAACCTTAAATAACTGTCGCCAATTTCAGAGCCAAGGGGAAGAGGGGGAAAATGTATGTTTCGGGCAGGGCTATACAGAGACTCTAGTGTATTGAGAAGCCGCCGTATATATCTGTCGCCGGGGGTTGGAACCATAGGAAGTGTCTGCCAATGGAGGACGTGATTTCTAATATCATTCCAAAGAAAATATAAAAAAATTACGCTTTATAAAATGACGAAAGTAAGTTGGTATTTTTTACAACTTTGCTCCCTGGTCTCTGCCAAAGCCACCACGTTCCAAATTTCATAATTACCCATCGTTCCTATCTGTGTTGGAAGACGGCGCTGAGAAAGTTTCAGTTTTTATAAAATAACGAAGGTTTGCCATTCACGGGCTCTTGTTATAATTGTTTTCTTACACTTTGTATTCAAAAAGTTAAAATAATTACTTCTTTCTGTTACAATAGTTTTCTTACATTATGTATTCAAAAAGTAAAAATAACTACTATTTCTAACTTTTTTCTGTTACAACAATATTTTCCTTACATTTTATATTCAAAATGTAAGAATAATACTTCGACTTCTTTCTGAAAAGAATTCCAACTTTCCATTTTAAATGTTTATATGTATACTGTATATGTATAATCATAATTAAAAATCCGTATACTTTAGGAAAATACTCTTAAAAATATTATTCTTTCGACGCGAGTTTAGTTTCTTTTTAACGGACTTCAAAAGAAAAGAGGAAGTTATCAATTTGATGCATATGTATTTTTTCTTTTATTCATAATCACCGACTACTTAGCAACTACTCAACCGATCCATGTGCTTTCTGTTTTAACTGAAAGAGGATATTCTCGAATGGCTCTCAGTTAAATTTCATCAAAATTGATTCAATACTTTTTTAGAAATCCAGCAAAAACCAATAAAATCCATATTTTTTCTCATTTAATTGTACGTTACCAACTTGTGAATATCTGGGGTAGCTGAATGCTGCACCTTCAGCCTATGTACAACGCAACAAAAATTCGTTTAAGAATGATATTTTTATAATGAAGGGATTTGCATGCTTATAATATGTGCCTAAAGTCTCCGGCAAATTTTTTAATTTATTATAAAATCAAGTAATTGAGCTCTTTTTTTATGTTAATGTTGCAAAAAGTTTATCATTAAAATTTATTTTCAAAAAGTTATCTTAGAATTTATAAAGCAATCTTATTAACTTAAAATTATCCTATAAAACATTATTATCTCGCGATAACTTTTAAAAACAACTTACACTACGCTTCTATTAAATTTTTCTGATGAATATTCGTCATCTTTATTAAGAAAAACGCTTTCGATTTATTTTTCTCTTCTTTGTAAATTTTTCTCGTTGCCATGGAGATACATTCGGGGATTAATTGTGTCAGCATGTTCTAAGTGCTAAAATATGTCCTTTTCATCTAATTAGACAAAAGCCTTTTCACCGTTAGCGATTCTTTTTAAGTGTCACCATTTCTAAGCAGTAAGTGCTCACAGCGATAAATTTTCAAGCGCTGTTGACATTATTATGTATCGAGCTGCTTAAGAAAGATTTTTAGAAGAATGTCGTCTTGAAAATAACAAGAGAAAAAAATGTGTTAGCGTCAGATGATTTTTGCATATTATTCTCTGTTTTTTTTTTTTTTTTTTTTTTTCCTCTTGATGTTTGCCGTTGTTCTTATTAAGTAAGTATAACAGTAGAAATAGCTGGTTAAGCGAAAAATAAATATGAAGAAAAAAGAAACTTGTTTCGTTGTGCTAATTTTAAAATGTCTTTAGTTAGCTAAATTTAAAAATTATGCATTTCTTATCGGCTTACTCGTAGTATTATCCTCTTAAATTTGATATATCAGGCCGGTCGATCAAGCTTAACTTTTTTTTATCAACCAATCCAGTTTACTTTTTTATTGACCCAGTCCGAAAAAAAAAAAAAAAAAAAAAAAAAAAAAGTGGGTTTAATTTGCCAAATTATTTTTGTTTATTTGCGTTTTTATTTGAGTGTTTGGCCTTCACTTTGCCGAACCGGATAGATAAAGCCTATGCAAATTTATAAATTGAATATAGTTGATAAAATCCAAATTAAAATTTTAATTTCTTTTTACTACTAGCTTTTTTGATGTGACCATTCCATTTGTTTTTCTCTGAGCTTGTTTTGTTTAAAAATTGCACATAAAATGTTACCGAAATCGGGAAAAAAAATCCTGCCTCATTGCTTACGGTTGCAGGTAGATTTCGAAATAAAATAGATTATTATTTTTTTTACCTTTTTTGTTACCTTTTTATTAAATAGAATTTAATAAAAAAGGGCTCAAAATAGGCCCAAATAATAGCCTGGATTAACACCTGTGTGCGAAAATTGGGTACTACTTGAGTATCCCGTCGACCAAAAAACTATCGCCAGATTATAAGATAAATATAAGATTGCTATAAATGCCAGTAACGGGGATCGTAAATGCAAAATTCGCTTCGTGTTAAACACGTTACACGTGTTTGCTACGTTTATTATTGTTTTACTAGTTTATTTGTTTGTTCGTTATTTAAAATAAAAATTCTATCAATTTGTTAAACTTGACTAATTGATTGGAGACTTGTATAATTTGGCAAAATTGGTCGGCAAGATAATCGAATAATACCAAAAAATGCTTGCTTTAATGTGCTCTATTACTTTTGAAAGTTTGTCTAAAGACATTTAATTATCTTGAATTTAGAAAGTTTAGCTATTTTTTATAAACCACCATTTATTTCGAAAGCACGCATTCAAAATATACGGGTTGATTGATAAGGATTCTTTTATTAATTTTAGTGATATCTAATTCAAATACACAATAGATATAAGTATTTGTTTCACATTTTAAATATTAATCAAGAGCTACAAATTAGATTTAATTAGCAGAAAATATATACATAGCTGTATAAATGAGCAAAAATTCAATGCCTTTTTGTATTTCTTAAAATTTACATTTGTGATATCGAACCGGTGTTCAGAAATTTTTAACTGAATAGATACATTACGACCAGAATTTACTACACAAAAATTGTTTGATGGGTCTCTACCCCTATCAAAATTTGTATACAGACTTCTGATTCACCTTGTATTTAAAAAATTATCTACTTTTAATAAACCTGCATTTATTTAAAGTACACTTCCGGGTAATTATACATGCAAAATATATGTGCTGAAGTATGTTTTCATAAACATCCTCTTATTAATTTTGAGGATTTGTCATTGAGATATTCAATAGTTACAAGTGGTTATTCCTCATCTTGAATGTTAAACCAAAAGCGACAAATTAGATTTAATTAGCAGAAAAATTGTACACTTCAATATTAATAAGCAAAACTGCAAAAGCATCTGTGCATTTCTTAAAGGATGTCATTTATAAATATAAAAAAGCATATAAAAGTACATATTATTTCATTTATATATATATATATATATATATATATATATATATATATATATATATATATATATATATATATATATATATATGTAGAATTTGCTTTAAAAAATATTTACTGGTTTTAATAAGCATCTATTTTTTTTAATTTAATTAACTGTATGATATTTTAAAACATTTTATCCTTTAATACCAATTTGTATTTAATTATTTTTATAAAGATATTAAATGTAAATTTCTAGTTAACGTCATCCTTTTTTTATTAAATTTAATAAATAGGCTCAAAACTATTTTTATTTTTAACAAGTTTAATTTTGTAAATTTATTTCTTCTTTTAATGAAAAAATATGCTTCTTATTTTTAACATTCTTTTACTAATATTTATAGCTGGTTTTGTCTAATATTTTAATAAAAGGAAAAATTGAAATATACATTCAACTAAAAAACAACAACAATAAAAAAAAGTATGAAAAGGTACGCATGGAATTATTCATGCAGGGATTATTCTATCGTTCATGTTTTAATTATTCTTACAAAATATTTGTTACAAAACTTGGTATTAATCCTTTATATTTTTTCCCCATCTTGTTCGTAAATGCTCTTTTTCGAATCCATATGTCTTAATTTTAATTATAGGGGAAAAAATAGGGAAAAATCCTTTCTTCTATTTTTTCTGGCATTCTTAAAACACATACTTGAATTCTTTATAAATTAGTTTCGTTCATCTTTTAACAGAAAGAAAAACATTCTTTGTTTTATCTGACCAGTAATAATGGCTTTCTAAAAGAAGGAAGGATTTCGTTATTTGTATAATTAATGTAAAATACATTAGTTAAAGAAAATGGGGCTTTTTTAATACCCTGTTTTTAACAAAAACTATTATATGTATTGGCTTACATTTTTTGCTTTCTTATCAATGTTTTGGAGGAAAAGAAATAAAATTATTTGAAAGAATAAATCATCCAGAATCTGAAGATTTTTATAAATAATTTTTCGCATTTAATATTATTTTAAATTAAATTAAAAATTACTTTTGAGTTAATTTTTTTAAATAACGTCAAAATAAGACGTATTTAGAAAAATATGCATTTACATTTCCTTAAAAACATGAAATTATATTCCCTTTTTTGTCTTTTATTATGGAATTACGTATGTTATTGAATGAAAAAAAGACTAATGTTTATATTTTTTAAATATGTGCGCCTATTGCTTATATAACTTTTTTGTTATAGTGAAACTCAACATTTTAAAAACTTTCCAACGAAATTGATGAATATTTATTAAATCGGTTGTTTGTCGGTCTGTCGATCTGGCTGTGCACTAACTCTCGCAACTATACTCGGATTCTCGTGTACTTTTTACATGTTATAGTGGTTTAGAATAGAATGTCTGGTACTGAAAATGAAGTGTGTATTATTTATAGTTCATTTACTGGAACGCATAAAACCGGACTGTCCGCGGGCGTCATGGTGCCCTTTGGACTTTTTCTTTTCGTCCTTTTAAGGATTTTCAGTTATTAGACTTTTTAGAAGAAAAATCCTATTATATAGAATTTTTATTTTCAAATCAATATTTGCATTAGATATATTTTCAAAATATGTGAAACGCATTTTAAGCCAGAAATAAACTTTGAAAATGTAGTTAAATTTAATAATAAATTCGAGATAGCTCTTTTTTATACTTAAAAAGTAAAAGAAAAATAAACATTTTTCACCTCCCCTGCCTTTTGCAGACACAAATGCATGAAAATTCAATGACCAATTGGCTGTTTTATACAATTAATAAAAGGGCTTAATTTTCTTAATTCATAATTTTTGAAATTTTAGTGTTTTTTTTTTTTTTTTTTTTTTTTTTTCAGTTTGATTTGTAAAACAATGCAGATTGATTTCCTTCTAATGAAAGCACTTCCAGACTAACTCCAAACTCTGGTACTGACCATATAGATTTGTCATTATAATGTACGTCTTTATTTTTGTACTTTACATAAAAACTAAATCCATGCCTTCAAAATAAGATAAACTTATTTTCAGATTCTAAAAGTAACGTAGCAATATCTTTGATTTCCATTATTTATTTATTTATCTATTGTTATTATCGTTATCATAGGTACGATTAAATCTTCTGGCAATTTGACCTACAGACATTTTAGCATTTTTCTAACGCTATAATATTAATTTGCATTATGTTAGACGTACGTGTATACTAATAATAGTGTGCGGCAATATTGCTGCTTACTCAAAAACTAACGCACCGATCTTATTGAAATTTTGCGCATTTTTTGAACATAGGATTTACTAGTGATTGAACCAAGATTTTTCTTTTTTAATTACTAAGAATGATTTGTTACTATTTCCTTATTCCAAGCTTTCAATTATTAGCAGAAGGCTCAATTATATTTTATTCTTATGTGCTAAAGCAATACCTTTAATTTAGAATACCGATAAGGTAAACGCATTTGAAAAATATCCATATGCCAGTACATAAAACTCTAATCTCACCCAAAAATTATTTTTAATAAATAAATAACGAAAATAGTCCCATGGTCAACAGAACATTGCATGATGAATGGGAAACACATGCTAACATGGCGCTGCCCATTTATTTCGATCTTTACTAAGAATAAAAGCAGTGATCCAATTAAATGATAGATCCTATATTTTTTCGAAGTATTCTGAAAGAATGAACATTGAATATGTTCAGATTGTGATGAATTCATTCTCTTCAATTACGATTCAAGGCTTAATGAATGAATGCATAAAATTATAAAATATATTAAATTAGCAAATATATATAAAATCTAAAAAGAATAATTATTTATTGAAATTACTTAAAGGCTTATATGTAAGTTTCAAAATTTCAAAAAATCCATTTATTTATTTATTTATTTAAGTGTTCAAAACAGAATTGACTAGTGATTAAACTAAGATTTTTTTTCTTTAGTTATTATGAATAACTTGTAACTATTTCCTTATTTCAAGTTTCTAATTATTAATAGAAGGCTCGGTTATATTTTATTTGCATGTGTTTTCATGTGATAAAGTAATGCCTTTCATTTAGAACACCGATAACGCAAATGATTTGTGGATGAAAAATATCCATATGCTAAGAAAGAAAACCCCTAACCTGATACAGAAATTATTAATATTGAGTAAATAGCGAAAATGATCCCGTGTTCTGCAGAACATTCCGTGATCAATGGAAAACAGATGTTAACATGGCGTTGCTCATTTATTTCGATCTTTAATAAGAATAAAAGCAGTGATCAAATGAAATGATGGAGCCTATATTTTCTCAAAATAGTCTAAAAGAATAAACATTACATATGATGCATTTGTAATTAAATTCCGCCTCTTCAATTATGATCCGAGATTTAATGATAACATTACCACATAAAATTTACAAATAATAATAATAGTTTATTTAAATCACTTAAATAATTTTTGGTGATGTTGACGGTTTTATCTTTATAGCTATCAGAAACCTTTGAAACTAAATTAAGCTGCCATCACTTTCACAAACTATTTTAAGCAACAAACTTTTCAGCCGATTTTAACCCCAACATTTTTTCCGTTTAAAGAAGGAAAAACGTTGCAATTGTCGTGGCCTAAGTCGGAGGAAAACCAGGTACAACTAGTAACAGCTGTTAATAATTATCGCTTAATCGCATCCATCTCTTATCGCTGATTGGTTGAAATGTTGAAAATTGGAGAAAAAAGTCGCGGTTAGCGCAGACTTTTTTGAGCTGTGGATAAAAAATTTAGGATATTGCTGTTTGCTATCACACTGGGTGTACAGACAATATTTCACGGAAAATTGGAAGAAATCTAGTATTGGCTCAAAATTTTCCCAAAAAGTTGGTGAATCTGATAGCAGCACGAAAAACAGCCTTTTATTTTAAACCAGTTTAGAAACACTGTTCTTTTTACACTGACTAGCAGAAATAGAAATCAAAATTAGTTTCTGAAAGACTAAATTACTTTAAATACTTTAATATCTCAACTTTAAAACTCTTCGACATGCAAGTAATATTTTAATAAAGTTTACGAATGTCCCACCCATATTTTCACTGCACACTAACAAGACAATGACATCTCAGGTAAATTCAAAGCTCTACTAAAAGTACGCTTACTAATATTTTTACTCGCCCAATTCTTAGGAGGAAACATACATATGGACATACTGAAAAACAAACTAGAACACCTAACCTACCTCTCTAATTTAACCTAGGGAATACGTCTGTCAATTCACATTTCTATTCTCTGTCATCTGTCACGAAAAAGGGTTCTACTCTCACAGACTAACACCAGGGAGTTTATTTGGGTGGATCCAATAGAGCTCATCAGTGTGACGTCACACACAACTCAACCTCGCATTTCCATAGTAACTGGGTCAATACAAACCGAAAGAGTTTAGAGTGTGTTAGAGATGCACTATATACCATCAAAAAGGCTTTCAATATGAAATCAGATATCGTTCAAAGGCTGAATTCATTCAACTGGATGAAGTTTTAAAAGCGACCCGCAAGTGTTTGGGCTGAATTGTAACTTGTTTAAATCAGTTTCAGGGTTGAACTTTTAGCTTCACGATAAAATAACACATTTCATCTCTATCTTTTCTGAACTCTGTGGTTTGTTTTGACCCAATTTCTGGAGTTGTGACGTCACCACTGATTAACTCTATAGTTTCACAATGTACTGATGCCCCTCAGTGCCCAGTGACGCCCAACCAGTGGGCAAGAGATTCTCCTTCGAAACTGGTAGACGTTCAAGCCCAATCGTGGCAGTCGGCCTAATTGTTCGGAGTTTTAAATGGTTGTTCTTCGAACCTTCGATTTCTTTTCGTAAATACGGGTTAGGTTCCCTTAGAAAGACCCCCCACGGAGGGAAATCCCCCCCCCCAGGGCCCATATCTCAAGTGTAGATAATTGGCCGTCATAAACACAAGCAAACAAACACTGCCCAATGTCACCTGGAAATCTTCTTGTAAAGCCTTAGTCAGCCACTGTCCCTTGCTCGCAATTGGGATTTTTCTGACAGAACCGGCCGTAAATCAAGATCTTTTTTCACAATCATTTATGGAAATTTCGTGTACTACCGCGTTTTTTAGCGGCTTCAGCTCTAGCATATTTTTTTTTTTTTTTTTTTTTTTTTATGTTTTACAAACTTGATTTCTTTGTCTGAGCAGTTCCTTTTCGGTAATCAAATAAGATAGCATTGACAATGCTATTTTCGTAAGATATGCTTTCACTTATGACAAAGTACTCTGCAGAGCACTAAAAATGTACTTCCCAGTAAAATATATTTCCTATTATATTTCAAGTCAAATGACGACTTAAATAGCGATATGCAGCAGCTTTGGGGTGATAGCAAATGCAGCTATTCCGGCAATATTTCTTTCGCATAAAAAATCAGATGTATTTATGTGATAATCATATTTTCCTATCCTATTTACTATTTATAATTTATAACTTATAATATGTTAAAATTGTATGCATATTTTTTGTGTGTATATGTGTTTTATGGATCACCCTGTATATACAGTACATGAGTATTTCACTTTAAAAAATATCTTTTAATATTACCAATGCCATACAATAAAATACACCATACAAGATATTGTTTCGTATTAAACAACCAGGTTTAATGCTTGGTAATTGTGGTGGATTCGAAATTCAAAAACGTATATGAAGAAAAAGTAGCGACTTTACAAAGCGAATAGAAAGATTTAGCCGCGGGGCTTTTTTTCCCTATCTACGAAAAAATGAACTTAGTTCATAAGAATATTTTCAAAATTCACAAAAGTTTTTCCTTTTATCTGTTTCCTTTAGTTTATTCAGAAAAAAAAGGAATCCCATTCGCGTATTATAAACTATTATTCTTCATACAAAACAGCTTAGCACGCTGTATTTCCATAAACAGCGACTGTTTTTTTTTTTTTTTTTTTTTTTTTTTTAACTCTCCCATTAACAATATATAAATTTTCTTAGAAAAGAACAAAAAACTTTGCTTTTGACTTTAATGTGCTAGTTATTGCTTTTTAAATTTTCTAAATATTACTTTCCTTGGCCTGAAAATGCCCTCACAGATTTTAAACAAAATGATTGTCTTTTCTTCTTTTTTTAAAATATTTTTGTTACGATTTATTGGGTGGAAGGACTTTTTTTCTGTTCTTTTTTTCATCGAAAAATAAAATATATTGCTTTACAACCGGATATTACTTCAAATGGTTAAGGGGGAAAAAACACTCCGGAGTTTTCAATGATGTTTAATTACTTTTTCTGATAATTACAATTTTAATCAATATATTTATTTCTATGCATTTTGAGCAATATTGCAAGTCAGTTTCAAGAAATTCGTTTGTCGATATGTTTAACATATTTTACACTATTCTTTAAACATATATGACAGTTGTAAAATACACTAAAACAACTTTTTTCTTACAGATGAAAAAAGTAATATGGAGGAAGGCAGTAAAAACCATTTGCGTTGATGTATCACCCTGTATATTTAGTACATTAGTATTTTACATTAAAAAATATCTTTTAATATTATCAATGTCATTCATAGAATAAGATATACCATACAAGATATTGTTTCGTATTAAACAACAAGATTTAATGCTTGGTGATTCTGGTGGATTTGAAATTCAAATACGTATATATGAACAAAAGATAGTGAGAGTGACTTTACGAAGCAAATACAAAGATTTAGCCTCGGGCCTTTTTTTCCCTAACTACGAAAGAATGAACTTAGTTCATGAAAATATTTTCAAAATTTACAAAAGTTTTTCCTTTTATCTCTTTCCTTTAGTTTATTCACAGAAAAAGGAACCGGATTCGCGTATTATAGACTGTTTTTCTTCTTCATACAAAACAGCTCAGCACGCTGTATTTCCATAAACATCTATTTCTTTTTTTTTTTTTTTTTTTTCTTTTTTTAGCTCCCATTAACAATATATGAATTCTCTTAGAAAAGGAAAAGAAACTTAGCTCTTGAATTTAATGTGTTCGTAATTACTTTCTAAATATTAGTTTCCTTGGCCTGAAAATGCCCTCACAGATTATAAGCAAAATGATTGTATTTTCTTCTTTTTTTTAAACATTTTTGTTACGATTTATTGGGTGGAAGGACTTTTTTTCTATTCTTTTTTTCAATATATTGCTCTGCAACCGGATATTAATTCAAATTGTTAAGATAAAAAAAACCACTCCATACTTTTCAATGATGTTTAATTAATTTTTCTGATAAGTACAATTTTAATCAATGTATTTATTTCTACGCATTTTGTGTATTCCATAAACATCTATTTCTTTTTCTTTTTTCTTTTTCTTTCTTTTTTTTTAGTTCCTATTGAAAAACATATGAATTCTTTCAGAAAAGAAAAAAAAACTTTGCTCTTGACTTTAATGAGATCGTTATTACTTTTTAAATATTAGTTTCCCTGGCCTGAAAATGGCCCCTCAGATTTTAAACAAAATGCATTGTCTTTTTTTTTTTTTTTTGTATTTTTATTACTTGCTATTGGGTGGAAGGACATTTTTTCTGTTGTTTTTTCATCTAAAAATAAAATATATTGCTCTGCAACCGGATGTTACTTCAAATGGTTAAGGGGGAAAAAACACTCCATAGTTTTCAATGATTTTTAATTACTTTTTCTTATAACTGCAATTTTAATCAATCCTCATATTTATTTCTACTCATTTTGTACAAAATTTCTTGTTAATTTCAGAAAAATCATTTATCGATATGTTTTACATATTCACTATATTTTATACGAGGGTATTGTAATATATATATATATATATATATATATAAATGTTTATCTTATGTTTAAGAAATGTGTAATTTAAAATTCCTATATGAATTGCGTTTTTTAAAATATATTGGATTTTTATTAAGCATAAAAGTCTATTTTTACAGATGAAATGTGAAATGACCTGTGTATAACACAATAATAAATATATTTTTAAATGTTGAATTAAAATGTTTCTTAATAATTGGGGCTGTTTAACGAATATAGTACAGTTATATATGGTACGCCATTTATTTGGTACAAATAATACTTGATAAAAATCGGTATAGATATGAATATGTATATTAAAATACAAGAATTAATAAAACACTTTTTATTCTATTATTTCTATCTTATTAATAAAGTTTTCTTCCTCATTATAGTATTCATACATTTTATTGTAAATTTAAAGTACACGGGTGCATATATTTAAATTAGAAATATCCAGAAGATGAGAATATTGCTTGGGCCTATGGAGGATTTGAAATTCAAATGCGTATATATGAACAAAAGGTAATGACTTTACGAAGCGAATACAAAGATTTAGCCACGGGGCGTTTTTTCCTTACCTACGAAAGAAAGGACTTTAGTTCACGAGGATATTTTTAAAATTTACAATTTTTTTTCCTTTTATCTGTTTCTTTTAGTTTATTCAGAAAAAAAGGAACCCAATTCGCGTATTATAAACTATTTTTCTTCATAGCATGCTGTATTTCCATAAACAGCGACAGTTTTCTTTTTTAAAGCTCCCATTAACGAATATATGAATTCTCTTAGAAAAGAAAAAATCTTTGCTCTAAACAGCGACAGTTTTTTTTTAAAGCTCCCATTAACGAATATATGAATTCTCTTAGAAAAGAAAAAATCTTTGCTCTAAACAGCGACAGTTTTTTTTAAAGCTCCCATTAACGAATATATGAATTCTCTTAGAAAAGAAAAAATCTTTGCTCTAAACAGCGACAGTTTTTTTTAAAGCTCCCATTAACGAATATATGAATTCTCTTAGAAAAGAAAAAATCTTTGCTCTAAACAGCGACAGTTTTTTTTAAAGCTCCCATTAACGAATATATGAATTCTCTTAGAAAAGAAAAAAACTTTGCTCTTGACTTTAATGTATTCCTTACTGCTTTCTAAATATTAGTTTTCCTTGGCCTGAAAATGCCCTTACAGATTTTAAACAAAATGATTGTCTTTTCTTCTTCTATTTTATATTTTTGTTCCGATTTATTGGGTGGAAGGACTTTTTTCTATCCTTTTTTTCATCGAAAAATAAAATATATTGCTCTGCAACCGGATATTATTTCAAATAGTTAAGGGGGAAAAATACTCAATAGTTTTCAAAGTAATGTTTAATTACTTTTTCTTAAAATTACAATTTTAATCAATATATTTATTTCTACGCATTTTGTGCAATATTTCAAGTCAGTTTCAGGAAATTCATTTGTCGATATGTTTTACATATTTTACACTATACTTTAAACATATATGACAGTTGTAAAATACACTAAAAAAACTTTTTTCTTACAGATGGAAAAACTAATATGGAGGAGGGCAGTAAAAAACCGTTTGCGTTGATTGATCACCCTGTACATGTAATACATTAATTTTCATTTAAAAAGGTATCTTTTAATGTTATCAATGCCATTCATACAGTAAGACACACCATACAAGATACTGTTTCGCTTTAAACAACCAGATTTTTAATGCTTGGTAGCTGTGGTGGATTCGAAATTCAAAAACGTACATAAAGGAAAAGTAGGGACTTTAAGGAAGGAATACAAAGATTTAGCCGGGGGGCTTTTTTTTTCCTAACTACGAAAGAATGAACTTAGTTCATGAGAATATTTTCAAAATTTACAAAAGTTTTTCCTTTTATCTGTTTCCTTTAGTTTATTAAGAAAAAAAGAAAATCCGATTCGCGTATTACAAACAATTTTTCTTCATTCAAAACAACTTAGCATGCTGTATTTCCATAGACATTGAACTTTTTTCTTAAAGCTCCCATTAACAAATATATGAATTCTTTTAGAAAAGGAAAAGAAACTTAGCTCTTGACTTTAATGTGTTCGTTATTACTTTCTAAATATTAGTTTCCTTGGCCTGAAAATGCCCTCACAGATTTTAAACAAAATGATTGTCTTTTTTCCTTTTTTTCTTAACATTTTTGTTACGATTTATTGGGTGGGAGGACTTTTTTTCAATTCTTTTTTTTTTTTTTTTAATATATTGCTCTGCAACCGGATATTACTTCAAATTGTTAAGGGGAAAAAAAACACTCCATAGTTTTCAATGATGTTTAATTAATTTTTCTGATAAGTACAATTTTAATCAATGTATTTATTTCTACGTATTTTGTGTTATATTTTTAGTCAGTTTCGGAAAATTCATTTATCGATATTTTTTACGTGTTGTACACTAAACTTTATACAATAGTATTGTAAAATACACAAAAAAGAAAAAAAACTGTTTATCTTACAGATGAAAACTGACAGCAAGGACAGCAATAAAAAAAATGTATGTTTAATACATATGCTTTTAAAAGTCAAATTAACGCATTATAATTGTACAAAAACGAGGAAAATTTTGTAATTTTTTTTTTCTCGTAAAGTATGCTCTTTGTTGGATACCGTCAGATGGGGTGTATTTTTTTAACAATATAGCTTAATAAATCCACTAAAAAGTTATGTACTCTTTGTTACATACAAACAGATGGGGTGTAATTTTCTTTAAACATTATAGCTTAATAAACCCACTGAAAAGTTATATATTCTTTGTTACAAACAATCAGCTGTTGGTCCATAGTTTTCAATGATGTTTAATTAATTTTTCTGATAAGTACAATTTTAATCAATGTATTTATTTCTACGTATTTTGTGTTATATTTTTAGTCAGTTTCGGAAAATTCATTTATCGATATTTTTTACGTGTTGTACACTAAACTTTATACAATAGTATTGTAAAATACACAAAAAAGAAAAAAAAACTGTTTATCTTACAGATGAAAACTGACAGCAAGGACAGTAATAAAAAAAATGTATGTTTAATACATATGCTTTTAAAAGTCAAATTAACGCATTATAATTGTACAAAAACGAGGAAAATTTTGTAATTTTTTTTAACAATATAGCTTAATAAATCCACTAAAAAGTTATGTACTCTTTGTTACATACAAACAGCTGGGGTGTAATTTTCTTTAAACATTATAGCTTAATAAACCCACTGAAAAGTTATATATTCTTTGTTACAAACAATCAGCTGAGGTGTAATTTTTTTAACAATATAGTTTAATAAACCCACTAAAAAAGTTACATAATCTTTCTTACATACAATCAGCTGGGTGTTTAACAATATAACTTAATAAAGCCACTAAAAGGTGAAAAAAAAATCTTATGAATATTTTTTGAAATATCTTCAAAGATCATTTAAAAAATTATTGGTGTCCTTTAAAACCATTATAAATTTATATATATATATATATATATATATAAACATACCATTCATGTTGATCATTAACATATCAAACACCATTATGCTCGCCATTTTTTAAATAATATTTTCACCCCTTTACGAAAATACAGATTTTTTAATGCAGAACGTGCATATGGTTTGCATTTTTGGAAATATACTGGATTTTTATTACACACAAAAGTGCTATTTTTACAGATAAAATGTGAAATAACCTGTCTATAACACAACAATAAATATATTTTTAAATAATGAACTAAAATGTTTCTAAGTACCTATATTGCGACTGTTTAATGAGTATAGCACAGACATACATGATACCCTGTTTTTATGGTACAAATAATGCTTGATAAAAATCAATATGTATATGAGTGTATAATAAAATACAGGTATAATAAAAATATAAAAAGTGAGTGTGTAATAAACAACTTTTGTTTGTTATTATTTGAATTTTATTACTATCTTAATGCATTAAGAGAAATTTTAAGCATTACAGTTTCTCTTCATCATTGTAGTATTTGTGCATTTTATTGTAAATTTAGAATGCACCGGTGCATATATTTAATAGCGATATATACTGAATATGAGAATATCAATATCACATAATATGTAGATTAAGAAATAACTGTAGAACTTACGTTTAAACTTTCAAACTGATCTACTCTTAATTATGGGTGACTCTTGATAAAATCCATACCAAATCCATTATCAAGTTCTATCAATCTCTTTAATATCTTGATGGATATGTATGTCTCTTTTGTTTACTGAAATATCAGATATACTAAAACATTAGGGAAATGATAGCTTTGGAGAAATCTAAAATTATTTTTCAACATGCTGCATTTAGATATTTAGAATGTCTCCAACACTGACTTTTATTGTGGTTTTACATTTATTAACGCATCTGAAGTTTTCAATATATAGATTTCTTTATTATGATTTCAAGCATTAGCGATATCTCACTTTTTCTGCGGGTCGCTTTTTCTATAATACCGAAACATTACATATACCTTATTTACTCGTGTATAACGCACAGTTTTTTTTTCAAGAAAATAGGGCAAAATTCATAGGTGCGTGTTATACACGGATTTTTTTTTTTTTTTTTAATTACTGGATGTAATTACACAATACATATGAATCAAGAAATGTATTCAAAGAAGACATTAAAACTCGAAAAATCTTATTTAATTGAAGTATTACTGCATCTTTATTTTACTCTTTGCACTTTTTAAACAACAGAACTAATAACATTATTTAAACGCTAATTAACAACTCACTCCTTTTTCCGTCATTCCCTCCCTACCCGAAGTCTAAAAATGTATTTTCGTCTTGTTTTCTGGCCTGACATGTTTGTTTCAGCTTTCTTTACTGAAATTCATTTGGTCATTCATTCGTTTGCATGTAAAATTTAAGGTGTGCGTTATATGCGAGATTTTAAAAAAAATCGCCATTTTTCCTTGCAAAGTTCAGGGTGCGAGGTATACACGACTAAATGTGGTACATGTATTCTATTTTTAATAATCAGCATAAAAAAAAAAAAAAGAAGAAGAAGAAGAGGGAGATTTTTAGTTTGATGTAGGTACTATTATTAATATTTAATCTATGCACCTACCTATGCATACACCTATTACTACAAAACTATCCGACCGATGGTTGATGATTGATCCGACTGATGTTGTTGGTTTAATTGAAAAGACTGTACTATCGAAATTATAAATTTTAATTTTGCTATTCACTCACTTTCAGTTACTTCACTTAGACTCGCTTTTAAATGTAAAAGCACGAGACATGGAGGCTTTACGCATGAATGTTGATTGAATTTACAATCAAAAACGCCTTTTTTTTCTCTCCAATTTGCGATAAATTAATTACATTTTGAATTTTAAGCAATTGTTTTGTGATCGCAGCATGTTCTTTTTTTTTCCCCTTCCCCGCACTGTCGCGGTCAGAAACTCGTTTCAAAGCGTAGTTTCGCTACTCATATCAAGATATTTACGACCATTTTCTTGAGTTAAAGCAATTGTTGTTTCGTGACGGCAATTTTCCCCTCTCTACAGCACTATTACGGTCAGAAATTCGGTTTCGAAAGTAGTTTCGTTACTTGTAACGCTCTACTACCGATCACTGATCTCTAGTTATAAACCAGGAGTGCACAACCTTTGGCCCGCGGGCCACAAAAATACCACTATTTTTATGCAGAATAATTTTCCTTATAATAACGACAGAAACTTGGCTATTAAAGAAAAGAAACTACACTTCTCAAATATTCTGGTGTGAAACGATTTTCTGGTAAAAAGGTTGTGCATCACTGTTATAAACGATTGTGGTTTCGGGGCAGAAGTTTTATTCTTTATACAGTGTGCAGTCTGGACTTCAAATTAGATTAAAAACGCCAAATTTAAAAGCATTTCCTGAGAGATTTTCTGCTTTTACAGAGAAATGGAATAACAATTCGATTCTGAGTAAGAAAAATCACGTGCAGGGGTCTGTCCAGACTTTTCTGACAGGGTCCTGTTTTTGTGAAATTGTTAAGTTTTACTTACGTTTGTAAAAATTCAAATTATAACTTTGTGAATTTTAAATTATCGTTATATTCAGGTTTCAGCATTCATGCATAACAAATCTAAGTGATATTTCTTATGTTAGTTGGACTGTTTATTTACAGGCCAGATTTCATTTTAAGTGGTTAAATTTGTGGAAAGTTCAATTTGAAGGTGAAAAAATTCTGTAAAAGATATATTTAAGGGTGTTCTCAACTGCTCCGCTCAACAAGCGCAAAACGTTTTGACACATAATCAAATTAACTTTTTAACAAAAAGTTATGAAATTGAAATACCTGACTATGGAAACGATTTCGAATTGAACTTAATTTTCCATTTTATGATAATTAAATTGCCTATCGAGTTATAAGCTATTTCGATCACATGATCATCCGTTTTTCTACTTTTGTCCAGAAATGTGCTCAAAAACGTCATCTTTGAAGGCTTGTTATGAAAAATCTATTGCGTTTTCGAAAAAAAAAACAGAAAAATGAGTGCAATTATGCGTGTTTCTGAATAACAACACTTTCTATTTTCATGCATTTGCGAACAAAAATAAATTAAAGCATATGTCACAAAGTTGTCCTTTTTGATTTAAGAACACCCTTAAGAGACAAATAATTTTGTGAAGAGTCCTGTTTTGGGATAATATATTTTGTGAAAGGTTCTGTTTGGGTATAAATTATTTTGTGAAAAGTCGTTTAAAGGACCTAAATTTTTTCTAAACAGATAACTGACATGCCAATCTCAAAAGTTTGGGAGAAAAAAAATAAGAAGAAATGCATAAGAAATTAGCCAGTTTTGATTTAAGGCTATCAAATTATGTAAAAACGAGATATTCAAGGGTAGAATACATTCAAACATGAAAAGAAAGATAAAGGAAGGGAACCAAGTTGAAGAAACAACCAATAGGAAAGTAAGAAACAACAAATTGGAAAGTAAAAAACAACAGCCAGTTGCAAAGTCGAAAACAATAACCAATAGGAAAACAGAAAACAACAGCCAATCACAAAGGAGCATAACCCAATCAAAAATACAGAGTAGGAATGGAATAAGATAGCAAATTTATAATTGAAATGAATTATCGACAAAAATATTACAGAAATCATTTTGGCCCGCTAGAGATCGAACCTGCGTCCTCTAAAAAAATTCAAAGCTTTAAAATGCTGCTTTACCTCTATACGTTAACAGGAACTTGTTCTACTTATTGTGTCACAAATACAGGGTGTTTCATTCTAGCTACACCCGGTTTGAAAGTAATAATTTCGAGGAAAATAAAATATTGTACTGAAAATGCAACGATATGTACTTTATTTTGTGTGAAATTTGATAACATTAGGAAAAGATCTGGAAAAACATATTGCTCAAGCAATCGATGATACCATATAAACTGATTATCACAGTCCAAAATATGGGGTGCCAAGTGCATATTGCTGGTGCGCATAATGCAAACTTTTACCACTTTTGTTTGGTGTTATCACATTTAAAACAAAAGTGAGAATGTCTGTTAAATGTTTTATTATAATATACATCAACTTTCTGAAATTTATTACCGTCAACACAAATTGAGTTAGAATGAAACACACTGTATTTGTGACTCAATAGGTGGTTTGCGGCCCTATGTTCCTATGTGATTTTTTATCCTTGTCGTATTCCTGATGTGTCATATCAATTTGTCCACCTTTTTTTTTTTTTTTTTTTTTTTTTTTTTTTTTTTTTAAATCACCCTGTATAAATGTCAAGTCCATGACATTCTGTCAATCCTTCATGGCATTGCACTAGAGTGTGTACCCTCTATTGTATGCGCTTTTATTTTTTTCTACTACTATATACCACTGTTTATGGTTAAGAATCAAGTTGAAACATGCCTCATGTACTTCTCAGTGGAGCAAAAACAAACTTTTCATGAGAAATTTATTTTCGGTATCCTGTTCCATAATACATGCCAAATGGCTCCTAAGTGATTTAATAAATGATGCTCCCGCTTTCCCTCCACAAATAAAATATCAAATAAACATTTTTGAATTAGTGCCCAAAGTTTTCAGTTAATGATGCCTCGCTTTATGAAATCCTTGGAAGTACAAAGAAGAAGAATTGAAAATCGCTGACGAAAAAAGTTATCAACAGGTGTAGTGAAGTAGAATACCAAGAAGGCGCTATTTTAAAAAGATATGAAACTCGTTTGATCCAAGTTAAGGCTCCTGTCCCCGCAAACGAAGACACTCCTGAGCTAATTCTTTTTCTATAGGAAGATTATTTTCTAATATCTCATTTGCATTTTGGCATTTTTATTTATTTTTCTTATCTTTTCATTGGACAGCCGTAGTCCATCTCTACATCGCTCTTTTTTCTTTTTTCTATTAGAGTTGCAGATATTTTTTATAAACTTACTTTCGCTTCCAAAACCGGTTCCGAAAATGAAAGTAACTTTATAAAAATATCTGCAACCTAAATCAAAAAAGTAAATAAAGGCGCGATATACAGATGAACCGCGGCTACCCAATTCAGAAAATAGATAAATAAATAAATAAATAAAAATACAGAAGCCTTAAAGAAACAGTTTTATATTTTAATATATATGATAATAGATATAATTATTTATAGAAGTGTCACGGCCAGAATATTCTGTCCGCCTATCATAGCATGGCACTATAGCTGTATCCTCTGTTGTATACCCTTTGCCTACAAAGCATATCCTCTTTTTGTTACGACTATATACCACTGCTTATGGATAAGAATATAGTTGAAACACGCCTCATGTACTTCTCAGTGGAACAGAAACAAATTTTTCACGAGAAAATTATTTTCGGTATCCTGCTTTAAAAACATGCCAAATGGCTCCTAAGTGATTTAATAATGGTGCACGCAACAATTTTGAATTAGTGCCCAAAGATTTCAGTTAATGATGCCTCGGCTTATGAAATCCTGGAGGGACAAAGAAGAGTAATTAAAGATTGCTGGGGAAAAAAGTTATCAACAGGCGTAGCGAAGTAGCATTACCAAGAAGGCGCTATTTTAAAAAGATATGAAACGTGTATGATGCAAGTTAAAGCTCCTGTCCCTGCAAACGAAGACATTCGCGATCGAATGCTATTCCTATGGAAAGGTTTTTTTTTTTTCTAATAACTCGTTTGCATTTCAACTTTTTTTTTTCCTTTCCTTTTTTTTTTTTCTTTCTTTCTTTTTTTTTTTTTTTTTTTTTTTCATCATTGGATAGCTGAGGTTCCTCTCAACATCGCTCTTTTTTTACTTTTTCGATTTTAGTGGCAGATACTTTTTTAGAATGACTCTCTCATTTTGGAAACCAATTTTGAAAGTGTAAGTAATTTTATAAAAAATAAAAAAAGAAATATCTGTAACCAGAATCGAAAAAGTAAAAATGGAACGATGCAGAGAGGGACTTCAACTATCTAATGAAAAAAATTATTTAAAAATGTGGAAATGCAAACGAGAAGACATTAGCACGCGAATGTATTCACTTGTAGAGGCAGGATCCTTATGCCCTTCACGACGGGAACCTTTTATGGTAATTTTAATGTTTTATCACCGGTTTTAAAAAAACAGAAATTTGTGTGTGTGTGTGTGGTTTTTTTTTTTTTTTTTTAATGTAGTTAATGCTTCGATTAAATAAGGCAAATTTTACAGTGAAATTTTACTGGTGTGGATAAACAAGGATTTTAAGCATTTTTTTGTGGTACGTATACGGGTCACTCGTCTTCAAGGGGCTAAAGAGTATAATATAACTAATCATCAAATTTTTACTTCACGAAGCTTTTTAACATGGCAACTTAAACATTGCGATTCAGAACCTTAGATTGAGGCGATTTGTATATTGATGCATGCAGACTTTTATTCTGTATAACACCTCTTATAATTAAAGCGGTTTTCAAATCCCCTGCTGAATTACACGAAACTTTCTGACTTATATTCTAATTCATTTTTGATCGTAAAGCTATATAAAATTGTCAAGCCTGATTAGTAAATCGATCTGGAAACGAAATGAATTTTCAATTTTGTTTTTACATTTGAAATATTCAAATATTTTCTAACTCTAACTTTTCCCTCGCAACCTTTCAACGTCAAGAAAGCTGAAAAGTTTGCAAAGGCAAAAGAAATAATCTTATTTACAAATATTTTTGTTTTGTGCAACCAATAATGCTTTTGAAGCAAGATAAAACAGAGTAACTATTGTAAGCCATTCTAAAAGTAGTCAGCGTATTATTATTTTTTTAACAAGTTACAGTAGACTCTCGTTAATTCGAACTCTTCGGTACCACAAGAAATGTTCGAATTATGGAAAGTATGGGAGGAAAACATATTTAGTGGTTTACTATTACAGAGGAATTAATGTTATAGTATTTTTAAATTTACTTTGGTTGTTATTATTAGAATATAACTTAATATTAAATAAAAGGTATCAGTACTTAAACAAATTAAGGGATTAGGAAGAAACACAATGGAAGAAGGGATGGAGGTGATATCAAATGCAAGAGATTATAGGTATAATTGTTCAGAATAATTCTGATAAAAATTAAAGAAAGAAAGTTATTTCAAAGATTTGAAGTCGGTGTGAAAGTAAGGAAAAACGAAGAATCGGAATTCGCGTTAGTTCGAATTAAGCAAAGTCAAGAAAAAATGAGTTCGAATAAATAAAAAAATCTGACGTTATTCTGTCATTGAAAATTTCAGGACTTCTTGTTTAGTTCGAATTAAGCGAAGATTCGATTTATCCGATTTCGAATTGACCAGAGTGGACCGTATTTTAATCGTACTTTGAAATACCCCCAGAGCATAAAGTTTAAATGTATCACAGTACACATGATATTTTTTTAGCATTTATAATATTATTTGCACACAATTGTGCAAAATGAAGAAAAAAAATAGTTAAATTAAAACAAAAGTCTTAACAACTAAATTGAAAAATTGAAAAATTAAAACAATATAACGATACATGCATTTTGATTATCTCAAATTATACAATAACCTTGAAACGAAAATTATACGAATCTTTATTACTTACCCATCATACGTAGTATAGGGTAAATCTTGCAATCGTTTTGAAAATCGAAAAATTTTTTTTGGCGGATTTACACGTTTTAGATAGTGGAGATTCCGAAAAACATACTTTTAGAAAAAAAATTTTGCCGTCCGTCTGTCTGTCTGTCTGTCTGTCTGTCTGTAAACGCTCTATCTCCCGAACAAATTGAGATAGAGACTTGAAATTTTGTGTGTAGTTAGTATGTAAGAATGGGACGAACCCTATTTAATATCAGCAACCTCGATTATCCGGAACTATTTTTTTCGGACTCTCGAAAAATTCGTTCTGATGAAAGGTATATAAAAATTTTCGAATTTTTTTGTTCTAAGGAATGGACGTAAAAGGCAATAAAATAACACACATTTTGCATATAGAACGAAGTCGATCGGATTATTAGTTGCCGAGATATTTGTAATCTTGTTTTCCACATTCTTCGATTTTTAATGACCCTGTATTTCATTCAAATTTCAATTCAGAAGTATATTTTGATTGGAAATGAGACGCTTAATCCGACGCAGTTAATTGTTAGTTAATAGAATTATTATTTTTGGAGCTATAAGGATGTTTCTTTTACGCAGTTCGGTACTACTTGAGTAGTTTGGCGTTTTATATAATTCGTCGAAATTGGTACATCAGCAGTTCTTTAATATAGCATTACTACGTATATTAACAATATTCAAATTTTGTTTATGAATTGCAATGCATTGTATAAATAGTTTCACATGTTTTATTTTCATATACATATCCATGATGGGTAAGTATTACGGTGGCCCCCAACGACTAGTTTTGTATTTTAATTTCAAAAATATGATGTATGCAAAATACGAAGGGGAGGGGGGGCAATATACGTGAATAAATATTACAGCGCCATCGTTCGTTATGTCAAAATTAAAACAACACATAAATAGAATCTGTGAAACTTACATCTTGTCAACAACCCTAATGTTTGTAAATATTTAAAAAGAAACAAGAAAAAAAAGGCAATATATATTTTTTTAATTATAGGAAAATAAATGTTTCAAAATATTATGCAACTGATGTCAATTTCGCTGTTTCTAGTGATACGGCTATTAAAATAATTAGCCAAAAAAAAAATTTTCACAATAAAAAATTTTAAAAAAGGTGGCAATTTACTTTCACAAAGGTTTTTCTAGATGGCAGCACCACACGTTGATTCTTTTCAGATAATATTCTAGTTTACCTGAACCAAAAAATTTTACTAATTAAAGAATCACATTTTATTATTTGTCTGTTAAAGCATTTTTAACTTATAAATGCCGTATTTGTATTAAACTGTAAAAATATACATCGAAATTCCAAAATGTTTTGACACATTGACAAATCCATTTTTCAACGGAAACGTATAAAATTGGAAGGCCTGAATTTGGAAGCGATTTCGTATCGAACATAGTTTTCCATTTTATGATCTTTCAATTACCTATTGAGTTTAAAGCGATTTGATCGAGTGATCACCCGTTTTTCCCCTACTTTTAGACCGGTTTTTCTGCTGTCATCGGGAAGTGTGTTCAAAAACGTCCACTTTGAAGCAGGGTCGGACTGGGTCATTGTAAAGGGCGCAGACCTTGAAATTTTGGAGGGCGCAACTTTTTTAACGAAACTCATTATTTTATCATCTTATAGGAAGCCAATAATATTCATTAATAACAAACATACTGTAAGAATATGTAATAGAGCTTCGCTAATCTGAATTGGGACCGGTGCCTATTTTGATTACAAAAATTCTGAAAATCAAAATCCGAAATTTCGATTAAAAAAATGTTAGTTATAAGTACTCAGTAGCACAGTAAAGATCTTTTAGTCCGTCATTCGATGGTTCGGCTTGCTGGATAAACCGGCACAACTCTCGGAAAAAAATAGTATTCTTTCACTGCAAAGAAAAAAAAAAAAAAAAAAAAAAAAAAAGACCCAAACTGGGTTGTAAGATTTCTGGGTAGAATACTATTCCCAAAGTAGTCAATCAAAAATCGTTCAAAACAGTGCAAATCCTTAATAACATTAAAACAATCGTTTTGATATAATGTATACATTAGCTAAGATGTTTTGATTGTTAGTGTTATTAAGGATTTGCAATTTTTTTTTTTTTTTAAACCATTTCAGGCTACAAAGTGAACTTTCCAATTTGGAATACTTTGCTGTACCAAATCTTGCAACCCAATTTCGGTCTTCCCTTTCTTTTTCTTTTTTTTTTTTACAGTTTTGTTTAATTATTTGATGTTTATAATAATCTAATGGAATTGAGAACGAGAAATTATGTAACAACCCATTACAAATTAAAAAATCGGGAATCTATAAATAGCTTATTCAGCGCGTCTACAAGGGGGAGAGGGGAGGGGAGGAGGGACGAGAAACCATTTATAATTTGTGAAATCAAACTGCTGAAAGGAAAAATAAATTTTTATCATCTGAATTAAATATTTTTTGCGTTTAAGAAAGGAGTTTTTTAGCGACTGACAGACAAAATGACATGATTAAAAAAAAAAAAGATGGCTTCTACGAGAGGCCTACAGTGCACGCTTTTTATTTTATATTCGTGTACATACAGTCGAGTCCCTCTATAACGAAACTCCATACATCGAATTTCTCCATATAACGAATTTTTAGTAGGAACGGTCCCCTTTTCGCATGATTACATTAAAAACAGTCTCTATATAGCGAAATATCTATCTCCATATAATGAATTTTTTCATAAATTGGTCTTAATTTATTCAGTTTTAAAAAGCTTCAAAATCATATGGAATCAATTTTCCATCACTTATTTTTGATTTGTCGTCAGTGCTGAGTTTTTTTATATTACTTCTCTCCTTGTTCTTTAAATCCAACGAATTCATCCCACCTCCCACACACCTTTCCACATCCTTCTCATAACAGAGTCAATTGGATTGATACACATGTAAGAGAAGAATCAATGAGAGGCACATAAGAGAGGCCTTCAAATGGAGGAAAATGTCAACTACAACTTTTCATTCCTTGCTAAAATTTAAGCTTTTTTTTTTTTTTTTTTTTTTTTTTTTTTTTTGAGAGCGTAACAATTTTAAAATCAAAACAGCAAAAAATTACAGATTTCTTCGTCTGAAATTAATGCAATTCTTCCTTATTTGATTTTCATTAAGCTTTCAAATAAATGTCTGTTCTCTTTTATGAAACAGCTTAAATAATTAAGAAATAAAATGTTAGGTTAATATTTACTTTTAAACATTTCAAATTCTTAATTCAAAAGATCAAAAATAATATTTGTTAAAATTTCACACATTAAATACGATTTTTAACATCATTCTCTATACATCGAATTTCTCTATATAACGAATTTTTTACTGGAACGGTGGATTTCGTTATATAGACTCAACTGTATGTTGTACTTTTCCATAATTGATTATATTTCTACTCTTTTCAAGCTGTTTAAAAAAAATTGCTTTACTGCAATTTTTTTTTTAATTCTTACTTCTACATTTATTTAATTCTTACTTTCTCCACATTCATCTTATAATCTGAAAATTTTCATAAGTTAATCTTATCAATTAATTTGTTCAAATATAATTTTCAAAAGTAAAATCCGTCCGGATTAACCAGAATTTCGGATTAGCGAGTTCTACTGTAATTCGAAATATCTTCTATTGGTATGTCGGTACGTTTATTTTCTTTATCTTATTTTTAATAGCTTAATCATTTAATAGCTTAATCATTTTATAAATTAGGATCGTTTCGAAAATCTATTAATTTAGTTCGATCAAATGAAAGAATAAATTTCTGATTAGAAGGGGAAAGCATGTAAATTATATAAAAACAATCGTCGGAAAAGCAAAGTAAATTATACAACGAACTTCGATGTAACGAACAAAATAACTTTTAAAACCTTTGGAATAGATTTTTATACGTAAAAACTATTCGGACAGAATCAAATATTCCGCTGTAGACAATATTACGCCGTATACAGAGTTTATTGTATACAAAAAATCATAATGGGGAACTTGAAAACCATTTTTATGTTAGATTTATATCCATCTCATGCAAAGTAGAAAACAACCCGATTAAAAAAAAAAAAAAAAAAAAAAATATAAACAGAATTGAATAGAACATGGAAGGGATATAAAGAGAACATTCAAAGGTCGCCGTAGCACCCTGGGTGCGGTGCGGTATTGATCAGCCCTACTTTACCATATACAGCACTGTTCGAAAGGGCCAATCGCTCCGGGCGCGGAAATTTAATAGGACGCCAAATTTATACTAACGACTTCATTTTTTGGCCTGCTAGAAGAAAAAGTTGGCAGGGGGGGGGGGGGGGCGCCAAATTGACTCTATCGTCAGCTTTCTTTTCGCATACCCATGACCATAAAAATCCGTGACAGACGCAACATTTTGATTGTTACATTTAATATACAATATTAAAACAGTTTTGTATTCATATTAAAATAAAATTTTTAGCAAAAAAAAAAAAATTCGAATTACCTTTTTTTTGAAGCAAATATTCTTTCTAAAATTGTTTAGATATATATTTAATAAGAACACTTATGTTTCATAAATTAAAATCAAAACATTAAACTTTACGGAAACACAAAGCTCGAAACCATTTTCGAAATGAATGATTTTACTGCAAACTAATTATAATAAATGAAATCGAAGCGAAAGTGATGATCTTTGGTGTCAGACAGTCTGCATGTTCGTTGCCGCTATTGTTAATATATAAAATATACTTTTTAAAAGATTTTGATTGGATGTTGGCCTGAACAAAGAAACTGTCAAGAATAAATAATACAACTATTTTCCTTTACAAAGGGAATAAATTCTTTTTATTGGTTTTTTAATGCTTACAAAATTATTGTTTTTTAAAAAGATATATAAAGAATATGTTTAACCATGTTGTAGTTATTCTAGTATTTGTCATATTTATTATTATTATTATTTTTTGTTTTATTTTATTTATTTATTTACTATTTTTTGTCTTTTTTAAACTATTAACTTATTGTAGATGAGGGCGCATATTTACTTGACCGAGGGCGCACCAGTCCGAGCCTGCTTTAAAGGCTTGTAATGAAACCTCTATTGCGATTGTCAAAAAAACGGGAAAATGAGTGCAATTAGACAGTTTCTGAATAACAACTCCTGCTAGTTTCATGCATTTCCGAAGAAAAATAAATTAAAGCTTATGTCACAAAGTTGTTCCTTTTGATTTATGAGCAACCTTAAGTTTAAATCAAAAATCTTGAATCGTAGTGATCCAGTGCTTTTCCACTTATTTATAGTTATGCACAAAATTTATTTATAAAGTAAAGTTTAAAAATATTTTTTACTAATGAACTTGAAAATTTTTATTAAAAATTAATTAAGAGCAAATCGTTATATTTTTGTCGCTACATTATTCATATTATTCTTGCTAAACCGACAGGCGTTGTCCGAGCCCATGGTGATAAATATAAATATACTTATAATAAACGTTGAAAGTTTTATACCTTTAAAAGAAAACCAATCCCACGAATCATCCAACTTCAAATATCAACGACTCACACACACAGCCCGATCAATCTGAAGTTGTGCCCGGGGCCTGTTAAAAAGTTGCCCCCCCCCTACCTACCCCTTTTCGGCAACACTTTCACAAAAAAAGAAGGTTTATTTGACGAGTTGACATAGCTGTTTGGGTAAAGAGTGCCTAGGTTAAAAGCTTTTAAAAATTGCATTGAGTCATTCACAATATTTAAATTTTACGGATCATATTTTATAAAAACAATATTATTTGAAAAGTATTTGATCAAGGAAAAAAAAATCAGCCACATGATTTGTGGACTCCTGAAATTGTTGGGCCCAGAGCTAAGGCCCCAAAGGCCCGTGCATTAATCAGGCCCTGGACTCACACAAGCCCTTATATTCCTATGAATGTTGAATATATATATAAAAAGAAAAAAAAAAGTAGTATATACTATTTTTTCAAATTGTGATCAATTTTCTTGTGATACTCTATATTCCTGTGTATAGCATTAAATGATACAAATTTATGCATACATACAATAGCTATGAGGTTTAGTACTAGTCATTTTAGCATGATTCACGAACAATAGATAAAAGGGAAAGGGGAGGGGAGGATCAAAATGATTCTTGCCCCGGAGACATAGCTTTAATCTAAGTTCGGCCCTGCATCTAAACTATCATATTCAGATTTCCGGATTAGATAATATTTCCTGAAGTAATGTGGAGTTTCCTTTGCCCATTATGAAAACGTTTTTCCCCCAAGAAAATATAAATGGGAATTAGAGGCCCATCTCACAGTTATTTCGGGGTCACTTTTAAGTATAAGAAAGCTGACGCTTATTTTTGGATAATCAGGCTCTCATAGATGGTGTTTATTATTCGATTCGTTCCTTTCCTTTTCTTTCACGAGCTGTGTATTAAAGGTGTATTCGAAAAAACGCTTTTCCACCTTCAACACCTCAAAATTTTCCGATACAATTTCAGACACATTTTTAAAAGTGGAAACATGAAACGTGCAGAGAGGATTTTCGAAGGGACGTATAAGGTGCCGTGTGATGTCTTTTTCTGCTCAATTCATTAGAATTTGATTTAAAAGCAATAAACTTCTGAATATGACCCTTCTTTTCGTTCCCAGACCACCCGATTCGGAAAAATCGGTTCAAAATGCCGTTTTTGATTGCTTTTTTTGCAATATTTTCTGCATTTATCAAAGAATTGACAATCACGGCATCTTGTGCACTTTCTAAATAAGACAGTTTGCCAGTTTGATGCATATGAGAGCAAAAATGAATTTAAAAATAAATCGAAAAATAAGCAATTTGAATCGAAATACACCCTTAAAGGTGTTCTTAAATCAAAAAGGGCAACTTTGTGACATATGTTTTATTAATTTTTCTTCAGAAATGCTTGAAACTAGCAGGCATTGTTAATCAGAAACTATCTAATCGTATTCATTTTTATATTTTTGCGCAAACGCAACAGATATTTCAGAATAAGCCGTCAAAAATGATGTTTTGAACAACATTTTCCGCCGAAAGCGGAAAAACCGGTCATTGAAAGGTAGAAAAACGCGTGATCACGTGATTAAAATAGCTTATAACTCGGTAGGTAATTTTATGATCCTAAAATGGAAAACTGAGTTCAATTCGAAAGTGATTCCATAGTCAGACCGTCCAATTTCCTATCTTTCCGTTAAAAAATTAATTTAAAAGTAATAAGATCACCTAGTCAGTAATTGATCAAATAAAATCAGTGCTTCGGAGTTTTTATTCTATTTCCTTTCTTTAAATTTTAGAAGAGAATGGCGCTGACAGGAAGGGGTGGAGGAGTGGGATTCTTCAACGCAATAAGAAAGAGATTATAGTTTTACGTTTTAATTTTCGTTTACCTCTTTTTATTATTTTTTTTCTCCAGACATTATTGTAATCAAAATTTTCCTATACATTAACATTGCATAAAAAATAATTACTACCCGAATTAAAATACATTTCCCCAATATTTTCATTTTATGTTTATTTTTCATGTTATGCGCGTTTTATTATACATACTTCAGGAATTTAAGTTGATTTCTATTTAACGAATTTTCTTCAGAACGAAGTTTTTTAAGTGGAACGGCGAGATTTCGTTAAATGGAAGTTTCACTGTATTTCAAAAATTTGATGAACTATTAAAAGGGTATCCTACAAACCTACAAATTCTGTGATTTGTGAAAAAAGTTATTTGTACTTTGTTATTAATAATTATCACAAAGATAAATATATAACAAATTAACACCTTGAATTAATATATTATTTCTAATTGCTAAAAAGGTTTAGTAAAGTATTTCGATTTTAAAAACAGAAATTAAATCACCAGTTTTTTATCAATTAGAAATAACGAGGTGGAACCCGTCGAAATTCGACGAAAAAAAAGGTTTCAGAAAGAACTGTTTCAATGATTTATAATAAATCTATAAAATTAGTTACCGTAAAAAATGCATCTCATATTGGTTAGTCTAACTCTCAAACAAATATTATTTTAGGCTAAAATTAACATAATAATATTTCTATAAAACTCAGTCTCACAGAATGTCACTGACTGTTTTACGATTTCGATTTATTAATATGTACATGTTAATTATTTACATTAAACCTTATTTACATTACCCATTACCCATACTTACAATCTTATTTACATTGAAACCAAAAGGAAAAATCATTATTTTTATATATAATGGAGGATAAGATAACATAAATTATTTTAGAAAAAATCTGCATTTAGCAGCATTTTAATTTAGAATATTTTTAAAAACAATGCACAATGGTTAATTTATCTTTAATTTATGTTACATTTGCCAGTAAATATAATAAAAGAAGACACTATTAAAAAATACATTTATAAATCGAACTTTTACATCAGTATGAAGACTGATGAAGTGTCGCCATCTGTTAAATATTTCCAGAAATACACAGTACAAAATACGAATTTAGAATTTTAGAAATCAAATAATAATAATAATAATAATAATAAATCTAAAAAAACAATTTCCTAAATTTTTTATCAAAAAGTTATTAAAAATGTTACTATAAATACTTAAATTACCAATTTTTTGTATTTAGTTCAAAATTAATAATTTCCATAAAATTACAAAATTTAAAATTCCAAAACCTTGCCTAACATTAGGGGTATTAAATTTTAGGGGGAAAAAATCTAATAAGACAGATTCCTAAATTTTTATCAGAAAGTTAGTAAGAGTGTTAGGATAAATACTTAAATTATCATTTTTTTATAACGTATTTTAAAATTAATAAATTTCATAAAATTCACACTGTTTAAAATTCCAAAATCCTGTCTAACACTGCAGAAAATATTGTAAATGAAAGAAATTCATTTTATAATGCATGAAAAAGATAAAAGATAGTAAACTTTATTAGTACTAGAATTTAATAGAATCCGAGAAATTTAATGCTCGATATTAAGTTAGCAAATTTGTCAGGAATTTTTATTATCCGACTTACAGTACGAAATTATTCTTAAACAACCAATTTTTATAAAACAGCTGAAATGCCTGGCTTCTGCCCTCCCCCCCCCCCTCTCCTTCTCTTCGTCGAAAAAGAAAGACTAGATTGATTCAACTCTTCTGCTATTAAACTTATAAAATAATTCAATCGCACCAGAATTTACGAACAAGTTTATTTGGAAATAGTTATACCTTCTCATTACGCGCAGTATTATGACAGTAAAATATTATTTAAAAATTCTGGATACGATTTAGCAGTTAGGAATTAAGTATTTGCGTTATAGAAACACAGTTTTTAAAAAGTTAAAGACCTCACTTGTGAAGAAAAATTATAACAAAATAATAATAGTATTAATAACAATAATAATAAATTTATGATAAATTTAAAAGATAAAATGTCACAAGTTTTATTACGAGTAGAATTTAACGGGATCCACGACATTTAGCATTCTTATGAGTAAACAAATCGAATGGAATAATAATAATAATTTAAAAAAGGGGTATTAGTAGATTTAATATTAAAAGTTATTTTTAAACTACTAATTTTTATAATGCATGTTTAAAATCATTAATTAAAAAATATATTTAATCACTTAAAAAGTACTTTTAAATTTAACTAACAATGAATGTAAAGAAAATTCCAATAAAACAGTTTTCTCTATGTTTTCACTGTTTCTTTGTTTACATATTTTATGCACAATAAATCACAAGAGCATTTAACGGACCACACAACTCAATGAAAAAAAAAACTCGGATGATAATGTAAATCCTATGGGGGCGTTCTTTTCAAATTTTTCGTCAAATTTTAATATTTTTACTTTTTTTTATCCACAGTATAGCTGAGGACCATTTACAACCAGGCTAGTTTTTACTTTTTCGATTTTGGTTCTATAATTTTTATATTACAATAGTTTCAGTTTTACAACCGGTTCTAAAAATTAAAGGGCTTTTTTTTTTAATCTGAATTTAAAATTGAAAAAGTAAACACTAGCCCGGTTGTAGATGGTCCTCAACTAAACTGTGCACAGAAAAAAAAAGAAAAAAAATCATTTTAAAAATATTAAAATTTGAGCGAGATATTTGAAAAGAACGCTCCCGTGGACTTTACATTGTCATCCGGGTCTTTTTCACTGAGTAATGTCTTAAGCATATCTTTTGTTGTAATCTCGCTTTTATGTTATACTATACTCTCAGATAACTTTCGCTCAACTGTCTTTGTTATGTAGTTTATAAGATGAATTATCTATCTCCCAAAAAATCTCTTAACTACACTGTAAGTAATTGTAATTGCATCACTGTAATCGATTACAATTGATTCAAAAAATTATGAAATGACACAGTAATTTAATGATGAAGTCTGACTTCAGAATGATTGCAAATTAGTGAAATTTTTTTTACATACATCACTCAGATTTTAATAATAATCCATTCATAAATCTGATCGTAATGTAATTGCATTGTAATCTGTACTCGGGAAAAAAATTTACAGGAGAGGAAAGAGAAAATTTGTATGATTTTACTAAAACATGAAATAGCTTTGAATGCAGGAGCAAAAACATGCATAAAACGTGGAAAACAGTTAAGAATGAAGACGTAGATGATGTTTCGAGGGTTGAGTAATTTTACCCCTCTACACAATGTATTGCTCTCTTCTCTTTTTGCGGTCACGGATGGACATATAGCATAATAAAGCGATTTCCTGTGTTAGTGCTAATACATTATCACATGCCATTAAACATGCCAATACATTATCACACTTGCCCATTACCTGGAAGAGAAGTCCCATCAGTGGCCGAGAGGTTCTGGGTTCGAACACAATCACGCTCGTCGACCTAATCGATCAGTGTATTACGAGCTTTTTCTTCGAATCTCGAATTTTCTTGCGTAAATACGGGTTAGGCTCTCTTAGAAAGACCCCCCCCCCCTCCCCAAGGAGCGCATCCCAGGCATGAAAGTGGGAAATGAGAAAAAAGGTGGAAATTTTTTTTCCCATCTATACAGTGGCGCTGTATTTTTATAATTTAAATGTCATTTTAACAGCTATTTATGCAATAAAATTAAATGTAACTGCACGTATGATTGAATTAAAAAGCAGGAACAATACTAAAGATGTAAATCCAAATATATCTGATCAACTTATGTGAAGCACAGGTCATTAATTTTTAAAAACAAATATTATTCTTAATGGTTTAACTTTAAATTCCTCCACCCTTCTATTTGTTTTCTCAAAAGAAAAATCTCACTGCTCAATTGATCTCTGCTTCAAAACTAACATCTCAAAAATGTAATTACAGAAATAATTCAAAAGTATTGTATAAATAGTACAAAATATTCTACTCCAAAAAGAAACTACCTTTCACTTTGAATTTCTAAAGCTTTAAAAAAAAATTTCATTCTTGAAAGACACTTTAAATTACTTCATTTCAGATGCTTGATTTACAAATACTTATATGATATAAGCTCAGCTTTCATTTTGTGTCTCTTTAGAACAATAATTCAAGACCTAACTCCAAAGGTTTGAGTTGACAAAATCTCCTATTACTAAATTTCCCAGCCCCTCTCCCCTCCTATTACCTTTCTAAATTTTTCTTTGCATTTTTGCATCATTCCAGAGAATGTCCAAAATTGCTTTAAGAAAGGTGGAATTCCTCCTTTAGGAGGAACTCTTTCATGCCTGGATCCCTCGTTTTCGGCCCTGTATCCGAAGTGTTGATAATGGCCGTAATAAGTACAACCCAATGTAACCCAACCCTAGGAAAGAGGAAAGGGTGTGGGTAAGGTAACTATAATCAAACTTCTATAAACATAAACGTAATTTACTTCTGCATATTGAAATCAATCGAAATCATAATCGATTCTGCTATCAACTCCATACTCCATGTCTGTATCTTTATTATATTGAGCGACGAGATAGGATCTCGCGACCTTCAACGCAATGTTTTCCTACCAGGTGGGTAAATCTCACTTATTTCTTTGCAGGTAAGGAGATCTTCCTGAACCTGGACTGGAAAACGGAAGTGGAGCTACCGTTACGTGACTATTGAATTATATTTTTTACTACGGACGGGTGCGCACATAAACTTCTGCATGCAGAGAGACCCATATTTTTAACGTGAATGTGCCTCTAAACACAGGGTCGTAGCTAAAAGTGAATAATAGGTGGGGCTCAAGAAAATATAGAGGAGCTGCATATCACACTGTAGTTACTATGTATCTCATTAAACTGTTGTAATAACTTCATTTTATGCTAAGAAAAGAATAGGAGGATGAAAAAATTCGAGTGTATAACCAGTGCAATATTAAACATCATGTAAGCTTCATATGTACAAATAGAATGAGCAAGAGTTGAAACAGTTATTTTAATAACAATTTAGCGTTTTTGAAAATCTGTGAAAGGTCCTCAAAACTAAATTAGATTTTTGAATAGAATTTTATTCGGATTTCCAGAACGTAAATTCATTTAGTAACCTTGAAATCTTTTCCAGGGGGGGGGGGGGGGTTCAAAATGTTTTAGGGTGAGGGGATGAACCACCCATGGCACCCCCTTAGCTACTGCCCTGTCTAACGATATGCCAGTCCTAATCAGAATAATGAATCATGTTCGATTTAGGTATGTAAGTATTATTAATTATATATATATATATATATATATATATATATATACTTTATAAATAAATCCAGTACAACATAGATATTTACCAAAATTTAAAATTCAGTAAGAAAAATAGATAAAATGCGTGCATAATGAACAAGAAAAATTTAAACTCCAATTTAAAATAAACAAAATAGATCACCATTTGAATTATGAAGTTCTGTGAAATCATTATAAACAGACATATGAAAAGCAACTGGATGAAAAACAACAGAAAATTTACATTGTAAATCACTCGTCAGGGATACATTACATATATAAGTAATAATGCAGTCAGTTTCTGTAATAGGTCGAGCTATAAGCTAAGAGATTTGATCTATTACGTACCTTATTGACTAGATGAAAAATCAAATAAAATAGGTAAACAACGCTAAACTTGAAAAGTATTAATATGGAATAATAATAATTTATTATCAGCTTATCCTATAAAATAATATAGTTGTATAATCCATCATTAGCACATGTTATTAGCACATGCCATCAAATAATGTAAATTTACCGCTAGTATAAAGATAATCAGTTACAATTACTAAAACGGAAAGGAAAATGGAAATTAAAATTAAAATTCATAAAAATATTTAGTAGAACATGCATTATTTATAAATAATATATTAATCCACATTTATTATGTTATATTAAAAATTAATATTTAATATTCATATCTTTTACATTATTTAATCCCATTAATTATATTATCAGTCTTAGCTTACAGCTAATACAAACTACAACTTCAGAGTATACACATATATGGGTCATTTTCAAAAAACTTGTACATTCTATGCCACCCAACTTTAAGAATTTTTAATAACTAAAATAGAGTTTCAAAATAAAAAATTAAGCATCCACATTACTTTCCTGGCTGTTTAGAGTAAATGTGGGCAAAATATTATTAGAAATTGAAAATAATATTAGTGTAGGTATGGTTTCAGTGTGTCAGATATAGCTAAAGAGCCATGTCCCCTCTTCCCTTTTTACTTTTTCAACTGCAGTAAAATCATAAATCAAGAGTCAAAAATGTTAATTTTTTTAGTTGTGACAATTGTTGCATGTCTCATCTGTAGCATAGACAATATATTTTTTTAAACTTTTTTTTTTTTTTTTTTTTTTTTTTTTTTTTATAAAAATGGAACAATTTTTTATATTGTCACCAGATTCCCCCCCCCCCCTGTTACTTCCACTCTGTTACCATATTTTTGTAAGAAATTATTACTACTAAGGTGACAACACAAGATTCTGTAGTTCTTCGAACAGTCTATTTTTAGATGAGGTCTATTAAGTTATTTTCAGTGTGGTGTTGAAGTGAAGCATTTACAAAATAAGGATGTTTTATTCAGTTTCCCCTCTGTTACCAGCTTATTTATGTGAATTTTATTTTATTTATTTATTTATTTATTTATTTATTTATTTTTTATACTTTTATAAAATTTTAACCATAAGATCAAATGGTGCTACTTAAATAAATAGGCTTAGTTTTTCTTGTTTTTAATTCACTTTGTGCTGCTAAAATTATTTGTAGTTTTTTCCCCTCTGTTACCATTCCTCTCTGTTACGATGCTTATGGTAACAGACAGTGGCGTAGCTAAGGGGGGGCGGGGGGGGGCGGTCCGCCCCGGGTGTCACCCTCGAAGGGGTGACACCCGAGCGGCCTTTATTTGCAAAAAAAATATGCATAATCTTACAAGATTTCGGAAAAAATTCTGACGTAAAATGAATTTTCTAGGGCAAAACTAGGCGCAACAGACTTAGTTTTCTTTTCTTGGAGAAAGTGAAACGGTTAAAAAAATGGGGTGTATAAATTAGATTTGCAACAGTGAGGAAAAACCCATTTACGCAAATTGCGGGTAACCAAAACAAACTTTAAAAAGAAATAATTTTTTTCTACTTATACACGCAGCGCCATGCTAAATGAGGGACGAAGGGGGCAGGCCCCGGGCGCTGAAATTTAGAAGGCGCCAAATTTATACTACCATCGTCATTTTTGGTCTGTCACAAGAAAAAGTTGGGAGGGGGGGGGGCGCCCCGGGTGTCAACTTCGAAGGGGTGACACCCGATCTTTATTTGTAAAAAAATATGCACAATCTTAGAAGATTTTGGAAAAAATTCTGACGTAAAATGAATTTTCTAGAGCAAAACAAGGCGCAACAGACTTACTTTTATTTTCTTGGAGAAAGTGAAATGGTACACCAAATACGGCGTCTAAATTAGGTTTGCAACATTGAGCAAAAACCCATTTACACAATGTGTGGGTAACTAAGACAAACTTTAAAAGAAAGAATTTTTTTCTATATGCAGCGCCGTGCGAAATGGAAGAAGAGAGCGAAGGGGGAAGGGGGGGGGAGAGCGCGGTCCCGGGCGCTGAAATTTAGAGGCGCCAAATTTATACTACCATCGTCATTTTTGATCTTTCATAAGAAAAAGTTGGGATGGGAGGGGGAGTGTCAATTTCTAACTTTGCCCCGGATGCAATTTTCTCTTTGCATGTCCCTGTACATACGCGCTGCATTGACTTATGCAGAATTCGCGATGAGTGATGAGTCATTGTTGTCAGGGGTGTAGTCATAAAAATAACAGAGGATATACGCTCTAAGTAGAGGGTATATTCTGAAGACAGAGGGTATACCCTAGAGTGTGTATACTACAAGCTTTCTTGGGTAACAGAGGGTATAAGACGTGTGTTTAAAAATTACAGAAGGTATACGGCGTATACCCCCGTATACCCTTCACTACATCTCTGATTGTTGTGATCTTCTTATTTTGGAGATCCTGTTCGCTTTCGTCAACGTGAAACTAACAGAAAAAAATTATGAAGTACTAGAATAGCTAGAACATGATTAAAAATATTATCTGTATACATTTAATATTAATTTTGTAAGCCTTAAAAAGCAAATGAGTTTTTTTTTTTTTTTTTCCATAAAAAGGGAACTAGTTTGTATTTGAATGTTTCTTTGTTTCAATTATCCAATCAAAATCTTTTAAATATGTTGTTCGATATGTATCCAATGACGGGACCTTCACCGCGAAAAATATATCATAGACTGTCTGGCACCGAAGAGCGTCACTTTGTTTCATTTTTTATCCTTTCTTAGTATTTAGTTCATTATAAAATCATGTATGATAAGTATTCATTTGAAAGATGTTATACATTTTGTATTATTATAATTTGAAATGTTATAATTGTTAGAATATAGGGTTTTATCAATTAAATTTTTTGTTCTAAGATTGAAAGATCCAAGTCCAAGCAGTTAATAGGTAATTAAAACTTTCTTTTTTATTTAAAAATTAAATTTTAATTTGAAAACAAAAGTGTTTGAATGTTCTCTATAAATGTAAATATTCGAAAGTCATTCATTCGTGAATTTTGTACATACGTTAGAGCAGGTCTGCCCAATACCGCACTCCAGGGTGTCCTTTGAATGTTCTCTTTGTGTTTCTTTCATGTTCCACTGCATCCTGTTTCTTATTTTTTTTTATTTCTGTATAAGATTGAAGGAAATCTGTCTAAAGTAAAAAGATATTTAGCTTCCTTACGATTTTCAATCCAATAAATTTTACGGCAGAAAATTGTCAACAATGGAGTGTTTTTCGGTCTGGATCGATTTCACCCGAGACAGATTTTTTACGTATAAAAAGCTGTTTAAAATATACTCTGCTTTAAAATCATTGTTTATACGCTTTTGTTATTACAAGCAGTAATAAGATTTTTGGTTTCTTTCCTTAGAAATTTTTTTTAAGAAAGGGGATCATTAGAGAGATGAAATGTTATATTTACCATGTTTCATATTTTTTCGACAATTTTTTTTTTTTTTTTTACATAGGTCCCTACATATAGAACAGCTCTACATATAAATCATAGAGAGTTTTATGTTATCACCTTCCCTTAGGAGCGGTATTTTTATGTACGTGTATCGACAACATTACTATAGCGAGTTAAGAGCCTACACTAGTTATGTGGTAACTCGAACGCTAATGTCGACTATTTTTTTACGATTTTCTCTCTTTATTGTTTTAGATGATTTTTTTTAATGGGATACCTGAAGTCAATATCTATTGTCCATTTGTACTTTTTGAGTTTGGTTATAGTTTTTTTACTTAAGGATAGTAGTATCACTTTTAGAAACGGGTATAAATAAGGTTACTGATCTCTTGTCTAAATTTGCATTTTGTTTGTGATCATTTTTTAAAATACGAGTTTTTATGCAGTCCTTTGTCGAAATAATAGTTTTTTATGCAGTCCTTTGTCGAAATGCATGTTTTTTACGCGATTCTTTGTTGAAATTTGCAATTTTTACGAAGTCTTTCGGAGAAATTCGCATTTTTCTCGCGATCTTTTGGCGAATTTTTTTCCCCTGTCTTTTGATGAAATTTGCATTTTTTCGTGGTCCTTTAACGATATTTTGCGCTTTTCCGCAGAACTTTGAATAAGTTCGTGTTTTTTTTCTTGATAATTTGACGAAATTGGAGGGTTTTTCTTGAAAAAGATTGACAAAATTGATTTTTTACGACAACTGCGATGTATGAAATTCAGAATTTTTGGCGTTCGATATACCGGATTGAGGAATTTTAAAGTTTTCAGCATGAAATGCTTTAATTTTCGACTTTGCTGTTAATTGGACGCTAATAGCAAATAAATCGTACATAAAATTGACAGAATAATTTTAATTTTTTGACGCTAAAAAAGTTTAAAAAATAAAAATTGTTTCGGTTCTAAAATTTTCTGCAAAGTTCATAAATTTTTTCTGCACATGGCGTGCACGCGTGCATCTATATTATAGAACTCTGGATATTGGTATTGGTATAATTAACATTTTGATGCTCCCTGAATCCATTTCCCCCATCTATATGAATGTATGTTGATTTCTTCTTTTTTTTAAAGATTCCAAACCAAGTGGTCCCAAACTTTGTTTTTGGTGTTTTTTGATAAATGTCTCAATGTTATTTGTGTGTATGTGTGTGTGAGATTGCTAATACAATATTGCCAAAGTTTTGAAATTCTAATCACGCACATATATATGCAATAAGTTTTAAATAGCAAAAACGGATTCATGGATCCTCAAATGTAAAAATATATCAATTTTGTCGTAATCTGGTTTTAAACATGAATACACTCAGGGTATGCTAATGTATAGCAGATAAATTTTTACTATACTATCTGAAATATAAAAATAATTCTCTTCATCCTGCTCACGTTTATGTTGGTGATGTGTGTGTGTGTGTGTGTGTGGGGGGGGGGTGACACCATTTACGTCCGCCCCGGGTGTCACCCACTCTAGCTACGCCACTGGTAACAGAGAGGAACAAAATGTAACAGAGTAAGAAACTACTAAAAAAACAAGTTTAATTGAACATTGTACTTGAAGGCTGCACATTCTTATTTCATGCTCTTAGAACAGAATTAAAAATATAAATTTTCTCTTTTATAAGGTGGTCTGGTGTAATGACGGCAGGCGGGGTAATAACGCCAAGTGCTAATATTATGCATAATTATGAAATAATCTGGTAAATGACACCCATGTGCTCTGCGCAAAAGGGTTTTGAGTCGTATAAATCGCAAAAAACAGCTTCAAGTTAATTTGTTTCATTTTTAGGTCTTATTGTTTTTACAAGCAACTAAAATTAACGCTTGATCTAAAATTTGCGAGATACGTTTTGTGATGTGAAGACTATTTTTTTATCCGGAAATACTTTGTTAATTACATAAATTTGTAGTACATTTCATGGACTTTCAAAATGTTGTTGAAGATTTTGGATATCTTCTCGAGATAATTTGTAATTTAAAATGTACAGCGCAATAACTGTAACGGGGTAATAACGCCAATCCTTGGCATTAATACCCCGGTTGATTCCCTACAGTGGCCGAGCTACATCCTAAATACTGATTCAAATAAACACAGTTAAAACTGTGCAATGTTTCTAATAATTCTATTTAGGCGGTCCTTTTTAAGCAAAAAGAAGATCACGGTCTAATATTATTTTGCCTCATCCTCCCTCCCCCCCCCCCCCCCACACACACACCACACCTTTATTTTTCTTACACTTTCACAAAAAATTGAACATTTTCAATAGCTTAGAATGAAATTTGCCAATTTCTAAGTTTGTAGAGTTTGTATTTTTAGAAATGGGCAATCTACATGCAATTATTCCATCTTATTTCATTGTTTTGTTTGCATGGCGTTATTACCCATATAAGTGGGTAATAACGCCAAATAGCATTGGTCAAGAAATCACGTCATTACATTTTATGAATACATATCTGTTAAATTATTTTTTTATATATATAGTCAATGAGTTGCTGTATCAAATCATATATTTGTTTGAAAAATACAATCTAAAACTGAGCCGTAAAAATTGGTAGAACCTTAACGTGGCGTTATTACCCCAGGGTACCTTAATATAAAATAGTAGTTTTTATGGTGAGCTAGTTGCCATAAACATTAGGCTTTAATTTTCTCAAACAAAATGCTTCTTTAATTGTAGTCATGTATATTTATGAATCAATACTACTTATTTATGAAAAAAGGATGCATGAAATACCACTATTTTCGAATATTAATTTTTGTAAAAGCCTTTAATTCTTGCTTGGTCTGTTTCAAATTTTAGGATATTTTATAACGTATTATAAAGATGTATTAAAGAAGAAAAGATCATTATTTAAGTAGAAAAGAACTTATAAAAAAGATAAACCATGTCAAATACCACTATTTTCGAATAGTAATTTCTGTAAAAATCGTTATTTCTGGGGTTAGAGCGTCATACAATTGGCACGCGAATTTGTTAAAATTTGAAAATCTAAGGCGAGCTGTTTGAAACTGAAACACAGCTTATAACATATGATAAAAATTTATAAAAAACAATACCACGTGAAATACCAGTATTTTTAAATAGCAGTTTTTTGCAAAAATCTTAAATTCTTGCTTTAAAGCACCACCACCTCGACTAATATATGATGATTTTTTTTTTTTTTTTTTTTTTTTTTTTTTTTTTTTTAAACTAAGCAGTGCGTTTGTCATAGCATACGATATAAATTTACAAAAGAGAATACCCCGTCAAATACCACTATTTTCTAATACTAATTTTTGTAAAAATCTTAAATTCTTTCTGGATATGTTTGAAACATTAAGGTAGTATACAACACATGATATAAACTTATAAAAAAGTATGCCACATCAAATACCACTCCACTATCAATCAGCGTTCCCTTCAATTACTTTTTTTTCCCCACTCTGTTACCGTCAATTTAAGCTGGTTTATTTCACTAAAAAATGTATCAAGCATCATTTTGAATAATTAATTGTGTAACTTTAACTAATATTTTATTTATGTAATATTTTTTTATAATTTAACTGATTTTTATAATTGAAACTTATGATTTTTCTAAAAAAGTAACAGAGAGGAAATCCTTTATATTTTACAATAATAAAAATAATCATAACAAAACAACAGTTAGCATTTTCTGAAAGTAGCAATCATGTAATTAAAAAAATGTGATATTTACTGTTTTAGGTGTCTTATTTTTTTTAATAAAAATTTATGACTGTTGGTAACAGAGGGGAACATTTTACTGTGTCAAGTTCATATTTTATTTTTTATTTGACGTTCCAAATCAAAAAGTGAACTGCTATTTTCAGATTTATATACAAGAAATGTTTTAGTATCATCTAATATTTTTATAAGTTGTATTTAGACTTTCTTTTAATTTGTGAAAAATTTCCCAACTGTACAAGTTTTTTGAAAATGACCCATATATTAAAATAGTTTCAATTTCAGAACCGGCTTCGAAAAAAAAAAAAAAAAAAAAAAAAAAAAAAAATTGTAATTTAAGAAATTACCCCAACCATTTGAAAAATGTTTCACTCGATACATTCATCTATCATTTTAAGCTAAATACCAGTTGTTTTATTGTGTATTATCCGTGCCACTGCTATAAATGACTTTATACATGCTGCAATTTGAAGGTACGGTTCGTTTAAGTTATATCACTCTATTGTCGCCAAGCATAAAAGTTGGCGACAAAAGAAACATTTCAAACTATGTAACATTGTTGGTGCAAAAGTAATCATTATTAAAATACAGCTTTGGCATATACTGTTATACTTGTAAGACTTTGGCATATATTGTTTGATTTTACAGAGCAGAATTTTGGTGATGGAGGTTTTAAACCAAAATCGATCGCAGCACATGCATCTGTGAATGGGTCCATCAGACATCGAATCAAAAAAGTTTTTTCCCAGTTTTTCCCCAGCCGATTGCTTTTTAGTTTTCTTTTTACGTGGTGGAAAATCAAGAGTAATAGCTATAACATTTTACGGCTCGTTAGAATCACTACTGGTACTCAAATTTTCCTGGTTAGAACCGACCGATTGCAAAACGCCATGGCTAGTGGATTGGTCGCCCTGGCGACATGATGTTTTACAATTAATCGGTTCGGCATTAAATTGCTTCCTTTTTCGTGATCGCCTTTGAACACGTAATTGGTTTTCAGCGGCTCAATAATCTTTTGATTTTATCATTTTCTGCATTGAAAGACGTTTTTGCGCCAAACCAAATACAGTATTACTCAGTTATCCCGTCGAACTATTTCGCCAAATGATACGAATCGCCAAACTAATAAGCAACTTATACATGTTGACTGTGTTTAATATCATTGAATGCGATATTCACGTTCATTCATTTCTTTGGCTTCGGCTTTTTCCGTATCTGTTAATTTCCGTCTACCCATTTTTAAATTTGTTAGTTTTCTCCTTTATTACAATGATTTTAACCATTTTAATTTACTATTCAAATAAAAATTCTTCTAAAAGTAAAGAATTTAATTTAAATTCAAATAAAAACTCTTCTAAAAGTAAAGAAATTAATTTAAATTCAAAAGTGACCACATCATTCAAAAGTGGTAACATCATTCAAAAGTGGTAACATCATCGGGTCCATTCTCCCGAAAACAACAACCATTTTTCAAATGGTTAATAAAGAAATTAATTTAAATTCAAAAGTGACCACATCATTCAAAAGTGGTAACATCATTCAAAAGTGGTAACATCATCGGGTCCATTCTCCCGAAAACAACAACCATTTTTCAAATGGTTAAAAAAACGAAATTTTAACAAGAAAAAAAAAAAAAAAAAAAATGAAATCAAAATTGAAACAGTAAAAACTTCAATTCTTTGAAGAAAATTTTGAAAAATACTGATGCATTCCAAGTCCAAAGGTTTATCATTAGAGAAAGGAATTGCTTCTTGACTAATAACAAGCCTTAAATTTACATTTTAATTAAATTACTTAGAATAAATTAATTTTATAACTAAAAAAATTTTTCAGATAAAAATTACAGGTACCTTGAAGCAATTTCTTACCTCTCTTATATCGCTTGGGAGACAATGGTGCTCTCATCGGTTGTTGCCTGACAATAGGTCGCACAGTCACTGATTGTTTTGTTGCTGCATTTGGCAAATATTGGATAGTCACAAAGCCCTGGCTATCTCTTTTAAAAGAAACCTTCTTTATCTCCTTACGTAAATCTTTCTTTTGGCTACCAAACAGTCGGTTTTTTAACGGGCAGTTTCCCATTTTTTTTTAGTTGATCTTAAGCAGTTTGTATCACTAAACTATTCACTATTGTTTCTTCACAATGCAATAAAAAAAATTACTGCATGTACAGGAAATTCATCTGCAGTAAAATGGAAATTTTAAAATCTTTCAAGTTTTATGATAAACTTCACTGATGTATTCTGATAATTTTCTTCTTGAAATCATTCTTTAAAAATAAGTACATATGCGTATTTAATTACATCTTGTCATGTTGTAATATAAGCATTTCTAATTATAAATAATATTAATGTTTCTTTTCTGATCTTTGATTAAACAAATTAGACTGAATTAATAAGTTCGTTGATTAAACAAATTAGACTGAATTAATAAGTTCGTTGATTAAATAAATTACTGATTAATCTTTTGATAGATGATTAGTACAAGCAGGTTATCTAGAAATTGTTTTTAAATTGGATGTGTATCTCTATACTAAAAAAATATCGCGAAATTTAATCCTTTCAATAGATAATAATAGCTAATAAAAAGTCATATAAAAGACAGTTAATTTATCTGTAAAATGCTTATAAAATTTCTAATACTGTATCAAAAATACTACACAATTTTATAATTGTTGTTACAAAAATAATGCTAAAGCTTAGGCAATACCGTTAAATTTAACTAAATGCTAATATCTCCAATACATATTTTTAAACTATTTTATTTCATTTATTTTTAATATATTAAATATAACTTTTAAAATCTAATTATATCTGGCAAAAATAATACTGCTCTAAAAATACCAGAACATGTTATGCATTTTAAATACCTAAAATCTCCAATACATATTTTTAAACTGTTTTATTTTATTTATTTTAAATACATTAAATATAACTTTTAAAATCTAATTATATCTGGCAAGAATAATACTGCTCTAAAAATACCAGAACATGTTATGCATTTTAAATACCGAAAAATGCCATTGTAACGTTACTTATATACTATTACACAAGTATAAAATCTAAGTTTTGTCGAACCATACTAAAACAGTAGAACTATAATGGTATAAATTCAATAACACTAAAGTAACAAGCCATGCATATGTCATTCAATATACATAATCCGACAGTAATATTGGACAGTTTAATAATTAAATTTGTAGCAGATTTCTCTAGCTTAACTGTAGAAACAATCTTCAAGCGACATCATCTGGGTATGAGTGTAATAATGGTGAAGAGAATTCATTGTACAAACATTTTCAAACAACTCATTATATTCAGTTTCAAAACACTTTCAGTTCACACACATTTGTTCTACACAGATGAAGTGGACAACAATCATATCCGAAAGCCATACTTCCATTTACATGAATACAAAATCATTTAAATAATGGAATAAATAGTGATTCATTTCTTCTTTTAAAGTGTGAAAATCAGTCGACATGGCAAGTAGTATGGATATAAAGGCACGGAAGAAATTTAAATGCTATTTTAAATAATGCAATATATTATAGATTTTTAGCATTAGCTGGAATATTTAAAATAGATCACTAAAAAAATTCTTCTTCTTATGATTTCACATATAAAAATAAGGTTTGTTAACAGATATTTTAATGAAATGATGCCTAATTACATGTACGAATAAATATGAGAAATTATCACATTAGATTATTCTTTTAGATAATGAAAGCAACAATTGAAATTATTTATTTTGTACGTTCAACATTCCTCAAATTATCTAGTTGAATTTTTAATTAGAATGATGAGCATAAAGATCTAAACACAGCTTAAACTTGGATATTAATTATGATGATTGGATTGATATATTAAGCATATCCACAAGATGCTGTGTGACATCATTTGATGATGAACCATATTAGATGATGAATCTTAAACCTGATAACACTATTATTATATTAGCAATTTAATTCATTTTGAATCCAAAATAAACAATTTTCACTGCAGTCGGATATGCTTACTAGTGTATCAGTAAGAAGATTTAGTATTTCATATAGAATAAACTATGAAATATGCACAATTAATAGAAAACTGCAAACTCAATTAGTGCGCCACACTACAAATCAGCTTGAGTAAAAATCTATACAGTGCAATTCATTAACAAAATAATATCAGCTCGTATCCGATATTCTAGATACACTGAGCATGCACAATATTTTGCAAATTTCATACACGCTCAATGTGCCACACTATAGGCCAGTTTCATTAAAATGTCACACGATGTAATCCATTAATTGCAACAACAAAAACAACTGCCGCAAAAATTGCACTTGGTATCCGATATTCCAGAATAAATTTTAAAGCATGCACTATTGTTAACCAGTCACATAGAGAATTAATATAACACAGGCATATTGCAAATCACTTAATAATAATAATAATAATAATAATAATAAAAACTATACGATGTAATCCATAATTCGCAATTTCAAATAAATTACAGTCGATATTCCAAACACAAACTGTTTAAAAACAAACAATGATCTAAATAATATTCATATGAAAATTAATGTACACACTACAAGGCGTTTCCATCATTAAAACTACACGATATGCGCCTATTAATCACAATAACAAAAAATTATAAACATCAATGGAAACTTCACATCAAGCAACCCACCCACAAACTGACCAATCAAGGATATCACATTAGACCAATGATCATTATTACTCTGTGGCTCCAGTGACGATGCGTAAAAGATGGCATGTCTGGCTATTCCCAGCGCCACTGGGGAGGGTAAAAAAAGAATTATGTTTGGAGTAGGAAAAGAGAAAATAAAATAAGGCATAAAATATATAAACTCTCCCCCTCGACGAGAAGAGAATTTTTGTTAACGTAATTTGGAAGAGCTGCAATTAATTGTACTGCAAATGGCATGGGAGCAATCGCTAATGGGCGATTTCTAGGCCATTATTAGGGCAACAGCTGAAATGGGGAGATTGGAGAGAAATAAAGACATGAAAAGCAAGCTCGGGGAGAAAAGTGTGGAAATTCGCTAAAAAGCGCACTGGAGCAGGGGTAAAGAAATAAATTTGTCTTTCAGTTCAAATATTCCGTCATTACGACAAACACACTTTCATCAGATTAACATGCAGTGGCCTTCTTAATGAGAGAAATCAACTGGTAGGGCACCTCATTAAGGTGTAATTTGTTTTGCTTTGTACCTAGCATTAATGACACATAAGAAGAAATCTAGTAAAGAATAAAGTTAATAATGAAAAAAATGGGTACTACTTGGTTATCCCGTCGTCCAAAACATCATCGCCAAACTATAAGATTAAGTAAAGTTAAAATTATTTACAACGTTAGAACACCAGAATATTCGAATTCCAAGCATACCGGTTTCGGTAGCATATAGCATACCTTCCTCAGTGCTAAAGATAGTGGAGATTTGCTAATCCTTCCTAATCTTGTTAATTGTGATTTTGCTATTCCACCATTATCAGACTGTTGGAAATATTACATTAAAACTAATTTTTCTTAATCTTTTAATGCAATTCTCGCAATATCTTTTCCATTTTCCACCCAATTTTCCTATTAACTGTTCCCTGTTTTCCTATTGGCTGTTGCCTAGGATCCTCTGTTTTCCTATTGGATGTTGCCTAGGATCCTCTGTTTTCCTATTGGTCAAGAAACTTATCACTTGAATCCCCATCCTCCCTATATATATATGAGCAAATCTCCACTATCTTTAGCACTGAGGAAGGTATGCTATATGCTACCGAAACCGGTATGCTTGGAATTCGAATATTCTGGTGTTCTAACATTGTAAATAATTTTAACTTTACCATATTACACCAGGCAACAACCTATTATTGTTCTAGCTTTAACGGGCATTGTTTCTATAGGATTTGCTCATTTAATTGCTGAGCAACCCAATCTGAGAAGCCTCATCAGAGGGGGAGATTGGGTCAGCAACTTCATTCCTCATATGGACAGAAAGCTTATTAATCTTTTCTTCCGCCTGCGGGCGAAAAAGTTCAAATCACTCAATAAACTGAGTTTCCTTCTCCGTTGCAAACGCCAACGCATCATCCCAAAGTTCATTACTTTAAAATGCAGTGTTTCTAGTTCACACTTTGTCAAAAAGGCTGTCTTTAGATCTCACTTTGCTATTCTCCGGGCCGTCATTAAAGATACTCGTCTCTCCCTTTCCAAAATTGAAAAGGAATTACTTGATTTACACTTAAATTTGGCAGCTAATCTTTCTGATTTTATGTCCATAGATATTAATTCCTGGCACCATGCTGAAAATATTTCCAGAAAACACGCCCAGAAACTCAATTCCAAATTTACCCGTCTGCTTGAGTCGTCCGTTCCCTTGGTACCTACTGATCTCCCCAGTGTCAATCAGAATGCTGTAATCAACCTTTCTGGCTCTGATATTTCCGAAACGCAATATTCAGTTCTCAAACTTAATTCCAATTTTGCAATATCTAAAAAAGCTTCTTTCCCCCGATTAATTGCTCCTATTGAAAAAGCATTCAAAAACAGTCGTCTTACTGAAGTTCAGAAAGATAGTTTACGTCATCTCATTATGGCTAATGTTGATTTCAATTCCAGTATAAAATCTAATCTCACTCCTGTTGAAAAAACTGCTTTGAAAGACCTTAAATCAAATAACAATATTGTAATTACGAAAGCTGATAAGGGGGGCCAGATTGTCGTTCTAGATAAAAAGCATTATATTGATGGAGTAACTAACCTTATTAAAGATGGCCCATATAAACTTCTATCTCGGGACCCTTCTGATCATGAATTATCAGTAATTAAGTCCATAGTTAAATCCTGTCCTCTCTTGCCTAAGTCTTCTCATCCCTACATTTCTCCCTCTGCTGCACACTGTGCAAGATTTTATGCTCTTCCTAAAGTCCACAAACCCAATATTCCTTTTCGTCCGATTGTTTCAAATATTGGCACAGCCTCTTACAATTTAGCAAAATATTTAACAACAATATTTTCTCCCCTTCTATCAGCAAATTTATACACTGTGAAGAATTCCATCACCTTTGCCAAAATGATACAAAATTTGTCTCTGACTAATTTCACTATGGTTTCATTTGACGTTAAATCCCTTTTCACAAATGTCCCGATAAATGGCGCCCTCTCTTGTCTTGAACAAAGACTCCGTGAATTTCATTTTTCAAGCTTCGAAATTCAAGAACTTATTTCCCTTACACGTACTTGTCTTTCTCAAACCACCTTTTCATTCCAAGGCAATTTTTACAGACAAACTGATGGTTTAGCTATGGGCTCGCCCCTGTCTCCCATCCTTGCAGATTTCTACATGCACTATTTTGAATGCTCTCTTTTTGATAAATTCTCTTTCCCTTTCTGGATTCGGTACGTTGATGACACATTCACCTTACTTGACACTTCTCTTCACAATATTGAGGACATTCTTAGCATCATGAACTCTATTGATAACAATATCCAATTTACGTATGAAACAGAAAATAATGGTTCACTCCCTTTCCTGGACACCCTTGTCACTCGCAGTGAAACTGGCTTCTCTACATCTGTCTATCGAAAAAGCTTCGCTGTTTCTCTACCCCCCCCCCCCCATGCTCGTTCATGTCATCCTCCAAGTCAAAGAATGGCTGCTTTTTACACATTCATAAATCGTGCTCTTCATGTTTGCTCTGATTCTCAGTCTCTCAATAATGAAATTTAATACATTAAAGCAATTGCATTTGATAGAGGTTACAACCCTTCTATTATTGATACTGCCCTTTCTAAATTGCAAAACTCTCACTCCTCAAACTCATCTCAGTCTTCTACTGGTTCCAATATGAGCATTGTCTTACCTTTCTTTCCAAAATCAAGTTTTTCCATTGCTAAAATTCTTAGTCGGTTCGATTTCAAAATAATTTTTACTCCTACTAATAAACTCAACATTTCCAACCTTAAAGATCCTGTTGAATTATCAAATTCATGGGGCATTTACTCTCTTAAAACGAAAGAGTGGATTTGGCTGCTCAAGAAAGAGTTCTAATTTATTGGATCGTGAATGAGTTGATTTTTAACCGATTCAGTCATCTTGGTTTGATTTTTTCTCTTTCTAATCCACTCATACAGCTTTAAAACTAAACAACTCAACTCAATAATGAAACAGCTCTTTTCCCGTGCTGATTTTCGCCGCTGACTCGTCACGTGACCTTGCAAGATAAGATGGAGACTTCCGGCTTTCGCTAAACAGTTTGCTGAAAATGCCTTTTTTACGAAGTAAGTAAGTTTAAATAAGTTATAAGTATTTTATTGTAAGTTATAAGTATTTTATTTTAATTAAGCTTTCTTTTAATAACTTTCCCTTCTCTTTTTAACAGACTAAAATTCATAACAGTATCATACCTTGAAATTAAAATGTCGTGTCACACGGTAATATTGAGGATGTGTTTAATACATTTCTATATTAATAATTGGTGTTACAGTGCTGCTACAAAACTTTCGTGCTTTAATAAAATAAATTAGTATATTTAATCAGAGTAAAAATTGTTAATGCAATTTAAATATCTCGTTATTTAATTGCCTTGTGTTAAAGTTTTGTAATTATTATATCTTTATTCATAGAAATTTATCAAAACATTGTATTTACGTCTTGTTTGCAGTGTCTTAGTAAAAACGTGCTCCGGATTACATTATACACATTTCTAAGATTTTTTTTTTCATTCTTAATGTTGAACTTGTGTTACTGTTTTGTTTAGCAATGTTTCATACTGTTATTGGGCAAAATTATTGCATGCATGGTCTGTATTATAATAATCTGCTTAATATTTATAAGTTGTTACATAATGCATGCAGAAATAATAGTTTTCTTGTGCCTGCTTCCCAGGTAGCTTTAAATCTAAATGAGAATTTATAAATAAAACGAAAACAGTGGACAAAAGTTTGTCTTTCTATACTGGTAAATGCAAGTATTATTTCCTAAATATTATGCAACGATACCAAAAAGCAAATCCTCTTTCTCTTTAGAAAATACCTTGTAATATCATCCCTTTCCCTTAACATTTTTTATGCATAGCCCAGTGGTAGAATTGATTTTAAAAAAAGTTACTGGTTCCAAAGACCAGTACGCATGAGAGTTTACTGGTCAGAAATAGTCATCAGTAACCCGCTACATAAAATTCTATAAAATACTTTTAACCGTCCCCCCCCCCCTCTTCACACACACACTCCTACTAGAATGTAAAATAAACCAAACTTCCTTTGCAGTTATACAAAATTTTTGGCATAATAAAATGGAAAATTACTATTATATAAAAAAGTATGTAGTATGTAAACTAAAACTATAAAATTGTGTATTTTATTTCCGATCATTTATTTAACAGATAGTAAGGATTAATGCAATATTTTCTTATAATTATTTTTTCAAGTAATATTTTATGGTTTGTGTTTGGTACGGTTTTCTCAGGCAGGAAAATTTATTTACTTGTCAGAGATGAAGTGGGTGTGCAGTGGTGTAGCTAGGATGGGTGACATCCCGGGACAGATGTAAAAGGTGTCAAGCCCCCCCCCCTCCTCCTCCTCCTTTCCAATCGGTCATATTTTTTCAATCTCAATTCTACATTCTTATAAAAAATAACCTTACCATTCCTTATTTACCTTTTGTCCTTCTGCATAAAAAAACCGCAGAAGTGAATCATCACTCGACCCATAGTCTGCACAAGTCAATGCCGTGTCTATACGTAGAAGAAAATTCTTTCTTTTAAAGTTTGCTTTTGTTACCCACTCGTTGAATAGGTTGGTTTTTGTTCCCTGGTGCATATCTTATGTAGACACACCATTCTGTATAAAACTTCACTTTAGCAAAGAAAAGAAAACTAGCTGTATTGCATCATGAGCTAAAAATCTCATTTTATTTCCTAATTAGTCTCCAAAATTTTATAAAATTGTATTTTTTATTTGCAAATAAAGATTTGGTGTCACCCTTTAGAGGATGACACCCCGGTAATTTCCCTAATCAAGAAGAATTTCTTTTACAGCTTGACTAAAATCTTAAAGATCAATGAGTTATGTGTCTCTATATTCAAAAACACCATGCATATTTGCTTTTTAAAAAATATTTTATACTAAATATTATCAAATGTTTTTAATCTATTTTAAGTTTGATAAATTCACATGTTTAACTTTTTCTTTAGAACAATAGGTATGTTCATCAGCACAATTTTAAACCTATCAATACAAACGCAGGAATAGTGTTAAAAATAGAAATTATTTATATCCAATAATGTGAAACATTTAAATTAAATATAAAAAGAAAGAATGTCATTATGTTTTTATTAAAAAAGAACAATTTTTGAAGGAAAAAAACAGTTGGTTTAAACTAGGGGTGCACAATCTTTTCAAGAAAAGGGCCACTTACAAATATGCCTCGGTGGTCGAGGACAATACAGAGATAATTCAGTTTCGAGGAAGTGATCTATGGCCTATAATCCGATAAAAAATATAGTTTCAGAGGGGAGTAGGAAGGACTTAATTTTGCTTACCCAATCAAAACTTCCAATTCAGTTATTAAGGATATATCAAGAGTTTTTACGTTTGTATATATATAGCACATGCAGCAAGGAATATTTTCAAGATGTAATAATATGCCTTGATTTTATTCACGAGAATAAATTTTGTTTTATTAGCAATGCCAAAAACAAGCTTCTTTGAAGGTTTAAAGGAGGGGGGGGGGTGAGATCTCTAGCAACCAGGCTGTAGTTTCAATTCATCCACAAAAGGTCGCCATGACTAGAACTCACAACCAACTACATCCTGTCGATACTCTACTGAAAGCAAAGAGTAGCTGAACAAAATCCATCAGATGTACAGAACTTACGACTAAAATGAACAAAGGAACGAAAAACTGACCAACTGAAAAACTGATCAACGATCAATTTGATCTTCTGCTTATAGGCTGGATCAAGTCTTCCGGAGAGGTCTAATCAATCAGGATGTCGGACTCAGTCAGGGGTGCCCAGAGAGGGGTTTAATGACGCAAGATGCGTCCTATAACTTAGTTTGGGGGGGGGGGGGGGGGTAATTTGAGAAAAAGTACATTTTTGGGGGGAGGGGATTTTAAATTCTTAATATTTCTTGTTTTTACTGTTAAAAAAAATCTTGATTTTTAATATCACTTTTAATTTTTTTCAACATTTAATTTCCAGAAAAGTCCCTGTATTTTCTTTCTTTAAATTCTAGATAAGGGCAATAAGTACTCATTCTGCTATACTCAACTCGCTATCTTTGTAAATCTTGATTCTTAAATTTCACTTTTAAATTTTTTCAACATTGAATTTCCAGAAATGTTTCTGTATTTTTTTTCTTTAAAATCTAGATAAGGGCAATAAGAACTCATTTCATTATGCTTAACTCACTATCGTTTGATGGTGCAGTAAGTTATAAGTAAAATATATTTTACAATTGATATTCTGTTTAGGGGGGGGGGGGAGTCAATGTTAAAGTATGAAGATTTTTTTTTTTGGGGGGGGGGGGGTCACCACTGGAGTCAGTAACCCTCTTAGTGGTCACCACTGGAGTCAGTAACCCTCTTAGTGAGATCATCAGTTTGTTCATTTAAGGGGATCCCCCGGTGTCCCAGAACCCAGCACAGATGAATTTTAGGGGAGAGACCTGCAATGCCCCGATCTTATGCAACCAAATTAAAAAAAAAAATTCTTCCGATTGTGGAGATTACTGCACCTTTTAGTTTACTAAATTGGAAGGTTCATTGTGGGGTTAGATCTAGCAGTGCTGAACTTAGCCTTCGAGTTTTGGACCAGAGTGAGGAAAGAGTTAAAGTTTATCTCCATCAATGAGTGCAGCTTGTTGTTATATCACGGCAGATCAACGGCCAATTATAAAGGGGACGAAAAGGAGGAGACGGGTGGGATTAATAGTGACAGAAATGTCAGTCGGGAAGTGACCGTTGTCAAATAAATCTTCATCCACACGCAGCGTGGATCTTTATAACTAATCTTTTAATTACTAATAATAAACATTTGAAAGTAGTCTGATAAATAAAATATTCTTCTCCATAGCTATAGAAATAATAAATTTCAAATACTTCTTGAGATTTTGTTTCTTGAATGACAAATTGAAGTCAACATTTTTTTTCATAGATTCAGCAGATAACTAATAGGGGGGGGGGGGGGAATCACTTATTAAAATGCTATAAGTAGCATCCAATCTTTGAAAACTCTCTTATTCGACTTCATATTTTGATTTTAATGCTTAAGATAACCTCCCCAATTAAGATTGGGGATTTCTTTTACAGCTTGAAATCTTATGGATTGTGTTATGTTATTGAGTTAAATAATCTGCAGTTTTCAAAATATTAAGATATTTTCTATTAAATATTGAATATTTTTAATCTATTTTATATTAGATCAATTCACATGTTTGAAGCTTTTTCTAAAGAGAAATAAATATATTCACCAATGCAGACTGATTTTAATCCTATACCCAAAAAATGATCTAAACCTGCTACATCCAATGCTTATTGCTGATATAAAGTGTTAAAAATAGAAGTTATTTATATTCAATAATCTGACATACATAAATTATTAAGAAAAAGAGAAAATGTCATTAGATTTCTTCTGAATTTTTTTTTTTTTTTTTTTTTTAAGAAAAATACCAGTTGGTTTAAACTAAACCGTTGTTTAAACCAAAAGGAGTAAACAGTTGTTTAAACCATAGTTAAAACCAATTGGTTTAAACCGTGCCAACCCTGGTCTAATTGTTGTAGGTTCTATCTTATATTATATAAATATACAAATATATAGAAAAACAACTAAAAATCCACAAAAACCTGTATTGGTTGGGTATTTGCCAGCGCTGATACATTTTGAAAGTAGCAACAAAGGTGAATTTTCAACAATATTTTATAATGTTGCTTTAAGAACTTTCATTTTAAATTTGTTTTTAAAATGGTGATTTATTGTATCAGATGTAACGCCATAATTTAAACAAGCAGATAAGTGTAATCGCACAGGATTTATTTATTCTATTTCCATTTTTTTCATGATTGGCTGAATTTTCAGTAGTGTAATATTTATAAAGCTAAAATTTTTAGTGTATGGTTCATTTTATGTTTAGACTATGGATGGGAAATTTTATAAAACATTTAATCTGAAAGTTGCAAAATATTTTAATATGTTCTTATGTTCATAATAATTCCTTAACATTATATTTATTGCTATTTAACTTAATTTCAATATTTTCTTTTAACACAGGAAGATGGTGATTTCATGGAGGAGTAAAATTCTACTGTGAGTGAGGAGTCAAATTCAACAATCTTATTTAATCTCAAGGATTTTCAAGAAAGTGTCTATTTTGCCTAAGATTTTAAAAGTTGGACAAACCAGTGGACAGATTACAATATGCTCTTTATGTATTTAATGTTTAATGCAAATGGACTGTTATATTTATAAAGGTTCTGTTAAAGATGTTATTGAAACTTGTTTATCTGATGTTGGAAAGAATTGTTATCAATTAATGTTAGGTTTATTTTGTCTTTGCTAAATAAAATGTTTTTGTTGTTAAATAAAATTAGTTTTTTTTTCTTTCTTGCAACATTCTAAATTGCACATTTGGCTCTACTTTTGACATAAACTGCTGCAGTCTTATACTTTTATATTTATTTAAAAGTTAGTTGATTTAAGAAACATTGAATAAAATCAAAAATTAAATCAAAATTCTTTATTAAGAGGAAGTAAGTTATTCTTGAATATAAATTCAAGTTTTAACAAATGTTTTGAATGATATAAAGAATAATTGCACATGGTCAATAAATCCATTTCTCAGTTATTTCTGCATTTAACTTCATACAATAAAATAATTGTCCATAATCAAAATTTTAGCTATACAAGTTTTTTAATGTCATTCCTCCACATTTCCCAATTGCAATGTGCTTATATAAATGCTATGGGTAACAATTATTTTATCTAAGATTTCAAAGCCATTTCAGATTTCAAACTAAACAATTAAAATATTTTTTTAAAATTTAGTCAGTTTAAGAAATATGATTTTGATTGAGATTTAAATCGAGGAATAATTACAACAAGGTATCATTGGTTGATGTTTATCCATTTAAAATATTTTCAATTTCAATTATTTATGTGTCATGGCCATGTGTGGGGGTGGGGGGGGGATACTTTTTTAAATTTAGGTTTTATGTTTTTTAATACTTTCTTTTTCAAAACTGGGTCTGAAACTCCTATTAATATTTAAAAAAAATAATTAACCAAAATTTCAAAAGTAAAAACTAACCCACTTACAGATCATCCTCAAATATTCTATGCCCCCCCCCCCCAAAAAAAAAGGTAAACATTTTAAAATCCAAACAAGATATTTGAAAATAACTTCTGCATAGGATTATCTAAACCCTTAAGGGGAACAATCAGCTTCTGCCATTGTGGTGCTGAAGTTGAGTCGTTGGGCTGATATCAAGTTTATTTTTTCAATATTTTTTTAGTAAGATGCCTAAGATTGGTTTATTTGATTGAAATCGTAAATTTTTAATAAAAAAATAATTGTTATTTACAATTAAATCAGAAGCTAATGAAAAAATTAAAATTGTATATAAGCATATCTGAAGCTATAAGTATCATTGGAAAATATGTAAACTTGAAATTGCCCAAGAAAAGAAAGGAAAAATCCTATTAGCACCACAGCATCAGAAGCTGATATTCTGTTTAATGTTGTTCGGGTGCTGTTGTACAGTTATGCAAATTTAGGCAGTTTGCATGAATAAGTGTTTTCAAATTTGCAATTTTGAGATCACCAGTATTTTTAATTTAATGAATATATGTACTTTTAAATTTAACAAAAGAAAATTCTGATGTTAAAAATTTCTGATTTGACAGAATAATATAAAATTCATGTAAGCTCTATTTAATTTTGTATAACGATTCAATTGCCTTTTCCCCTAAATTGACATAGGAAACAGTTTCATTGAATTAGAAAGAAAAAAAATGTTTTTATGATTCATTAGAGAACTTTCAGTCATGTAAATTAGAATGTTTTAAGTCTTGTTAATTAAAGACTTGGAAGAAATATTGGAGAATCCATGTTACTGTTTTCCAATCTCTCTCTCTCTCTCTCTCTCTCTCTCTCTCTCTCTATATATATATATATATATATATATATATATATATATATATATATATATATATATATATATATATATATATATATATATATATATATATATATATATATATACCCTTGTAATGTCAATAAACAGAAATTTAAATCCGAAATGAGAATTTAATTGCAACACTTGAAAATGTGGCAATAATTCCATGTTATATTGAATTTCATTGATAAAAAATAATCGAGGATTACTGAATTTAGTTTTAAAGGATGTGATTTTATTTAGACGATTTAGAAATCGCTTGAAGATTTTTGTAATTTTAAGCAATTTTGCTTTTCTTAAAAGTGAATTTATTCAATTCTACAAATTCAAGGAGTTTTGGATTAACTCTTAAATGAGTTGATTTTATTCATGTATGAATTGGTTACAAATCGCCTAAGTGCTACTGGATTAAATAAAAAATGACAACATTTCACTCCAACTTGAAGTGATAACAAATCGCTCAAGTGCTACTGGATTTGCCTTAAATTATTTCACTTCACTCAAATACGAGTTGGCTGCAGCTAACTCAAGTGCTACTCGATTTAATCCTAAAGACTTCATTTCACTCAAGTATGATTTGGTTACAAATCGCTCAAGTGCTACGAGATTCAGTCTTAAATGACTTCATTTCACTCAAGTATGACTTTATTACAAATCACTCAAGTACTACTGGATTTAACCTTTATTGATTTGATTTCACTCAAGTATGAGTAAAATAGAGATCCCTCAATCATGAGTTGATTAAAAACAACTCATTCACTTGAGTTGTTTCAGCTCTTCTTGAGAAGGTTCCTTTCAACATGGGAAAAGAGTGGATTTCAGCTCAACTTGAGTTATTTCAGCTTTTTCGTTTTAAGAGAGTACAATATCAATTGTCAGTGTGGTCTTTCTTACATTGGTCAAACCAAACGCAGTCTAAAATTTCGTATTAAAGAACATAAGCAATATATTGAAAAACAAGAAATCAAGAAATCCTCAATCGCAAAACATTGCTGGGAGACGAGTCATGCTTTTGACTTCAATTCGGTTAAGATACTAACTAAACCTACTTCTATACAAGAACTTAACTTCCTTGAAGCTTTCCATATCCATAAAAATCTTCCTAATCTTGTTAATTGTGATTTTGCTATTCCACCATTATCAGACTGTTGGAAATATTACATTAAAACTAATTTTTCTTAATCTTTTAATGCAATTCTCGCAATATCTTTTCCATTTTCCACCCAATTTTCCTATTAACTGTTCCCTGTTTTCCTATTGGTTGTTGCCTAGGATCCTCTGTTTTCCTATTGGCTGTTGCCTAGGATCCTCTGTTTTCCTATTGGTCAAGAAACTTATCACTTGAATCCCCATCCTCCCTATATATATATGAGCAAATCTCCACTATCTTTAGCACTGAGGAAGGTATGCTATATGCTACCGAAACCGGTATGCTTGGAATTCGAATATTCTGGTGTTCTAACGTTGTAAATAATTTTAACTTTACCATATTACACCAGGCAACAGCCTATTATTATTTTTTTATAAAAAAATCGCAAATCACTTCTTTTTACTAAGTTTTATGGTCATCAGCAAAAGAAAGAGAAGACTCAACAAAAGAAAGAGGCGGTGATAAACATGTTAAGAATGTCTTCCGCTGATCTCTCACCGCTAAACAAGCCTCTGAAGACTGACTCATGAAAAAAACGAGTCAGAAATTGCACGTCAAGCTTAGGAAATGCGGTGCGTTCGTACTATAAGGAAGTTTAAAAAATATTCAGATAATATAATAAATAGTATGCAGTACTTCGTATACAGTAAAGTAGGTAATTTTTTTATGTGTTTCTGTAACTACTGCTGATTTCTGTTATACAGGAAGTAACTTGTAGTAAACCTCAGCAACGTATATCAGTTTCATAAAATGTAAAATAGTTTACTATAATTAAAACGTGTCCTAAACAATGTTTACGCATATACCATTATGTAATGGAATACATTTGTGTGACTCTGTAATTAATAATAAATATTATTTGCACCACAGATTGTACAGAATGTATGTTTTAGTATATATATCATAGATGCAAATCAATTCTATTATGTTCTAAAGAGTGTAACAACATTAAAATAAACTTAAAACTGTTTTCTTCTTTGGCAGTAATGTAGCAGAATTCTTTTGATTGTCCCTGTAATTAAACTATACATCCGATTTTCATAAAATTTGAAGTGGCTCAACAAAACTATGCAGCAGTTATATAATTTAATTTTCAAACGATTTGGTTGGAAAGTTTTTGCGTTGTTATATGCGGACAGACGGGCGGACTGAATGACGACTATAGGTGCAACGTATTTATATAATTACCAAATCATCTAGAAAAGACTGATTATATGAAATGTACCGCTCGGAAAACACATGTCTGTTTTAAGAAAAGTCAATGAAATTGAACTGACATTGACACACTCACCTCTTAGAGTGGGGGGTCCACCACCTCCTCTGCCTCCCCCTTTGTTGTTCGCTAACGAGTGATTGTCGTCAACGGACCAGTCACTCTCTGCAAATAAGAGAAAAATATATATGAATAAGAGAAGTAGATGATTGGAATTATAACTAAATGAAAAACTAAAAGATTACGTAAAATTAGATAAAAAATATTTCAGAGTTTTTCCCAGGTTTAAAAAACGGCAGATCGCTATTGTTCTGAAAAGGGCACTTTTTACATTTTTCAGGGCACTTTTTCATTTTTAAGGGCACTTTTTCATTTTTAAGGGCACTTTTATAGAGTTCAATCTAGAATCTAGTGATTGAAAAAGTCGTGAAAAAAACAGAAATTTCATCAAAAAGTTAAAAAAAAAGGAAAAAAGGTTAATTTTCTTAAAAAATCGCGAAAAAACGCCAAATTTCGTTAAAAAAAATCTCGAAAAAACGGTAAATTTTATTAAAAGATCGCATAAACAGCAGTTTTTGCTAAAAGATCGCAAAAGACGGCATATTTTGCTATAAATATCACGAAAAAACGACAAATCTCTTGAAAATATTGCGAAAAAAACGGAACTTTTCACAGAATTTTCCGTTTTATTGCGATTTTTGGACAAATTTTGTCGTTTTTTCGCAAATCTTTTGACGAAATCTGCCGTTTTATCGCTATTTTTTGACGAAAGTTGCCGTTTTATGCGACTCATTTGACAAAAATTTCCGTCTTATTGCAATTTTTGGAAGAAATTTGTCGTTTTTCCACGATCTTTTGAGGAAATCTGCCGTTTTGTGAAATTTTGTGACGAAATTAACCATTTTTTTGCGAATCTTCCCGGAAATTAATCGTTATTTCGCGATTTTTAACGAAACTTGCCGGGTTTTTTAGCGATTTTTTGACGAAATTACCCGTCCCACGGGACGCATAAGAGGCTATTTTTTGCCTTCCGTCGCAGATTTTTTGCCTAATTTACCCGCTATAGCGCGTTCGGATCATCCCTGGAGGGCTGCGTTTTTTCAAATACGGGCCAGAAGGGCGCTATTTTTTTGAATGAATGACAAGAGGGGCGCTAGTTTTTGGATGAGGGGCAAGAGGGGCGCTATTATTTAAACTAAAGGGCAGGAGGGGCGGCGCGCCCCTCTAAAACCCTCTGGGGGAAACTCTGATATTTAATATTGTTATTTAAACTACATACAATGTTTGCTTCATCAACCGATTCACAGTAAAATTTCAGATCATTTCTCTAAGTAAATACATAGCCAACTATATACTACCGGCCGAGCCATTTCGCAAAAACCGCCGAAAAAGTGAAGCTGGATCAGCTTCAAACCCTGAACCATTTCATTGGACCACGTGACGCAAACCCTGCCCAAATTAGCATTGAGTAAGCTGTTTTCTGTTCAGTGCACATGGCTCAGCATGTGGTCATTGTTTTGGTTCAGGGTTTGCACGATTGGTTAGAATAACTTGGGCAAGGTATCAGAGTCCTCTGGCGGGAGACTTCATACATTAATCTTAACTAAACAGGCCTATAGATCTAGTGGGCCATGGTAAATATGTATAGTGATTTTAATTTTATTGTAAGAGATGGCAGTACTAAAGTGTTTTATTGGACAACAGGGAAGTTTGGTGGTACTATAGAGGGCGCTGATACTGTATATTGAAATCTGTACCTTTGATATTGGGATATACACCTTGCTCCAATTTTTAAAACATTCTTCTTTCTTTATTTATTTATTTTATTTTTTGGCAAAAGTTGAATGTAATCGTGACAGTATATTTTTTGATACATCATTTGAAGGATATCTTTAGTGTCTAGTATGTTTATCCAATTCGATCCATTTTAATCTTGTCATTATGAATTATCATTAATGATTTCTCTACTTTATTATACTTTTATGTGTGTTGGTAGCCCCAAACTTGTATTATTTTGCTTTTTCATTGCTGGTACGAAGATGAATCCACACACTTTATTTGTAAGTTCCAAAGTATTTGGAATCTGTTGAATCTACTTTGGTTCAACAAATTTTGATTATATTCCTTTTAATTCATTTTTTCATGCTTTAAGGATGTATATTGTATTACAATTAATGTTTATAAATGCGTCTATATATATAACCATTTTAACCAAATCAAACCTGTAGTTTCCATAAATTACTCTAAAACATTACAACTAAAAATACACATGCAATGTACAAAAACCAGAGATCGCATTTATGATTTTTTTTTAAATATCTCGCTCAAATTTTAATATATTTTTACATGATGTTTTTTTTTCATAGAATAGCTGAGGACGATCTACAACGGTGCTAGTTTTTAATTTTTCGATTTTGGTTTATTTTTTTTAATATTATGATAGTTTCAATTTCAGAATCCATTTTAATCAGTTCCAAAAGCTAAAATTTTATTTATTTATTTACTAGCTGAGATGCCCGACGTTGCCCGGGCCCGTAATTATATTCTAAAACTAACCTGAAATTTGTATTGCAAAATGTCATAAAAAGACCCAATCTCGTACCGAATCCCCGGTGCCTATGGTACCATTTAGCAGAAGTGCTGTGCACACACGGCAAGAAAAAAAAAAGATGGTGGAGAGAGGAGGGATTTTCTGGAATTTTTTAGTTTCACATTTAACCACCAAGGGGCGAACTCAACAAAACTGTTTCTGAATTTAAGAAAGATATTTAATGAAATTTTTCTATCTTGCTTTTATACCTCTGGACCGAGTTGGCGCATTGCCAAGATTTGCTTCCTCTGGACCGAGTTGGCGCATTGCCAAGATTTGCTTTCCCCTGTGCCTCAATTATCCTCGGAATTCCTTTTATTTATAGAGATTTTTCTATCTTGCTTTTATACCTCTGGACCGAGTTGGCGCATTGCCAAGATTTGCTTCCTCTGGACCGAGTTGGCGCATTGCCAAGATTTGCTTTCCCCTGTGCCTCAATTATCCTCGGAATTCCTTTTATTTATAGAGATTTTTAAAGAAAGGTTATTTTAGTCAGAAGATTAAAATAATGACTTTTTACAATGGTTTAATAAATGAAAAAAAAAAAACTTTTTTAATCATGGCTAAATTCTGTATCAATGATTTTGAAAGGAAAACAAAACTTCTAATTAAATAAATAAGATTACTCGTCAACTTATTTGAATCAGATGATAAAAAATCAATAATTTAATAACATAAATTGAACATAAATGATGAATATAAATAAAATTATTCTTAAGATTCTTAATTCCTTAAACTTGTAAATTATAGATGAAACGAATTCATAAACACTTTTCAACTATGTTAGAAAGTGTTAAAAATGAACTTTTATCGTTATAAATGCTTCATTACTACAGAAAAATTAAAACTGGCAAATACTCACATGCTAACCATTAAATTTCCGTTAGTCACGCTGTTTCCATGAATCCTTATACCACGTATCATCCATTATCAAGGTGTTAAAATAGACGTATTAAAAATAAAAATAATCTCGTATAAATTGAGATTATGCAAACGATGCACCACCGCAAATGTCTTTTTACAACTACGAACTCATCTGATACTAATATAAATTTTGCGTTACTGAAATTGTTGGCGCTATTACAGAGCTAGACTGAAAACAGTGCTGTTCATAAAAGTTAGCAAATTGCACTTCGCGTCTGTTAGAATCTGTTGTTAGGAAATCTGTTGGAAAAATAAACTCAACAGGTCTCTGTCCTCGCATATAATGGGCCAATATAACGTTAATTGAGAATAGTGACTCAACGTCGTCAAATACATACTGACGTAGCAGGAAGTCGCTTTATGCCCACCCCTGACACCACTATGATCACTCAATTGAAAGAACATTGTACGAAGAAGTGAAAGTTCATAAAGAAATCCATTGATTTTTATTTGGAAATATTTTTTATTCGTAAGCACGCGTGAAAATGTATTTTAACTAGACGAAAACTGAAACATCAAATGTATATAATTAGTTTTATTAATATTACGATCTTGGAGAAATAGCAGATGCACTCTTATGCAAAAATGCATGAATACCAAAATTTATTACGATTATACATATATTAAATTTTCAGTAATATGGAAATAAAATGACTCCATCGCAAATAGCACGTAATCATCATGCAACACAGAATCATTAACTGTCATCAGATATCATTGAATTAATTACATACGAATTAATCACATCGAATTATTGAATTATATTATATTGAATTAATCACATACTCTCTAGGAGACCCTTATCCTGTTAAAAATTTTGCAGCATTCTGTCCAATAATTTGACCGTTTTTTGAAAAAACAGTAAAATAACCACAATTTAACTGTATTTTGACCATAAAATGGGAAATAATTTGTTCAGAATATCATATAATGACGATAGTTTTACTGTTTTCAATAAAAACGGTCAAATGACTGGACAGAATGCTGCAGATTTTTAACAGTGTAGAATAAATTTCGTTATATAGAATATATTTTTCGTTGTATAAAGATTATTTTGCATTATAATAATGCTCAAAGTTAAGGTTCAGCTTAAAATTTCGTTAAGTAGAAAACTTCGTTAAATAGAGACCTCATTAAAGAGAAAATTCACTGTATATCCATTTCAATATGTTTGAAACAGTGTAACATCATTAAAATACATTGCAAACGATTTTCCCCATTGACTATAATGTAACGGTTTTCTTTTTTGTGTATTTGCGAACTAACTACAATGTTAAAGATATAACGAGTTAATGATATTTCAATTGCATTCATAGTGTGCGAAGGTGTGACAAGTTCACTTTGAAAGTAATTATTATATGCTGCATTATACAGACGACAGTTTTTTAATTCTAACAAGAACCAATTTTTCAAAACAGAAATCCAACCTTCCTACCGCCGCGAATAGATATATCCGTTCACTGGGCTGCAGGTTTCACAGCAAATGAAGCTTTATTTAAATTATTATAATTCCACAAATATAATCCACTTTTAAGGGTGTATTCGAAAAAACGATTTTCAATCTTCAACAGCTCGAAATTTTCTGATACAATTTCAGACACATTTTTAAAAGTAGAAACATGAAACTTGCTGAGGGGATTTTTGAAGAGACATATAAGGTGCCGTGTGATGTCATTTTACGCTTAATTCATTAGAATTTGATTTATAAACAATTACCTTCTCAGTATGCCTCTTTTTGTCGCTCTCAGATCTCCTGCTTCGGAAAAATCGGTTCAAAATGCCGTTTTTGATTGCTTTTTGCGATATTTTCTGCATTTATCAAAGAATCGACAATCACGGCACCTTGAGTACTTTCTAAATAAGACAATTTGCCAGTTTGATGCATTTGGAAGCAAAATAGAATTTAAAAATAAATCGGAAAATAAGCAGTTTGAATCGAAATACACCCTTAAGAAATTAATACTTTCAGAGTTTATAATCCTATATGTAACAAAAAAGTTATACCATGTTAGAAAAACCATCTTTTATTAAAATTTAAAAAGAAGTTACAACGAAAACAACGTTAAAAATTTTGCTCTTTTGATCAGCGGTCAGGGGGTTTGGGACTCTTCGCTCACTCGAAAACTCCCACTCCGTAATGTCAAACCAATGAGCAGGTTGTTTCCGAATTTCTCGTTTAAATTTGATAATTTTCAAAGATTTTTTTTTTTTTTTTTTTTTTTTTTTGCATAGGATAACTGAACTTGTCCTTCAATATGATTATTTTTTACTTTTTCGATTAATTTTGCAAGTTGTTTTAAAAGTTACTATTAGTTTATGCAGTCATAAGCTATAAGCCCATGCATAGATATATTAATTAAATTAAAGATTCATATGCTATTTTTCCATATGAATAAAAACATTTTATTTGTTCAATTTAAAATTATCAAAACGTCTTACATTATTCAAACAGTAATAATCATCGAGATATAATTAAATCTTTGAAATTCAGCTGAGACTTCTTATTTCTTTTAGAATTACCCACGGGTGAATCCTAAAGCTATAAGCCCATGCATAGATATATTGATTAAATTAAAGATTTTTATGCTATTTTTTTTTCATATGAATAAAAACACTTTATATGTTCTAGTGAAAAAACTGAACAGGAAAGAGTAGTTGATTAAAAATTAATAAAAGGAGAAAGTAATCAGAATAAAATATATTATTCCAATTCATGCACAAAGTAAAATCTGAATATGTAAAAGCCATTGAGCAATAAACTACATGCAATGATTTCCACATATATGATTTCACTGAGAAAGAAGGAAGAATTAATTAGAATACGGAAGTACTCTGAAAGTTTGTCATAAAAACGTGTCTCTTTGAAGCAAATAATATAGTAATCGCATTATCGTTATTTCTACCATGTTGAGAAGTTTCAGAAGAATTTTTTTATTTGCAATTTTTCACTTTTTTTCTTCTTAAGATTTTCCCAATTTTTTTTTAATTCTATTTTTAGAGAGTATGATTATTTATTTATTAATTAATTACTCATTTTTTTCTTCATGATAATTTAGATTTTTCCCCCCTTGATGATGAAAGATATTTTATTATTATGTGTTTTATAAAATAATTATTTTGAATACAAGTGAGAACATTAGTTTTAAAACTCGCCTTATTAAATAAAAAAATATATAAATTCAGTTTTCGCTATCAAAACTCCTTTATCTGGAGGAAAAAAAGTGACAATTTTTATAGTCATTTCCCACCAGTATTTTTAGAATATAAATTTTGAAGTATATTTTTCTTCCAAAATTGAGCCACGGACTTTCTGTTTTAAGCAAGTAGTGCCAGTTAGAATTAAATAAAGAATACTGCCCAGTTAAACTGATGGCATTGAGCTCACAGGCTACAAATACTAATTGTACATTAAAGCCTTATATTTTCAAGGGTTAATTCCGTTCGAAAAAAAATTAAGAAGAGGAAACAGCTCTCCCCTTTCCTCTTTTTTTATACTTAATCATTGAACCTCCTATACTATCAAAGACATGCTTTATCATATAAAAAATCTATATCCAAAATTCAGAGCAAATGAGATAATTTTTAATAAAAACCTATTTAGCATTTATATAATTTAAAAGGAGTTATCCCCATCTTTTATACTTAACCATTAAACTTCCAAAACTATTCAGAGATTTGAACGAAATCTGAAAATTCTGCTTGAAAAACCCATTTATATAAATTAAGAGGAGGGGGGGCATTAGAACCCCTGTTCCCCCTATTTATACTTATTCAATGAACACCTAATAACAGTCACGGAATCGCCTCATCAGAATGATCTTAATCTAAATTTTGAACGAAAACTTAATTCTGCATGAAAATCCCATTTATATCAACTAAGGGGAGGGGCATCAGCCCCCCCGTTCCCCCTCTTATACATATCGAATGAACTCCAAAAACTAATCAAGGAAGCGCCTTGTCAGGATATACCTACATACAAAATTTCAAGTGGATCGGATATTTTTATCATGAGTCGCGTTACGCACGAACGAACATACATACAGAACGGACGGGCACATAAGCTCTCAGGCTATGATAGCCTGTGAGCTAAAAAATAGTTGCCTGTGGCAGCTTTGATTTCTAGCATTGCACATGTGCAATATTGGTTTTCAATTAAAACTATGGGCGCAGTCGGAAGTTATTTGCGATTTGCCGAAATTTTATTTATAGTTTATAATTATTTACTGTTTGATTTAAAATAATTGATTTATTTTATTTATAGTTATAACTATGTACTGTTTGATTTAGAATAATTGATTTAGAGTTAAATAAAAGGAGGAGGTAATCAGAAAATATATATATTATTCCAATTCAAGCACAAAGTAAAATCTGAATGCGTAAAAGTCTTTGAGCAATAAAGTACATACAATTATTTCCACATATTGATTCCACTGCGAAAAAAAGGAAGAATTAATTAGAATATGGAAGTACTCCGAATGTTTGTAATATTTAAGATTTTTCCATTCTTTTTTATTTTTTTCGATTTTTTGATATTTTTATGTAGCATGATTTTTTTTGTATTATTAATTATTAATTTTTTTTCTCCATACGAATAATAATTTAGATTTTTTGTTCCTTGATGATAGATATTTTATTAATCAAATTTTTTAGTTTTTTTTTTAATCATTATTCATTTTATTTTCGTGTGCAGGATTTAAAAAAAAAATTCTTGATGATGATAGTATTTTGTCGGTCATGTATTTTAAGAAGTAATTATTTAGCATTGGTTAAATATTATTTTAAATTAATTAATTAATATATAGTCACCGCAAAAAGAATCTTGATACTTACGATTTTAGACGTTTTGTTAAATATCTAGAAATATACATAAGGAATTATTCTGAAACTCCATGTGTGTAAACAAAATAGTACGCGTCATATATTTTCGCAAAGCGTTTTCCGCGAAATCCAACAGGGGACCGTCAATAAATTGAAAAAGAACGAAGATCTTTTGGATAACCATGTCAAATCTAATGTAGCAAAAGCGTTCAAATTGCACATTTATGATTAAGTGGCTTATTGTAATACACTGTGTTTATTTTTATAAGGATAGCATGTATACTCGTAGAGAAATTAAGGTTTTTATAAAAACAGTCCTAAATTTTCCCCTGTTTTTTTCTTATAATTTGCAGAGTTCTTAATATAAAATAATGTCATTTTCTGAAAATATGACAAACAACATTATACACAATACCCTGTCATAAGAATTTAAAAATAATAAAAGTTGTATGAAAAATGAGTAGGTTTAGTAAATAATTTTTCATTGCGCATGCGTCAACGATATCAAAATTTCATTTGTATATTGTGTTAGTTAAATGTGTAGAGCAACTTTTGTGAAAGTCACAAAAATATAGTTTAAAAATTCTGAAAATTATCGTTGATAGAATGAGATCAAAATCCGTTATTCCCTAAATGAAGCAAAAAAAATGAGGGGCTGTATCCATATTCTATTGATTAGTGCCGACAAACTATTGCACGTACAACTAATATTTGGATAAAAACCCTGATTTTTTTGCTTTCTTTTGGGAATAACAGATTTTGAGTTGGTTCTATAGACGATCATTTTCAGAATTTTCAAGCTATGTTTTTGAAACTTTTACAGAAGTTGCTCTATACATTTAGCTAACACAATATGCAAATGAAACTTTGATATCGTTGACGCATGCGCAATGAAAAATTATTTAGTTTTGTTATATAATTACCTGCTCATTTTAATACGATTTTCATTATTTTTAAATTCTGATGACAGGATGTTATGTACAATAGGGTGGAGCGAAAAAAATTTTTTTTTGAAAATCAAAAACGGGTAGGTGCCAAAAGTTGCCTTTATACTAGTACATCAACTGTGTGAAATTTTACCGCTGAAAAAAAATGGCTTGAGTCTGCGCTTTTGCTCCAAAAATCGAAATTTTGGGTAAAATTTGTTATTTTTTGACATGTTTTCAAAAAAATTAAAAAATTCCTACAGAGCTGGTTAGTATTTAAAAGTGTTGCTTAGACCTTTATATTTATCTGCTTAACATATTTAAACTATAAAACAATATCTGTAGTCTGTATAATTGGAGCAATTCTGACAACTTTTCGTGAAAAATCAGCGTTAACCTCTCTATTGGAACATACAACGAAATGTTCTTTTGAATGCATTTCTTACCTAGCTGCTTTCAAAACTACTATGTTTATAACTCATAGAGGTGGTTGCATTATCACACCCGTCTCAACCACCCAATCGTCCAGGCCCAGTGTTTTATTTATGTATTGAATTGTTATTTTTTCCCCGAAGACGAGTATAAGTTTTCTATATATCAAAGTAATTTATCTCTTCTTTGTATTCATAGACTTTGGATGATTTGAATCATGCTGGTGTGACCTGCTGCACGTATATTTTTATACCATGTATAACAGAAGAGAAGCTGAGTAATGTATTGGGTATGTTCTTAATTGAACCTAGTCAGCAGTCTATTATCTTCATTAAAATTTCATGCAATTTGTACATTACAATTGGAAGTTCTGTTATCACAGCATTCTTTCAATCAATTACATTTTATATGCAATGATTTGTCTAAAAATTGATTGTATGAATTCAGTTTCTAGTATGCCATCATTTATTGAACCTATTATATTGAATATATGCTGAGAAGTTAGCTGTTTAATATTATGACGATCTTCACAGAGGATTGCAAACAAAATTTGCGTGTAAAACAACAATATTTCTAAAGACGTTTTAGTATGCTTTATGTCGTTTCCTGTGCTGTTCCGTAGTCTAGTAATTTCTATTAAGATTTTAGATCTATTATTTAGGTGTGTAGTACATTTGGTATAAAACATCCCGCGGTATAAACTTGGATTATAGATTTGGTGAGTGAACATATAGACGCTGATTGTCAATCTGTGCTTATAAAAAGCGGAAAATTTTATTAACTTTATGAGCTGTCTTTTCTGTGAGATGTTTTCTAAATTTCTATTCCCCATTCTTTGAGAAATAGCTTTGCAATCTCCGACAGAAATTTCTAGTCTGTTCTTTTCTCAATTTGAGAAAATAATTTCTCTATTTTATAAAAAAAAAAAATTTGCAATAGGAAGTGAATATTACGTAGACAAAGATTTTCCTTATTGATCCAGTGAATCCATGTAGCTTAGAACGTTTTATATCGACTTCTCTAATAATTGACGCAGAGGAAATTCACTGGAGTTGAAGTAGCGAATGATTCAATATCATATAGACAATTCTAAGCTTACCCCATGCAAAATGGTTCACAGTGACAAATAAAATTCTCCTAATTTTAAATGAGCACTTATAGTCGATATCCGTCCATTTTTTCATAAAGCACAATGCATTATAAGTTGTGCATGCCCAGGACATTTCACCATCAAATGTTGCCCACTCATAAAAAGGGGATCTAAAAGTTAATAGGAAATTAACTGGATACGAAAACACTTAGAAAACGGCATAAAACTAATGCAAAAAAAAAGTTTTTTACAACAGTGGTTGCTTTACACATGGAGAACAAATTTTCATTGCAATTCTCGCTGACGATCACCATCACATTAAACAGCTCGCTTCTCAACATATAAAAAATGCAAAAGTAAAATAAATGATGGCATACTTATAATTGAAATATCTGAAATCATCTTTGAAGCAAATCATTACGTAAAAAAAATACAATTGACTGAAAAAATGTTGTGGTAACAGAACTTCCAATCATTATTCATCAACTGAATGTAAGTTTGAAAAATATAATAGATGGTCGAATAGATCCCTTTAATAATATTCCCGTGCATTACTCTGCTTGTCATTTTTTTTTTTTTTTTTTTTTTTTTTTTATAAACTGTAAAAATATACATGAAGATAGTTACAGCAGCATGTGGATGCAAAGAACTGATGAACAAGGTGGAAGCATCGAAAACATGCCAAATTTTTATAAAGAAAATCACAAATCAATGTATAAATAAAACACTGTACTAAGATGATCGAATAGTTGGGCCGGATGGTATAGGAAATATAGCCACCTCCACGACGCATGTCCAAGGTAGTTTTGAAAACAAGAGCTGTATTAAGAACAACAATTCGTTATATCACCCAATAGAGTGGTAATGCTGTTTTCTTACTAAAAGTTGTCTGTTTTGCTCCAGCTATAGGGAATATACATATTGTTTTATAGTTTAAATATGTTAAGAAGATAAATATAAAGGTCTAAGCAACACTTTTAAATACTAACCAATTCTGTAGAAATTTTTTAATTTTTTTGAAAAAAAATGTCAAAAAATGACAAATTTTACCCAAAATTTCGATTTTTGGAGCAAAAGCGCAGACTCAAGCCATTTTTTTTTCAGCGGTAAAATTTCACGCAGTTAATATACTAGTATAAAGGCAACTTTTGGCACCTACCCGGTTTTGATTTTCAAAAAAAAAAAAATTTTTTTTCGCTCCACCCTAATGTACAATGTTAATTGTCATATTTTCTGAAAAGAACATTGTGTTTTACGAAGAACACTGCAAGTTATAAGCAAAAAACTTGGAAAAATTTGGGACCATTTTTATAAAAACCTTAATTTCTCTACGAGTTTACGTGCTATAGTGATAAAAATGAACACAGTTTATTACAATAAGCCACTTAATAATAATCTGCAGTTTGAACTATTGTGCTTCATTAGTTTTGACATGGTGTTCCAAAACACCTTCTTTCTTTTTGAATTTTTTGACGGTCCCCTGTTGGATTTCGGGGGAAACTCTTCTCGAAAATATATGATGTGTACTATTTTGTTTAAACACCTGGAGTTTCAGAATAATGCCTTATGTATATTTCTAGATATTTAACAAAACGTCTAAAATCGTAAGTGTCTTTTTTTTTTTTTTTTTTTTTTTTTTTTTTTCGGTGACTGTACATTTATAGTTATTTGAACTTAAAATAAAAACTAATTTAATACATATCAAAATCACAGTTTAAAATTAGTAAAAAAAAATTATATTATTAAAACAGTAATAATCATCGAGATATAATTAAAATTTTCAAATTCAGCTTGATTTCATTTTTTTTCTTCTTATTAGTGTTCATTCTAGGCCATTTTTGAGGGGTGCATCACCCTGCCTTTTTTCAAATTTACAAAATGCACCCTGCCCTTTTTAAAAGTAATAAAACGGGAAATTATTCTATCATGTTGTAATTTAATTGTATTTTTTATTTTTATACCATAAAATCATTTGAAATTAATGTTACTTTATTTATCATGCATAAAAAATACTTATTTCACCATTTTTCTCTCCTTTAATTAAAGGCATTAGTAAATTCTCATGCAAAAGTGCCCTTTTTTACTGCAGTAGTGCCCTTTTTAGCGAACAGCACCCTGCCCCTTTTTTTTCTAGAGTGAACACTTCTTCTTATAATTACCCACGGGTACACACCAAGCTGCGGAATTCTAAAGCTATAAGCACATGCATAGACATATTGATTAAATTAAAGATTCATATGCTAATCTTTTTTCATATGAATAAAAATACTTTATATGTTCAGGAAAACACAGGAGAGAATAATTGATTTAGATTTAAATAAAAGGAGAAAGTTATCGAAAAAATATATATTATTCCAATTCATGCACAAAGTAAAATCTGAATATCTAAAAGCTATTGAGCAATAAAGTGCATACAATTATTTCTACATATTGATTTCACTGCGAAAGAAGCAAGAATTAATTAGAATACAGAAGTACTCTGAAGGTTTGTAATAAAATCGTGGGGCTTTGGCGTGCTCAATGTAGTAGTGATCGCATTGTCGTTATTTTTGCTAACTTGCACAAGGTAAATTAATTTTTATTTGCAATTTTCTATTCTTTTTTTTTGGGGGGGGAGGGAAGTCTTCAGAGATTATTATGTAGTGTGTAGTTATGTAGTATGTATGTACACCTTTTTTTTATATTATTAATTCTTATTTTTTTTTTTTTTTTTTTCGTGCGAATTATATTTTTAAAAAAATTCCTTGATAACGATAGTATTTTATTGGTCATGTATTTTGAAAAATAATTTTTTAGTATCGATAAAATATTGTTTTATATTCATTAATTAATGTAATTTTATGTTTATTTGAACTTAAAATAAAAATCAATTTAATAAATTTCAAAATCACAGCTTAAAAATAATAAAACATCTTATATTATTAAAACAGCAAAATAATCATCGAGATACAGTTAAAATTTTCAAATTCAGCTATGACTTCATATTTTTTTTATAATTAGCCACGGATATACACCAAGCTTCAGTATCGTAAAGCTATAAACCCATGCATAGACATATTGATTAAATTAAAGATTCATATGCTAATTTTCTTTCATATGAATAAAATATTTTATATGTGAATATGGGAAAATATGAACAGGAAAATATTTCATTTACAATTAAATAAAACGAGAAGGTTATCGGGAAAATAAAATATATTATTCCATTTCATGCACAAAATAAAATCTGAATATGTAAAAGCCATTGAGCAATAAAAGTGCATACAATTATTTCCACGTATTGATTTCACTGCGAAAGAAAGTAGAATTAATTAGAATACGGAAATACTCTGCAGGTTTGTAATAAAAACCTGGCGCTTTGGTGGTATGTGCAATATAGTATTCATCGCATTATCACTAATTTTGCTAAGTTGCACAAGGTAGAAGAATTTTTATTTGCGACTTTGTATTTTTTTATCTTCAGATATTTTTATGTAGTATCCTTTTTTTATTAATCATTCTTTTTTTCTGTGCGAATGATGTTATTTTTTTCCATTGATGATGTTAATAAATAAAGCTATTTAAAGTGAGTACTTAAACCTTCGTTTTTTTTCTTTCTGTTCTTACTTTAGTTTTTCTTTCCGTTCTTACTTTAGTCTTTCTTTTTTTCTTTCTTTAAAATACTATTACTACTACTACTAATAATAATACCGGGTGTCCCAAAAATGACTGATGGATAAAATTCAATAACTTGTAAACGGTGACAGCTGTTTAAAACATTTTTGCAGGAGGGTTATACATAATGTCAGGAGTTTTTTTAACGCAATTTTTTATTTTAGTTCGCACCTCAACCAATAGGTGGCGCTGACGGCGATTGAAGGCCAGGTGATCAGTGCTGAGTGAAGCGTCGACCTGGCCTTCAATTACCGTCAGCGCCACCTATTGTTTGAGATCTGAACTAAAATAAAAGATTACGGTAAAAAAACTCCTGACATTATACATAACCCTCCTGCAAAATTTTTTTAAAGAGCTGTCACCGTTTGCAAGTTATTGAATTTTAAAATCCATCAGTCATTTTTGGGACACCCGGTAAATACAATTGTATTATGTATTCTAATATGCTAAAATTTATTTTACACATAAATAAAAATAAATGTTTCACGAGGGGAAATATTAACAGTACAAATACTACAGTCGACTCTCGTTAATTCGAAATCGGATAATTCGAATATTCGATTAATTCGAACTATACATGAAGTACCAAAATTTAGAATGGCAAAATAATGTTAAAAATTTTCATTAATTCGAACTCGTTTTCTCTTGACTTCGCTTAATTCGAACTAACAAGAATTCCGATTTTTCATTTTACTTTTCTTTCTTACGGATGTCAGATCCTTTGACTAACTTCCTTTGATTTTTGTGGAAATTATTTCGAAACGAGTATACTTATAATCCAAATGCATTTGATATCCAATTTCTTAGTGCCCCGTCTGTCCATCAGTGACGCTTTAAATTTTTCTTCCATTGTGCTTGTTTCTAATCTTTTTATTAGTTTATGTGCTTATATATTTTAATTTAATGTTATATCATATTCTAATGATAACAGGCGAAATAAATTTAAAAAACACTATAACATTAATTCCTTTGTAATAGTGCTATATTAAACACGTTTTCATTTCATATTTTCCATAATTCGAACATTTCTTGTAGTAGCAACGTGTTCGAATTAACGAGAGCCGACTGTATTTACATTGTTAAAAATACCCAAAATAATAAATAAACAGCGCTGTTTCTTCTTTTTAGTAATTACAATTACATATCTATATACTTACCGATTATTCCATGTATTATATCATTTCAAATAGGGGCCATTTATAATACATGTCTGTTTATATTGTTAGCTTTTAAAGAATCTCAAAAAAAAATTATTAAATGTTTCAATTTAGTGAATAAAAATACAATTTCAGATATTTTGTAAAATAATTTATTTACATATTTCTATCTGCAAAAATAGTACTTCGTACGTGTTTATTTAAAATAATAATTGCAGTAATATTTCCATAAACCACATTCTTCGTAAAAGACATTTAAAAATCCACGTCAAATAGTTCAAAATGATTATTCTTGCATAAAAATACAAAAAAAATTTGGATCTTATCTTTTATTCTCTTCTATACGAACCTGGCATAAAAAATATTGGGGGGGGGGGGGTCGATTAATTAATACGGAAAGAGTTTGGGATATTTTGGAAGTTTGCAATACATATACATTTAACATCTTAACTTAAAAAGCTATTAAAAGCATGGGCGTGCGCAGAGAAAACTGCGTTCGGAGCAAAGTTCCAATTTGACTCCCCCCCCCCAACTTTTTCTGTAACAGGCCAAAAATGACGTTTGTAGTATAAATTTGGCGCCCCCTAAATTTGCGCGCCCGAAGCGGCCGCCCCCTTCGCCCCCCCCCCCCCCCCCTTTGCACGGCGCTGATTAAAAGATTGAATAAACTTGGTTAAAACTTGAATACATTTAAAAAAATAAAACTTATATACAAAAAATAAAAATACTAAAAAACATTAAAAAATACAAAATTGCTTCGCAAAGCTACTCACAAGGCATCTTTAGTTCAAATATCCATTGTACATTACGGTTATCACGGTAGATTACTCCTCGAAGGTTGGTTCACATATTTGCGATCGCCGACCATAAATGAGTCTCGTTCTATCCCTAGTGAATATTACTTATTTCCAAAAAATAACTAACTGTTGTAACTGTTCTTGTTCTTGTTCCAGTGTTTGTTATGCAATGGATATTTGTACTGATGATGCATGATGCCTTGCGAGTAGCTTTACGAAACGTTTGCCTTTTTTATTTTTAAATGTTTTTTAGCATTTTTATTTTTTTATATATAATTTTTTATATATAATATTTTAAATATATTCAAGTTTGTCTTAGTTTTTTTAAATTCTATTTTTAAATATTTTGAAAGTTCTTGATACTTTAATAATTCAAGAAAATTCTTATTTTTCTCAAATTTCTTTTTCTATTTCTTCTGTGATAAATATATGCGATAATTCCCACAGTGCGCCCTTAAAAATATCTAAAATACGATTAAAAAAATTTAACAAGTTGGAAATTGCACGTGAACGTAGCAAATGAGGTGCGTTCGTACGATAACGAAGTTTTAAAAATATTCATATCTTGCTGATATAGTAGAGCGTACTCCGGATACAGTATAGTAGTCGAAATATTTACGTTTCTGTAAATATGCAGGAAGTAATTTTTATTACACGTCAGAAACGTATATCTTATTCATAAAATGTGAAATAGTTGAATATAATTAAAACTCGTACCAAACCATGTTTCCCCGTATAGCATTATCTAGTGGAATACTTTTGTTTGGCCCTGTAATTTAATAATAAAAATTCTTTGCATCACAGATTGTACAGAATGCATATTTTAGTATATATTTCATAGATTCATGCCAATTCTATTGTGTTCGAATGAGTGTAACATCATTAAAATGCATTTGAAACCTTTTCCCCATTGACCGTAATGTAACGGAATCCTTTTGATTGTCCCTGTAATTGATCTATCCATCCGATTTTCATAAAATTTGAAATGACTCGACAAAATTATGTTATAATTATGTATTTTAAATTTCAAACGATTCGGTTGGGTAGTTTTTGCGTTGTTATATGCGGACAGACGGACAGACGGACAGACAGACGGACAGACGGACGGACAGACGGACGGACTGAGCGACAACAATAGGTGCTACGTATTTACATAATTACGAACGCACCTAAAAATGAGTTTGAATGTCCCTTGTTTTTTTAATAGTGAAAAATAGTTTGCTAGATGACAGCAAGTTTACAAAAGTTTGGATTATGATATCTCTATTTCAAAATAGGAATTCCATTTCAACGACTCTTAGTTTGATACTAAAAAATTGTTATTTAAAATTTTATTGAAACGAATAATAATAATAATAATAATAATAAAATCTTTGGCGGCCTTGAAAGATAGAATTTCCTTATCAAGTATCAAAACAATGAGGAATCATATCACAGTAGCTTGCGCCATCTATTGAATAAATTAAGAAGTAACTTCTATGAGTCGTATCCTACATTCTTTTAGCTTTTACTTGACAGTTAAAATTACAACAATTTAACAAATTTAGATAATTCACCTGTATTCAATTAAAATATAAGTTTAGGATACAGGAAAACTTTATAGTTACAAACTTGAGTGTTAAGAAAATGAAATCTTTCTAGCTACACAGTTTCAACAGAAATACAGACAAGTAAAGTTTGCTTTCGTTTTAATTATAATCAATATGTTAGAAATTATAAAAAAAAAAAAACTAAGAAGAAAGCTTATTTAAACTCTACTACTACTTTTTTTTCCTTGTGGTAATAATTTTTAACATCACTATTTTCATACAATCTTCTTGATTGATTTTTATTGCAAATCTTGTAGCAGTCACTCAGGAAAATTTTTATTTTAAAATAGAGATGTTGAAATTTTTATTAAAGAAACGTTTGAGACTCTTATAATAATAATAATAATAATAATAATAATAATAATAATAATAATAATAATACCAAAACCGCGATGGGGGGCGAGGCATCTTGACCCGAACAGAAGGAATAAATGTCAATTCAAAACAGAAATTTCTTTACAAAAATAAGTTGACTAAAAAAATTACATAAATAAGTAAAATAGTTTAAAAAATTCTGGTGTAAAATATTTTGATAAAAATTGGATAGAAAAAATTCACATGGGTCTTATCAATTATTTTCGTTATTATATAGTAATGCTACCACATGTCTATCGCTTATTATTATGAATGCATTTATGTTTCGTTATTTAATGATGATGAAAGTTTGTTTAATTCTCTTCAAAATAAGCTACTTTTTTAAACGAATAATTTGTGATAAAAGCAAAAGAAAAAAACAAGAAAATGGTTAGGTGTTTAATATTATTGCAAAACGATATTTTTCAAACAACTTTATTATTTTTATTTATCCTACTGTCATATGAATCGTACGCAAAATAACTATATTCTTTATATTTCAGCAAACGTTAAATTTTGTGATTTTGATTCTTACTATTAAAACTATTGAAACAAGTTGGAAATTGCACATGAAGCGTAGCAAATGAGGTGCGTTCGTACGATAATGAAGTTTTAAAAATATTACTCTCATATATCAATCTCATAAAATTGTAAATAGTTAATTACAATTAAAATGCGCAACAAACAATGTTCTCTCTATACTCATTATGTAATGGAATACTTTTGTGTGGCCTTGTAAATCAATAACAAAATTTCTTTGCACAACAGATTATGCAAAATCTGTGTTATAATATGCACTTTATGATGCATATCAATATTATTATGTTTGAATGAGTGTAATATTATTAAAATGCATTTGACTTTTTTTTTTTTTTTTCATTTACAGTAATGTAACGGAGTACTTTTGATTGTCCCTGTATTTGATCTACGCATTCTATTTTCAAAAATATTGAAATGACTTAACAAAATTATGTAATAAATATGTAATTTAAATTTCAAACGAATAGAATGCATTTGCAGCATTTTTCACCTTTGACCGTAATGTAACGGAATATTTTTGACCGTCCCTATAATTGATCTATCCATCCGATTCTCATAAAATTTGAAATGACTCGACAAAATTATGTAATAATTATATATTTTAAATTTCAAAAGATTCGGTTGGGTGGTTTTTTCGTTGTTATATGCAGACAGACAGACAAACAGACGGACGGACTGAACGACAACTATAGGTGCTACGTATTTACATAATTACGAACGCACCTAAAAAGAGAACAGAAAGATAAGGTTATGTTTGGAAAGTAAGTATTTATTGCAAAAGATGGCAGCACCAGACAATTTTAAAAAATACCCAATTCACTGTTACGAAATGCTTTGCTTTATTGATAATTGATTCGGTTACATAAGATAAATTAAATATTACATAAGATAAATTCTATTGAAATTGCATAATTTTTCTTTTTCTTTTTCTTTTTTATATTATTATTATTATTATATTATATTTATTTTATTTTTGTTACATTATATATAGTTTATTAATCAACAAAAGGGTGTTCTTAAATAAAAGAGAGCAACTTTGTGACATTTGCTTTAATTTATTTTTGCTCGGAAATGCATGAAAATAAAAAGTGTTGTTATTCAGAAACTGCCTAATTGCACTCATTTTTCTGTTTTTTTTTTTTTTTTTTTTTTTTTTTTTTTTTTTAAACGCAATACATTTTTCATAACAAGCCTTCAAAGATGACGTTTTTGAGCACATTTCTGGACAAAAGTAGAAAAACCGGTCGAAAAGCAGGAGAAAAACGGATGATCATGTGATCGAACTGGCTTATAACTCGATAGGTAATTTAATTATCATAAAATGGAAAATTAAGTTCGATTTGAAATCGTTTGCATAGTCAAGCATTCCAATCTTATAACTTTCTGTTAAAAAATTAATTTGTAAATGTGTCAAAACTTTTAGCGCTTTTTGAGCGGAGCAGTTGAGAACACCCTTAAGGAGTCTTGTGCCTTTTAAACGGGATGAAAATCAACAAAAACATCCAAAGTTCGATTCAGTGTATCTTTAAAACTTTTATACATATTAACATGAAAATTTCACCGTTCAATAGAAAAGATTATGCTTTTTAATAAACTGCCATTAAACATTTAATAGTCTTTCATATAATATATGCATTACTGAAATTTAAAAACCTCTATTTTTTACTCCGTCGCGCCTTGCGCGCATCCTAACGACCCTATAAATCAATATTTTTGCATATATATTTTTTTCTGTAAAGACGAATAATGTATTTTTAAAATGAACTACTCTTAAATAAAATTATTTCATTAACCTTGTAAAAAAAATTTCTAAATAAAAAAAATCAAAATTTTACATTTTTTAATAAATAAAATTATTCATAACTAAAAATTTTATCGCTATAAATACATAAAAGTAGTTCATTTTAAGCATACGTATGTGCTTATTAACTAAAAAAAAAAATCATAACAATTCATACATATGTTCACAAGATATCATGTGCGCAATGTCTAAAAATGCAGTTTTTCAAAAACCCGTTTCAAACCTTTTAATTTTTGTAGTTACCTTTGATGGGGATGCATCTTATTCTCTCTATAACTTCAGTTCTAATGGGAATTTTCGTACGCGGTTTGTTTTAAAATATTTATAATGAATTATTTTATAATGATTAATGAAAACTGAAAAATTGAATTTTTGAAGCCTTAAAAGGTACTAGACCCCTTAAGCAGTTTTTTTTTTTTTACAAAAATTCTTATTTATCGCTTGTTAAGATATAATAGTCATCTAAAGAGAGTTTCAGAGTCCATCAGAGTTTAAATAGACGTTATCAATCTATCGGCGGTCTTTTTGTTCTGGTCAGGCAGTGTTTTCTTGTGGTTATACGGAACTCATCGTCTTTTATGGCTTTATAAGTAAAGCACTGGATGTTCTACAAGAGGACAGTGCTTTATTCAATCTTCTACCAAGTTCGATCTAATCTTATCTCTTGATCCATCGTTGATTCTCAACCTCTTTTTGTTAAAAACCACAAGTGGAGTTAGAAAACAAACGTTTAATATCTTTAGCAAGACAGTAAACACTTTTTGCTTCTAAATGTAATTTTACATTTCAGAACCGATTCCGAAAGTGAAAATGTCATAATAATAATTAAAAAAAAAAAAACTGCGATCAAAATCGAATACGTAAAAAAAGGGCGATTGTAGAAATCAACAGCTGTTCAATGAAAAATAAATAAATAAATAAATAAATAAATATTATAAATACAAACGATATATTGGCGAAAAAAAATCCACGTAGATTTAGCATTAGTTCTTTGCTGAAACTTTTTTGTTAACATTACGTCCCATTAAAGCGTTTACATAGCACAATAACAAGTATACAATGATATAACATTTTTTATAATGCTTTTAATAATTTGCAGAATTAATAATGACAAAAAGATATTAATAATAAATTAAAAAATAAATTAAAAAGATTTCACGAACTTAAATGCATGTTATCGTTATCATACGTAAGTAACATGTAATAGTTCACCAAAAGATCAATAGAAAGCTCCAAATGGGGTATAAAAAGATCATGTAATAAGGTACCCTGGGGGTAATAACGCCACGTTAAGGTTCTACCATTTTTCACGGCTCAGTTTTAGTTTGTATTTTTCAAACAAATATATGATTTGATACAGCAACTCATTGACTATCTATATAAAAAAATAATTTAACAGATATGTATTCATAAAATGTAATGGCGTGATTTCTTGACCAATACTATTTGGCGTTATTATCCACCTATCTGGGTAATAACGCCATGTAAACAAAACTATGAAATAAGATGGAATAATTGCATGTAGATTGCCCAATTCTAAAAATACAAACTCTACAAACTTAGAAATTGACAAATTGCATTCTAAACTATTGAAAATGTTAATTTTTTTATGAAAGTGTAAGAAAAATACAGGTGTGGTGTGGGGGGAGGGGGGGGGATGATGAGGCAAAAGAATATAAGACAGTGAGCTTCTTTTTGCTTAAAAAGGACCGCTTAAATAGAATTATTAGAAACATTGCACAGCTGTAACTGTGTTTATTTGAATCAGTATTTAGGATATAGCTCAGCCACTGTAGGAAATCAACCGGGGTATTAATGCCAAGGGTTGGCGTTATTACCCCGTTATAGTTATTGCGCTGTACATTTTAAATTACAAATTATCTCGAGTAGATATCCAAAATCTTCAACAACATTTTGAAAGTCCATGAAATGTACTACAAATTTATGTAATTAACAAAGTATTTCCGGATAAAAAAAATAGTCTTCACATCACAAAACGTATCTCGCAAATTTTAGACTAAGCGTTAATTTTAGTTGCTTGTAAAAACAATAAGACCTAAAAATGAAACAAATTAACTTGAAGCAGTTTTTTGCGATTTATATGACTCAAAACCCTTCTGCGCAGAGCGCATGGGTATCATTTACCAGATTATTTCATAATTATGCATAATATTAGCACTTGGCGTTATTACCCCGCCTGGCGTTATTACACCAGACCACCTTACCTGAGTTATACTAAGGGTTAACAGATTTTTGAAACTAAGAAATCACAATGCGGATGAGAGGCCCTAATGGCACCTGGCACATGTAAAATCCATCGTGGGTGTAAAGCCCACCGAGTTACCTCTGAATTATACTTCTGGAGTGGAGGTGCCTTGCTAGGTGAAGGTCTCGTCACCTGAACAAGATTCTAAATTACGAGATCAATTTGAATGGCAAAGCGCAAGTACAGAACAACAAGATCAAAATGATAAGCAACCGAAATGACAAATATCACAACTAAACAGCAAATACCGCCGTTAGTATGAAGATCTAGGTGCTTGTCGGACTTATTTAGGTGTTCACCCTCTCTGATACTAGGTGTCAAATCAGTTCAGCTGGGGCAACTGGGCAGGTAGGAGCCAGGTCATCGGTGAGAAATAAACAATAAGGAAATAAAATAAAAACTAAGCATGAAAACCCATAATTTTATAACGTGATACACAACGGCATAATTCTTAATCTATATGAATAAGCATCAATCAGATAAATGATACATTATGCTCATTAAAAAAAATACTTGTTAAAAAAAAAAAAAAAAAAAAAAAAAAAAAACTATGTGTATATTTTTTTTATTACGCCTCAAAACCCTACACTTCTAAATTCTAAGTACTAAACTTATCTACAAGATAAAATCGTATTGTGGAATGCCTATCAATTTATTAACTAAAGGGATACATAGATGCCAGATTTCGGATATTTGGCAGCAGCTCATCTGTCAATCGTTCAAGCGGAAAACAACGGATGCTGACAAGAGCATGGGACGCTCATTAACCCGCCGATATAATTCGTCGGAAAAGCAAAAACACTAGATCATTTCTTTAAGTCGATTAATAAGGGGATATACGTTTTAGCAAGTCTTTAGCAGAAGATGGCAGTAAAATAATAACGAAAATATTTTAGCGATTTTCTTCAGAAAATTAGAAGGATTAGAACTTCTACAGAAAGAGAGAGATTGCGTATTTCGCTGTATAAAATATGAATATCTGTTGAATTTTCTGTATTTATAATTAGTTTAAATGGAACGTTATTATTTTTTTACATTTAAAGTTTCAATGAAATATGAATTTGTCAAAGCAAAAGCAAAAACAGTAGGACTAAATCAAATAAATTGCTAAAATTTCTTGAAATGCCAAATAAAAAGAGATAGGTATAGAGAGAAGAATAAAAAGTGTGGAAGTACAAGAGAGAGAGAAAGGACTGGTGTTCGTATACTTTCCATCAATTCGCATATTTATTTTTCGTTGTAAAGGTCTATCCAAGCTCTAGCCATACCTAAATGAAATATTTAAATTTCCATTGCTTTTAATATCCATTCTAAAAAAAAACATTAATAGTAATAATAAGATTGTATTCAAAATAAAACTCGTTAAAATGAAACATGGAAACAATTGTTGCTATTCAAAACAGGTTTTTATACATGTTTTATTCTTAATAATTGTTTTCCATTAAGAGAAATAGTGTTTTCTTATTCAATGACTTTAGAAAAGATTTTGAACATTTATCATAAAAAAATAAAACTATTACATATTAATAGCTTTTACAATTATACAATCAATTTTAAAACTGAGTCGAATGAAACAAAATTGCAATGTCTGTGAATAAAACAACATGAAAAAAATATTCCATCAACAAGGTGATGTAATTGAACAACATTAAGCATGAACACTAAAGGTCTCATAAAATTACACGCAGCACATTATTCAACAACCCTATGAGTTAGTGCCTATTCAATAAATGATATTTTTATAATATTCTTTACAAAAATATTTGTTATAAAAAAGAAATACATTTATGTTTTTTTATTATTCCTGAAAACCCTGTACTTCAAATCTCTAAGTGTTGAACTTATCTATAAGGTAAAACCGTGATGCGGAATGCCCATCAATTTATTGACTAAAGGGATACATAGATGCCAGATTTCGGAATTTCGACAGCAGCACATTTGTCAGTCGTTCAAGCGGAAAAACAACGGATGCTGATAAGAGTATGGGACGCTCATTAACCCATAGATATATTTCACCGAAAAAGCAAAAACGCTAGCTCATCTCTCGAAGTCAATTAATAAGGGGAAATACATTTTAGGAAGTCTTTTACTGAAGACAACAGTAAAATAAAAATGGAAATACTCTAGAAAACAACAACAAAAAAAAAAAAAATACCATAACAATGGATTATTATTATTATTTTTTTTTTTTTTTTTTTTTTTTTTTTTTTTTTTTTTTTTTTTAGAAAATTAGCAGAATTAGAGTTTCTGCAAAAAACACAGATGGCATGCTTGAATTTTCCATGAGTTTTCTGTAGTTATAATCCATTTAAATAAAAAAAAAATTAATTTTTTTGCATTAAAAGTTTCAAGGATATGTCAATTTGTTAAATTAAAAACAAAAACAGTAGACGTAAATAAAATAAATTTAGACAGATAGAAGGAGAGATAGAAAAATAAAAAACATGCAAAGAGATATCAGAATAGTACAAGCAGAAAGAGAGAAAGGAGGAGGGGGGGGGTCTTATACTTTCATCAATTCGCATTTTCTTTTCTGTTGTAAAGGTGAATCCACGTTGAGGGATGCAATGTACATCTGTAGATAAAACAGCATAAAAAAAAAAAAAAAATTCCGTCTACACGTTGATATAATTAAATAACATTCAGCCTTTAAACTAAGAATCCAATAACGTTATACACGACATCGTAATTTTATGAGTATTCTATGGTATTCTGTATCAGATGAATGATATCTTTATAATATCCATTAGAAAAAATGTTTGTTACAAAAACGGAACTATATTTGTGTTTTCTATTACTCCTCAAAGCCTAAGTTCTAAGTATATTAAGGTTATCTACTAGATAAATCTATAATGCGAAATGCCACCAATTTATTAACTAAAGGGATACATAGATGCCAGGTTTCGGAATTTTGGCAGCAGCTCATCTATCAATCGTTGAAGCGGAAAACAACGGATGCTGACAAGAGCATGGACGCTCATTAACCCACCGATATATTTCGTCGGAAAGCAAAAAACTATAGCTTTTCTCTCGAAGTCTCGATTAATAAGGGGAGATACGTTTTAGCAAGTCTTTAACAGAAGATGGCAATAAAATAATAACAGAAGTATTCTATAGGTTTTCTTCCATAAAACAGAAGAATTGGAATTTCTATAAAAAGAGAAATAGCGTGTTTCTCAGTATAAAATCTTACTTTTATTTATTTATTTATATTTGAAATTGCAATATCGCACGAAGGAGAAACGGGAGAGTATGTAAAGATCTTTTTTTTTTTTTTTTTTTTTTTTTTTAGAAAATCTTAAGTTACTCAATTTTTACAACAACAATTTTTAAGATAAAATTTACCATTTACCAAATAGCGGCAAAAAACTAATTATTTGACATTTGACCTTTGACCTTGAATAATTTTTTTTGCTCCTGCTTGATTGACTAAGATTTTTGGCATTTCATTTGAAATGATGTTCTAATAGGTCTACACAAATTTTCAGCCCTTCGTCAATTTTGGCTATGTCTCCTTTTTTTTTTTTTTTTTTTTTTTTTTTTTTTTACGTTAAATGCTGGACGAATAATTTTACCAGAAAAGAAAAAACGCTAGTTCCTCTCTCGAAGTCGATTAATAAGAGGAGATACGTTTTAGCAAGTCTTTTACACAAGATGGCAATAAAATACAAACGAAAATATTCTACAAATTTTCTTTTGAAAATAGGAAGAATTAGTATTTCTGATAAAGACAGATATCATATTTCTCTTAGTGATATATTTTATCTAAATTTATAGTGAATTTTCTGTATTCATAATTTAGTGTTCACTCTAGATATAAAAAGGGCATGGTTCTATACACTAAAAATGGGCACTATTAAAGCTGAAAAGGGCACTTTTGCAAGAAAAAATTTGTTATTGCCTTTAAAAGGAAAAAAATAAGCGAAAAAATATATTATTTTTAAGTATGATAAATCAAGTAACATTGATTTCGAATGATCTTATGATATAAAAATTTAAAATACAATTAAATTAAAATGTGATTAAATAGTTTCATGTTCTTATTCTCAAAGAAATAAAAAAATTCTATCATTTTTGGGCACACAAATTTGGATGTATTATGGAATAAAGAAAATATTTATTAAAAATCTCTGGGTAAAACCAGTGGTGCATTTTACTACTTTAAAAAAGGGCAGGGTGCATTTTGTAAATTTGAAAAAGGGCACGGTGCTGCACCCTAGAAAAATGGTTTAGAATGAACACTACATAATTGATTTTAAATGAAATATTATTATTATTTTCTTCTACCTTTACAAGAAGAAAGTACTGGATTCGTGAAAGTTTTCCAATTCCCGTTTTCGACGGATTTACACGTTTTAGAAGTCAGAGATTTCAAAAACGTGTTTTTACAAAATGTCCGTCTGTGAGTGTGTCTGTCTGTCAGTCAGGAACTATGTTTCTCTGTACTCATAACGAAACTAAATAAGAAAATTTCTTTTTAATTAATTAGAGGAATTTAAGAATGAAGGCAAAAATAGTGTAAGTAGTCAAACAATAAAATTTCTGCAAACTTCAGAAAAGAAAAAGAGAAATAAAGAGAGAGACCTAAATTTTGAAAAGCTTCGCAAGTTTGTCACATACCAACTAATGAAAGTTTCTGCATGACGCCCTATGCAGGAATATTTCCAATAAAATATTTCTTTTTACTTACCCATCATACGTAGTGTAGGGTAAGCCTTTCAAACGTTTTGAAAATCGAAATACAAAATTTTCACGGATTTACACGTTTTAGACACTGGAGATTCCAAAAAACATATTTTAAGAAAAAAAAATTGCTGTCAGTCTGCCTGTATGTAAACGCTCTATCTTGCGAACAAACTGTGATAGAGACTTGAAATTTAGTATGTACGTAGTATGTAAGAATGGAACGAAGCCTATTTAATATGAATAACCTCGATTATACGGAACTATATTTTTCGGACACTCGAAATATGTGTTCTGATGAAAGGTACATAAAAATTTTCGATTTTTTTTAATTATTTTAAGTAATGAATATAAAAGACAATAAAAAAATATATAAATTTTGCATAAAGAATGAAGTCGATCAGATAAGTAGTTGTCGAGATATTTGTAATCTTACTTTCCACACTCTTCGTTTTTTCGTCGACCCTGTATTTTATTCGAATTTCTATTCAAAGATATATTTTAATTGGAAATGGAATGCTTAATCCAACGCAGACATTGTTAATTAATATAATTACCCTTTTTGGAGTTATAAGGATGCTTCTTTTACGCAATTTCGTGTTATTTGATTTGATTTTTCATATTTTATAGTATGCATATTCATGATGGATAAGTATTACGGTGGCTCCCAACGACTAATTTATCTCACTTATTTTTTATTTTATTTATTTTATTTATTTTTTTTTTTTTTTGTTAGGCGACAATTTTCTCAGTATTTTAAAAAATACGATGATCATTATAACACTTAAAAAAAAAATACTTATCTTGGGAAAAAAAATTATGCGTATTTCCGGTGATTATGAATTGTTATAGACATTTAAATATAAAATTTTTTTATAAAACAAAGTAGACTGGTACACCGATGCCAGATTTCGGATATATAGCAATAGCTTATCTGTCAACCGTTGAAGCGAAAAATAATGGGTGCTGACAGGAACATGGATGCTCATTAATCGTCCAATATACAGGGTGGTCATAAAATTGATTTCCCTGTTTGGTGGAATTTGTAGCTAAAATTAATGAACGGAATTGAATACAAAAGTTACCGACAGAAAAACCCTTTGATTAAGAGAAGGCAGATGTCTCCCACATCTTGGAGATATTTGGTACTTCAGAGTGTATGAGGCATAGGTTTGAGAAAGAAAGAAAAATAAAAAAAATACAAAATACAAAAGCACAAGTCGAGTATGGAAGAATGATCTGTGTTACATATGGCGAACACATTTCGCTGGAGCGATAACTGTCCGCCAATGACCTAATATACCGTATATTAGAAAGTCAATGCTGTCCGCTTAGGTATCTTAAACAGGAGTGCACGGGCCTCATAAGCCAAGGATTTGGGTTCGATTCTTGGTTTGAGCATTTATCCTTGCAGTTTGAAAAAACAATTTCGTATGATAACTTTATGAATTAGTTTGAATGTGTTAAAATCATAAAATGGAAATATCTCACCCTTGCTACAAAAGTGACGTAACTCCGTAACTCCGTAACTCAAAAAATTTCGTTTTTCACGAAATGCGAAAAACTGTTCCAGGGTGTGGTAGGCTCAATGGAAACTATGCAAACGCAACTACTACCTTGTTGCTGGATTTAAAGTGCACCATCTCCTACTTTAGAACATTGGTAGAGAAATGAAGACCACGTAGAAAGGCAATCATAACTCATTAAGCCTAATTTATGAGTTGTGGTATTTTTGTTGCAAGAATGCGATAGGTTCTACTAGGAGCTCAGGACATCGTTAGAGAAAAATAGTTTTTCCTCATCTCTCAAATTTTCAAATTTATAATGTAAGTTCTTTTTCGAAATACCCATTTAATCGTCAGTAAAAATTTTTAAAATCACTATTAAAAAGCACCGAAAAAAAAACTTTTAATATATCGATTTTTATAATGCTGTTCGGGTTAGAAACTTGAAATGTGGCACAGGGATGCTTGTAAGAAGATGTAATGATCGCTTGAGTGGCTTCTAAAAAATTTGAAATTTAAAAGGATGACGAATATTATCTAAAAAAACGTTCTGAATGACGATTTTTCTTAGAATTGTTAGGACTAGAAACTTAAACAATAAAATTAGATTTATCCCCCCCCCCTTCTCCTAACCTAAAAAATAGAGAGACCTGTTGCAATAGAAATGCATCACAACGAGTTGCAACTAACCTAATAAGTTACACACACACACACAAATGCCTTGCGGCTCAGATGAGCGTTTTAAAAAAGTCCAATCTTTATGATCAAAACTTACTGGATTTTGATAATTTCAATTTTATTAATTTTAAAAGTTTATGGCAATAAAAAAAAAAAAAAAAATAAAAAAAAAAAAAACGACTTTTTAATGTTTTATCATCAGCTGGATTAAGCAACAATCGCCAATATATCTCGAATGCATACTTCAAATTTGAATTACTAGGTATAATTTTGTCATGTTAAAAAAAAAAAAAAAAAAAAAAAAAAAAGAAAAAAGAAAAAAAAAGAAAAAAGTTACAATTACACGTGACAAATAAAAACAATAAATAAAAAACTCGCTGTTTTTCCCTCCTACGGAAGAATGTTCTAAAAACTTTTAGAAAACTTCAAAATCCAGGCATATCATCGTCCTTTTCATCACATAATACTTTTCACCATTGTCACTTTCATTCATTCATTCTTCTTTTATTTTCCCCTCCCCCTTCCCTCACCCTCCCCAATTCCATGAAAATTTCTCAGGCTTATCCCTACCATAACTCAGGAGCACTTCCTTCCTCATCCAAAAAGATGGTGGGGAGGGGGGGGGGGGTGTAGACGTCCTTGAGAAGATATGCAGCAGCAGCAGCAGCTATTTATCACTCAACTCCACCTGATCGATGATCTGCCCTAAAAAAATCTGACGACAGGTGTTTGTGGTTGGCAGGACAAGAACCTCGATGAAAAAAAATATTAATAAAAGAAAAAAAAAAAGGCAGAGAAACCTAGATTTCAAGTGAGTATGAAATTTCTGAGTGAAGTTTATAACATACTAAATGGCAATATTCCCGCCTTTTTAAGAAAGAAAAAAAAGATTTGTGAATGAATATGTATCTTGCTTAACCAATAATAATTTACAGTATTGTTTCATGTTTATTTCCTTAATTTTACTTCACCGTTTCTATAAAAATATAAATTTTCTATATAAAGTTTCTATATAATTTTTTTTTTTTGCATGCACATAACATTATTATCTATAGAATGAATTAATATAGATTAGATAATTTAATATTTTGAGTATTTTTAATGAAAAAAAAAGTTGTATTTTTTAGGATTTTTTTAAATTTTCAAATTTGAGAGTTTTTTTAATAATGTTGTTTTTGAGTGATAGTTATATCCTTAATTCATTCTATAGAGTAAAGTTTCCGGATCATTTTAAAGCAAAAATTAGGTTCTTATGTCATGTTTTTTTTTTTTTTCGAAAATTGTGTTACATAAATTTTGCTATATTTCTTATTATATTACATTGAAGTATTTCATTTTATAATTTTATAAAACTAAAAACATACCTTTAAAATATCAGAAAGTTTAAATTAATTACATTGAATACTTCTGTTTTTATATGGACTCGAAGCGAGAGCTCTGTTTACATGTTATTCCGTATCGATTAAGTCCTGAGCCCCCTTAAAAAGAAAATCATATTTATCCATTCACTGTGTCACGTATTTATTCTTCCACATACTGTTACTATGTTTCTCTGCAAATAACACTGCTCTCAGATTTTGAAAGTTGAGTCACTTCACTTAAATTTTATGAACCGGCCAACCCGGAATTAGGATTAACCTGTTCACATTGACAAACGTTTTTACTTAGCCAAACAGATATCTGGAGATGTGCATAAGTTGTCAAATTAGTAACTAAAACTTCTGGCATCACATAGTTTATAATCATTTTTATTCTTGGCGGTGTGATTTCGTGTCCGATTTTTTTCTTTTAATCTTTAGAAAAAATTACTTTTATGTTAATAATATTAACACTAGCTATCTACGTAGATTAATTAGTTTGACAAATATTTCATTGTCTGAAGCATAGTAAATGTTGTTGTTTTGTGTACTGTTCAATTCATCTTCATATGGCAATAGGCTAAGAAAGGGTTTTTGGAGATGTTTAGAAAATATTATATTACAACAAGGATTTAATTGATATTACAACTTTCTAATACTTTTTACGTTTTATTACACATGATTCTTTCAGGAAAGTAACTTTTTTCTTAAATTTAAAGAATGAAATATATGTTTAAAATAAATAATTGCAAACGGTTCAAAGAGAATTAATCATGTCATATTACAGATGCATAGACACATACTAATATTACTACATGTACTAAATAATAACAAAAGTATTTATTAAAACAAAATAATACTGAATTAAAGGACATGTATTTTAATATTACACCAGAACCGAAGGGGTTTAAGAAATGATTGAAAGGATTATTCGAAAAAAATTAATCAATTGTACTCGTAATTTAAGCGCGGTTTCAAATAAAGAAAAAACGTTCAGAAGGCAGAGTTCCAGTCAACTCAGAGTTACATGAACACTGGAATTTAAACGAGTTTCAAAAACTTCCTCAAGTTTAAAATTTTGATTCCGGGTCGTCCGCTAGCATAATGTGAACGGGATTTAAGACCGGGTCAGCAGGATCAGCAACAAATCGATGCAACAGGGCAGGAATGACGAATCAATACTGAAAAAAAAGAGCGATTTTACTGAGATTGTACTGGCATACTGGCAATCACGACTGCAGTACAATTCACCGTTTTTTAGAGGAAAAATTTCTGTGAATTCCAAAAAAATTCCGCTTTTTTTTTGGGGGGGGGGGGGGGTCAACAAATTTTCTGGAATTTACGGAAAATTTTCCGTCAAAGAACAGCAAATTGTACTGACGTTCCGTTCCGATTGCCTGTACAATCTCCGCAAAATCGTCCTTTTTTTTTTTTTTTTTTTTTTTTTTTTTACAGTGTATGGTAGCGCGTGTCCAAGATGGCTCGTAAGAAAGTTCACCTGGCATATAGACTTGTTAAATTACAAATAATAATAATTTATGAGACAGATTCCTTTTTAAACATTTTTTTTTTTTTTTTTTCAGTTTTAAAGCAAAATTACTGAGTCTCTTCAAAATGACATTAACTAAATTAACACTAACTGATAAAATTCGTCGGCAAAACACGCTTAACAGTGCATTTAAAAATGTGACAACTTCAATGTTTCTGTTTAGAGACAATTTGAGAAATACAAGTTACAACACTCTTCATCTTTATCTTTTAAAATTTTTTTCTTCTTCAAGAAATTTCATGCTGTCTTAAAATGAATGAAAGAAAGAAAGAATAAACCTGATGCTTTCAAAAGCTGGTGTAATTAATGTCACTGTAAAACAAATACCTAGACACAACGACAGTGACGCATTTAACAAACAACTTTTAAGGTTTGTAACAAACATTTTCTTGCTCAACATGTCAAATATTTCATTGAAAATCAGTATATATGAAGGTTGACACGGTGTTATAGTATTTTAACACATTTAAAAGAAAAGGGGGAAAAATAAATGATAGTGTGAAAAAAAAAGGTGTATATGTGTGTGTGTGGGGGGGGGGGGGGGCTGAGCTGTAAGTTTAGAGAGGTGTACTAAGAAAACACTGACAAAGTATTTATAATAAACTAGCAAAAGCCGTGCTTTGTTTGAATTCGCGAAGCATTATTTCATAAGATAAATATTTGAAAGTAACATTAAGCAAAAGCGTTTATCTCATGTTTTGGCGCATTTAAATTTTAGAAATGTAAATTCAGCCAAATAACTAAGAATTTCCTTGGATTTTTTATTTATGATATAAGTCTAGTATGAATAAAAATATTTTCGGAGCAGAAATTTACAAAATATATTTTTTAATTTTTAACTAAATGTTTTAGATGTTTTTACATTTTCCAATGGTCAGTAATGGCGCTCGTTCTGGCCAGTAAGTGTTCTTTTTCTCGACATTTTAAAATTACTAATACATTCCAGAAATTATTTATAAACTTAGTTAATATATTTAATTTGGTTGAATTAAATTAATCTTCAATCAATTAAAGTATTCTTAAATTATTCTTTAATCTTTCATTTCGAATACCAAACTTAAGAAACTTACAAAATTTAACAAAATATTTCACTTTAAATACCAAATATAAGAATTAATTTTACTTGTTTACGAATCTTTTGTTGCCACTTTACCAAAGTAAATACCTAAATAAATAAATCATAATGTAATTCTTTCAAAATCCGTAAGTATAAACTGCGTAAATAATTTTGGCAGAATAATGAAAATATATTTTATTTAATATATTAATCATGATTCTATCTATAATTACTAACCCCATGATTTATTTTCCTTTTTAAAATAAAAAGATACGGGTTCACTTTTTTATTTGCAAACGATTTTGGCGGAATAATGAAAATATATTTTATTTAATTAATTAATCATGATTCTATCTATAATTACTAACCCCATGGTTTATTTTCCTTCTGAAAATAAAAAGATACGCGTTCAATTTCTTATTTGGAAAAATGCGTCCATAATAGAAAAACATGTAGAATAAATTAATTATTAAAATAATATTTTTTAAAGGTTATTCTGTAAAAAAAAATAGCATTCTGCAAATCTACATATCATAATTTATTCTTATATTTAATTTCAAGTCAAAATACTGAATAGATTTTTTATAAAGTGTACGACAAAATGTAACTTGAGTAGAGATGGGAATGCTCGGAAAAAAACCGGAAAAATTGGGAAAAAACCCGGTTTTTTTCCGAAGGCTTATTTTTCAATTTTTCCGAACTGGAAAAATTGAAATTTCATTTATGAAATAATATAGTGAAAATTTTGTAATAGCTACATTCTCATACTTTTTATTTTATTTATTTTTATGTTGAGTGTCTCACATGAAAATTTTAATGTGGGTAATCTGATCTCTGAGCAGAAATCTGTTTGAGAAGACTTGAAAGGATCCTTCACATTTGTTTCTTGTTTGAAACACAAGACCCTTTGCAAAATTTCTCTTCTCTTCAGAAAAAGTTTAATCAACAAATTGAATCTTTCGCAAGTACAGTGATTGAAAAAAAAAAAAATCTCATGCCATACAGCAGCTGAATCTTATTAAGTTGCATATATGTATGTAAATAACCTTATTAAAAATGTCTAATTAGGAACCTAAATATAGTAATAATTTCTTATTCACAAATTCTGAATATATTTTGTACAAGTATATGCAAAAAGTTCACAATTTCACAAAAACTTGATTACTTGAAAAAAATCTAGATATGTAATTAAATGCAACTTCTCTTTTTAAAAATTAATTCATGCATAAAATTATTGCAATAATATGCCGATTAATGGAAATGATAAAATTAAAAATTCAACAAAATTTTGAAGTATGCATTTATTACTTTAATCTATCTTTTCAAGAAGTAAGTATTGAATTCGTGAAAAATTTGACTTCCAATTTTTGGTGTATTTAAACGTTTTAGAAGGTCCTGAACACATTTTGATGTTTTTTGTAAAATATCTGTCACTCTGTGAGTCTGTATGTGACAAATTTCATGGGCACTCTATCTCAAGAGCTGATGCACATAATTTCACAAAACTTCAGATTCAGTTACACCTTGATATAAACTCGAGATGTTTAGTTATTAGTGTATATCGCCAAACCGATGGCGCTGCTATGCTGCATTATTCATAATTTCCACAATAGTTCTATCTCAAACTAATGTATGTATTTTTATAGACATAACTTCGTGCTCATTACTTTTTGGTGTAAATTGCTCAACAGATGACGCTGCTATGCTGCATTATTCATGATTATCGCAATAGCTTTACCCCAAGGACGATTTTTTTAAAAATCAAACTACAGCTTCAGACAGTTTCTGATATATATTAATGTTGTTTAGTTTTTGGTGTAAATTGCCCTATAGGTGGCACTACCATGCTTCATTTTTCAAGATTTCGTTATAGCTGATTAATTGAATGTTTTTTCAAGGTGTTGAATCTAAAATTGACCTCCATTTTACCTCCATAATGTACAGTAATGTTGCAAAAACATGGGCAGTTTGCATTAAAAAAGTACAACTGCGATAAAAAAAAAAAAAGAAAAAAAAAAACGTTTTATTACAAGTAACTATGTTCCAAATTATACTTTCTCACTTGATTAAACTTTGAATTTTTGTAGTTTTCTAAAGCACAGTAGAAGTTTATCTCTGTATGTAACTGCTTTTGTTAATTCCTCAAATAGTGAGCATTTTCTATTTGTAGTGTTCTGTTTTCATAACTTTTGAGTTCCAGACTTACAAATATAAAATTACCATGTGGAAACATTATTGAATATGATTTCTTACTCAAGAATAGAATACCAGATTTCAGGATAAAAAGAAAAAAATTACATTTAATTAAACTTAAAATATTTTTCTGGTTTCAGTGAGTAAAAATTTAACAGTCAATAAATCCTATGCTATTTTTTAGTTGCAGACCTGAGTAAGCCAAAGTAAAACTTATTAGTTGTTTGAATATAGATTATAAAACTAATTCAAAACTTTTTTGAGTTGAGATTGGAAAGCTACACCAAAACTAAGCATATTTTATAAAGGAAATAAAATTATAATTCTAAGGAAAAAAAAGTAATAATGTAAAAATATACATTTTTTAAACAAACAATGGAATTTTTGAATACTGATATTCATAATGACAAAACTGCAATAATTTCTTTAAACTAGTATCATTTACTTAAAAACTATACTTATGTAAATGGGATGCATAATTTATTTCATTCCAAACTGCAGACATATTGGCTCAGGTTTTTACATTAGGTCAATTGATAGTTAAACATGTAACTGAAAAATCATTTCAACAGAGATATGATATAACAAACAATAGCGTTTAATAAAAATTCTTAGGCTGTGGGGAAAAAAAACTAAACTTTTAAAAGCAGGCTTTGCTACTTTCTTTTTATTTTGTAATATAAAGTGAAAATAATTTTCATTTAATACACATAAATGGGAAAAAATGTTTATTATTTAATAATCTCTAAGAAAATATAATTTATTTGGGAAAAACAGTCATGAAAAATCAATTTTTCCAATTTTTCCGTTTTTTTTCCGAAAAAAACCAGTAAAAAACCAGTTTTTTCCGCCACTTATATTTTTCCGGAAAATTTACATCTCTTAACTTGAGTAGCCTAGTAGAGGATTCGCTTCGCTCATCCTAATAATAAAATAAATAAAAAGCAATGACGTAAAATTACACCGTAAGATTTATCAATGAAAGGGGGTGGCCTTTAATTCAGTCCTATTTCTTATTTAATATACCTTCTTATCGTTGACTAATAGTTAACGCTTTCTGGCACGGAGTAATTCTATTTATAAACTAGCGAAATGATGGACTGACACTAGAATTTATAAACGAATTTTTTTAGAACATACGAACTTGCTTATTTTCAAGTACGTTATAAAAGGAAAATTTTAATTAAATATTTTAATTAAATGGGTGCGAGTAAAATAAAATTTAGTGAAAGGGTTAAGAAGTTACTTCAGTCAAGCATAAAGACCCGCTACCTAAAGTTAATCCATCGGGGAAAAATTTATGAAAATACTTTGTTCCCGTTTGAGTAATGTTAAAGAAAATTTTCTTAATTGTTATTATTTTCATTGCATAATAGGGGTCAATCTCAATAAAGGCTGTTTTTTTTCTATCATTATTTTTTACTTTTATAATTTTATTTGCAGATTTTTTTTTTTTTTTTAAGATGTTTCTACTTTCCGGAATATAATAATGTGGAAATAAAAATCGACCTTTGCTCTGGCACATAGACTTGTTAAATTACAGATAATAATTTATGAGACAAATTCATTTTTACACGATTTTTTCAATTTTACAAGCAAAATTATTCCCTTCAAAATGGCATTAACCAAATAAACATTAACTGATAAAATTCGTCGGCAAAACACACTTAACAGTGACTTAAAAAAAATGTGACATCTTCAATGTTTCTGTTTGGAGACAATTTGCAAGCTACAAGTTGCAACACTCTTTATCTTTTAAAATGTTTTTCTTCTTCAAGAAACTTCATGCAATCTTAAAATGAAAGAAAGAAAGAATAAATAAACCTGGTGCTTTCAAAAGCTGGGATAATTAATGTCACTGTAAAACAAATACCTAGACACAATTGACAGTGATGCATTTAACAAACAACTTTTAAGGTGTGTAATAAACATTTTCTTGCTCAACTTGTCAAATATTTCATTCAAAGTCAGTATATATCAAGATTGACATGGTGTTATAATATGAAAATATTTCGAAACAACGAAAAAACACATTTAAAAGAAAAGGGAAAAAAGTAAGATAATGTGAAAAAAAGGGGGGGGGGTAAGCGCGAAGTTTAGAGTGGTGTACTAAGAAAACACTGACAAATTATTTATAATAAATAATAAAATAAATAAAAAGCAATGACGTAAAATAACACCGTAAGATTTATCAATGAAAAGGGGTGGCCTTTAATTCAGTCCTATTTCTTATTTAATATACCTTCTTATCATTGACTAATAGTTAACCCTTTCCGGCACGTTGTAATTCTATTTATAAACTAGTGAAATGTGGACTGACACTAGACTTTATTAACGAATTTTCTAAAAAATATGAATTTGCTTGTTTTGAAGTATGTTATAAATGTAATTAAATATTCTGGATACCAGTAAAATAAAATTTAGCCCACGAAAGGATTAAGAGGCTACTTCAGTCACGCATAAAGACCTGAACTCTATAGTTAATCGCATGGAAATTTTTTAAGGCACCTTGTTTTTATTTCGATATTGTTAAATGATTTTTCTTCATTTTCATATTTTTATTTATAACTAAGTTCGATCGCTATAAAGGCGGTTTTTTTTTTAATTTTATTTGTAGATTTTTTAGAAGAATGCTTTTATTTTCGAAATCGGAAATGAAAATCGGCTTTTGTACAGATCGACCTCAGCTACCCAAGACAAAATTTCATTTTTAACAATATTGAAATGCAAGCGAGATATCTTAAAAAACTACCCCTATTGGATAAACAATAGTGAACAGGTGTTTCCACCTGACTGAAGTAATCTCTAAATTCTTAACTCGTCAGTTTTAGAGGTTACACTTCTTAGCCAAAAATGTTTCAGATGCTACCAAAATATATGCTACCAATATTTCAGATATACCGAAAAACGGTTTCCCATTTATACCAAAAACTTTTAAGCTTACTTGGATCCTATATAAGTAGTTTTATATAATTCCCTCCAGTATTCCTCAAACATATCTTCTTCAAGATTCCACACTGGCCTTTTATGTTACAGATGTATTTACGAAAATGAGCTTAGAATTAAATTAAATTACATGCAACCTGCAAGGTTTTTATTGTAATTATCATTTCAATGTTTTTTTAAAAAAATTTTACAAACATAAAAGCTTGGTTTAAAAAAAATTAGATTACTATAAACATAATAAGATCTTTTACGATAACGAACAACATACGATTTTCCAACGACAAAATTTATTATTAAATTATAAGGCACGGTAAAAATGTTTCAAATTCCTATTCACGTATTATAAAATGAATAATTGAATGTTCGTCAAAGTAAAAATCTCAGTTACTCTTATCAGTTTACTGCCTTTTAAAAATAATAAATTCTTAAAACGTTCTTTGTTCCCCAGTTCTTCCAAACTTTATGCTTATATATAGCGCTACATTACGCCGCCCGGGATTTTTATCTTATCAGCTTATTCGTCAGGTTGTTTCTTTTTTTTTTTCTCTGGTCTGAAGCTTTCCGCCATTATTTCAAGGAGTATGCAGCTATTTTATGAATGCCTCCAGAGCTTAAAATTGCAACCACTTTGTCTCGCGGTCGTTTTTAGAGGAGTGTTCTTACCTTCTTTGAGAATAAAACTGGGATGACATAAAAATTGAGAGAACTGGGGAATTCACCTTGAAATGTTTTAGAAAATCCAGTACAGCTTTTCATGATAAGAAAAGAAAAAGAAAAACTAAAAACTTAAGACATATTATGAAATAGATCATCGGTTCCCAACTTTTACTGGTACCGGAACTACCTTTAAGGGAGCTCTTAAATAAACAAGTTGGAAATTTCATGTGAAGAGTAGCAAATGAGGTGCGTTCGTACGATAACGAAGTTTTAAAAAATATCACTCTCATATATCAATCTCATAAAATTGTAAATAATTAATTACAATTAAAATGTGCACCAAATAATGTTCTCCCTATACTATTATGTAATGGAATACTTTTGTGTGACCTTGTAAATCAATAACAAGTATTCTTTTCAGCACAGATTATGCAAAATGTATACTATAATATGTACTTTATAGATGCATATAAATTTTATTATGTTCGAATAAGTGTAACACCATTAAAATGCATATGAAACATTTTTCCCCATTGGCCATAATGTGACGGAATACTTTTGATTGTCCCTGTAATTGATCTATGCATCTGATTTCCATAAAATTTGAAATGACTCGACAAAATTATGCAATAATTAAGTATTTTAAATTTCAAACGGTTAAAATGCATTTTGAAACTTTTTCCCCGTTGACCGTAATGTAACGGAATACTTTTGATTGTCCCTGTAATTGATCTATCCATCCGATTTTTATAAAATTTGAAATGACTTGACAAAATTATGTTATAATTATGTATTTTAAATTTCAAAAGATTCGGTTGGGTAGTTTTTGCATTGTTATATGCGGACGGGCAGGCAGACGGACTGAACAACAACTACATATTTACATAATTACGAACGCACCTAAAAAGGACAACTTTGTGACATAAATTTTAATTTCCGTTTGTTTTAAAATGCATGAAACTCCAAACAAACAAACTCCGAACAAAATATCCAGTAAATATCAGGATAACTATAATAAATCTATTAAAAGACACGATAGAACACATGAAGTAAAAACAATCTCGCTCCAGACGAAAATGTCACGCCAATCAATACGTTACAGCAACTACTAACCAAAAATCAATGGAAAGTCATTCCCAGTGTTAATTGCTTTTCCTGGGGGAGATGACCACAGGGAAAACGACTTCATTAGTCACAACTTTCTCTACCGAAGAAAAGACAACGGTCATTTACTACTCCTAACATTATTATGGAGGGAAAACAGCAAGAAAAATATATTGTTTTAGAAATACTTTAACAAAAATACAAAAAAAAAAAAAAAAAAAAAAAAAAAATATTTAATGCTGAAAAGAATAATAAATTCTAAAAGATTTGTGTTACTATTTTTTAACCCTTTCGGGTCAGAATATTTTTTTAATTTTTTGAAAGATTATTTTTACGTTAATAAAATTCGATTCAGTTTTACCAAATTTGAAATGACTAGACAAAAGTCTGCAATGATTGTATATATTAAATTCCAAATAATTGGGTTGGGCAGTTTTTGCTTTGCTATACGCAGACAGATAGACGGTGACTGTAGTGTTACGCATTCGTATAATAAAGAGCATAACTAAAAATATGCCTGTGAATAACGCTCATGTCATATTGACGGCAGTAACGACCAAGGCAATTCATGTAATTATCATCGCAAAAGTTCTAAACATCGTGTAATTTCAATTAATTAGAGAAGAAAAAAAAATCTAGTTTCAAATGCAATTTGTTTAAAAACTATATCGTAATTTACCAAGTTTTTATAAATTTAAAAATGACTTTTTTTTAAAACGCGTCCTATTAAACTAACCTAATTGCAGAAAATTAACACGTTTACACTTGGAAGCATGTAAATAGTTCAGCATTTTATTTTTTCGACTAATAATCCGTAAAAAAATTAAAACTTCACTAAAAAATAAATTAATTAAATCCAAGTTTAATAAATATGCAATTGATGATTAAATGATTATTCAGAAATTGTTAGTATTACACGCGATTACCGATTTTTAAACAAATAGATCTTAACTTTTCAGGCATAATAGTCACTCAGAGGAAAAACAACATTTACAGGCATGAAAAGCAAAGTTTTTCTGTTCGTGTCCACACTTCACTCATGATTACGATTGCTGCGCAGTTTGGTTTTATTATCAATATAAACCATTTGTTTTTAAAATTATTTTTTGTCATTTAAAAGCACTTAATTACTCTTTTACTAAAATTACGATTTATTTAAAACTGTTAGGGCTAGAAACTTAAATTTGAAATGAAGTTGAGTTAAAAATGTAAATGCTCACAAACAGTTTTTTAAAAATGTAAATTTAAGAAGCATAAAAAAGGCGAAATCATAGTTAAAATTACGGTTATCCCTAAATTATAAGATCAATTTAAAAAGAGTTTTCGACTGTGGATAACGATTGATAACGATAAGATAGTAAACAGAATTCCGATGACGACATTTTTTTTCGTTTCTTGCAAGGGAGAGGTGGAAATAGATTGAAATGAACGTTTTCTATTTTAATCAGAAGAATGTTTTTTATAGCAGCAATATAAATTTCACTTCATGCTTATATGCACACAAAGTGCATAATAGCAATGGTGTCAACAAATGTGTTCTATTTCTACATGTGTAACGCCTCTAGCCTTGCAAGTAATTTTGTAAAATTGAAATTTACTTAAATCTTATTCAGTTCTTTTCTAAAAAAAAAAAAATACTTTTGTTCAATATTACCTGATAAAATGGTTTGATTTTAATTTTATGGCCTTTTTTCCCTGAAGAAAAGTTTAATTATGACATAAAAAAAAAAAAAAACAGAAGTAAAAACAAGAGAAGAGCGCATTTAACAATAATTAAAATCATCATTAAATTAATTAGTTTAAAAAAATACTCAAAAAAGAAACTGGGGAAATAGGATTCATTCGGTAGATATTTTGTTTCTATTATTTTATTTAAAAATATTTCTTTAATTAATGTAATTTGATTGCAGCAATTTTATACTGAATAAAAGTTTTAAAAAATATATTTTTTATTTTCAATAAAATGTTAAACACAAAAATGTACCGTTTTTAAATATTTCATTTGCGAGGAAAAAAAACTGCAAACCGTATACAGAAAGTTTTAAAAATAAACAAGGTATTTCTAAATTTTATTAGGTGATTACGCCTCAAAAAAAAAAAAAAAGCATTTTAATACAAAGGAAATTTTATGTAAAGATAATTTTTATGCGAAATTACCAGGGTCGCAATGTGCATAATTAAACAAAAATAAAAGGAGTCTCACTGCAAACTGCAGTTAAATAAGTTTATGATCTCGGCTGAATTATCTCTCATATCAATTTTATGTTTTACATACAAGAATGAACACATATACAATCACTAATAATCAAATATATAATTTTTTTATTTTTTTAATTTGAGAAATATTCAAGTTTTCTTTTAAACAATCTGATCAGCCTGTACCCGATACAAAAGACCCAAATCGGAACCCGACCCGAATCCAAAACAATTGAAATTTACTCGAACCGAATCTATCCCTACAAGAGCCGAACCGTGGGTTGAGTCGGGTAACATCGAGTAGTCAGACAGTGTGCAACTCTATTTGCTACTGCAATGTAGAAAAAAAAAATCCGTTAAATTTATTTAAATTATTAAAAAATAGTTTTGGCGTAAAAATTTCAGTAAAATTAGATGCAATTTCTTTTATTACATACCATTTTACTGAAATTTTTACGGCAAAATCTGCTGGCTCCAATAACATTGCTTCCAACAGTTTTTGCCGTAAAATTAACGGATTTTTTTTTTTTTTTTTTTTTTTTTTTTTTTTTTTTTTTACAGCGTGTGGTTTCACATACAAAAATTGTTAATTTTGAAGCCTGCTAACAACCTTTAATGTTTTTTCCAACAGACTCGGTCAAAAACAGTGGGTCGATTTAATATATAATTAACTAGATTCTATTTTCTTCAGTGGTTTCATATACAAAAACTATTTCTCTTGGCGCTTCTCAACACGCCTTAAATTTTTTCACTAGCTTAGGAACGCCCAGTATTTCATTAATTACTGTATATTAATAGGATCTAATAGAGTGAAGAAAAATTTATTCATATCTTTTTAAGTTTTAATTCGATTTTCACAAAATATGAAATGACTCGACAAAATCCTGCAACAATTATACAGAGGAAATGGGAATTTTTCAAAAACCTTACCAGCCAAGGATTTATTTTAGTAGCCCACAAGATGCAACATACACACAGTTGAAAATAGTTATGACAAAATCGCACGCGATTACAGACGAAATTACTAATACTACAACGTATTTTCGTAATTCTTTTTTCTATAAAATTCAAAAATATATACTACAACAGAGGTAAGCTTAATATAAAATAGGACTTACTACCATATTTACACTGTAATAATTTGGAAAGTTAAAATATCTAAATTAAAAAAGTGTTTCAGATAATGTCTCTATCGCCTACCGTTTTCAAAAATTAAAACTCTACTCGCCACTGGCGAGCAAAATAATGTATTTTCCCAACCCTGATTACATATATTCATTTCAAACCATTTGATCTTGTATTTATTGCGCTGTTATAAGTTGATAGACATTACATATTTATATATAATTATGAACGCACCTTAAAAATTGATATGAAGAATCATCTTTACACATTATTAAATAAGTGTATGTAAATAAATACAGTTAATAGGGAAACCGATTCTATTTAACTCTTTCGGTTCTGGTGTACAATTAATTGCACATGCTTTTTAATTGTGTACTATTTTGTCTTGACAAATACATTTCTTGCTGTTTATATGTAGTAATGTTACTATCTGTCTCTGCATTTACTGCATGATCTCATTAACATTTAGGCATTTAATAATAATAATATTTGCTTAATTCTTTTTACACCCGTTTGCGATTCTTTTATCTTAAACATATATTTCATTCTTTAAATTTAAAATAAAGATTACACTGTAATAATAAAGATTATAAATAATAAATAAATAAAGATGTAATAATAAATAAAGATTACACACACACAAAAAAAAAAAAAAAAAAAAAAAAAAAAAAAAAAAAAAAAAACGAAAAAAAACCCGGACGATTTAAGTATTACTGGTAATCTGGACGCCAGTATAATTTACTGTTTTTTAACGGCGAAATTTCCGTAAAATATTCCGTTTTTTCGAGTTTTTTCCGGAATTTACAGAAATTATTCCGTTAAAAAACAGTATATTGTACTGGCGTCCAGATTACCAGTAATACTTCCGTTAAATCGTCCGTTTTTTTTTACAGTGTACGTTCCCGAAAGAATCATGTCTAATTTAAGAGCAAAAAGTAATAGAAAATTGTAGTGTCAGTAAAATCTTGTTTTAATATTATGTTTTCTAAACATTTTAAACAATTTTCCTTAGCCTATTGTTTTATAAAAATGAATTGAATAGTATGCAAAACAACAATATTCGTTATGCTTCAGACAATGAAATATTTGTTAAACTCTTATTAATCTATTTGGATAGTTAGTGTTAATGTTATTAACGTAAATTATAACGTAAACTTAAAATTACTCATATTTTTATTACGATTTGCTAACAAAACATCTCAACATTTAATAGCCACCAATCGGAAAAATTGAAAAAAATCCTTTTTATCACTAACTAATCATTATTTCGGTTCTGCATGCTCTAAAAAAATATAAATACCAAAGTTTTAAAAATATTTCAAATAATTTAACTTGTAAAACCCATCAAACACGTGCACTTTAATTATGGCTACCTGTATAGGCTAACAATAATAATAAATCTATTAAAAGACACGACAGAACACATCTGATCTCACAAATATCTCTCAATAAATCTCACGCCAGGCGAAAATGTATCGCCAATCAATACGTTACAGCAACTACTAATCAAAAATCAATAGAAAGTCATTCGCAGTGTTAATTGCTTTTCCTGGGGGAGATGACCACAGGGGAAAAGACTTTATTAGTCACAACTTTCTCTACCGAAGAAAAGGCAGCGGTCATTCTACTACTCCTAACATTATTATGGGGGAAAAACAGCAAGAAAAACATATTGTTTTAGGGATACTTTAACATATGTACAAAAAGGAATATTGATATAGAGCTGAAAGGAATAATAAATTACAAAAGATATGTGTTACATTTTTTTTTCTTTTAATATCACATTCAGGGTACCATGATATATATCAATTGATATTTCTATCTTCACATAGATCATATTTATCTTATATTTATTTTCAAAATATCAAAATATCCTGTAAATATCAGGATAACAATAATAAATCTATTAAAAGACACAAACAGAACACATCTGATAAAAACAATCTCACTCCAGGCGAAAATGTCCCTCTAATCAATACGTTACAGCAACTACTAACCAAAAATCAATGAAAAGTCATTCGCAGTGTTAATTGCTTTTCCTGGGGGAGATGACCACAGGGAAAAGAGACTTCATTAGTCACATCTTTCTCTACCGAGGAAAAGGCAGCGGTCATTCTACTACTCCAAACATTATTAAGGGGGAAAACAGCAAGAAAAATATATTGTTTCAGAGGTACTTTAACTAAAGTGCAAAAAAGAATAACGATTTAGTGCTAAAAAGAATGATAAATAAATAAAAAAAAAATTGTTACTTTTTTTTTAATATTACATCCATGATACCATGATATGTATAAATGGATATATATATATATCTTGATATACAGGGTGCAATATGTTATCTATTGCCGATCTTTAATTTATCAACCGTTGGTCGTAGACATTCCACTTCCAATTACTTACAAAAACGTTTTAAATGAGGTAAATATTCATGTTGTGGTATTATTTTATGTAAAAAATAAAAAATAAAATAAATAAATCAGAAAACTTACGAAATCTAACTTTTTATATGTTCTCCCAGTTTCTATAATTATATCTATTAAAAATTTACACATATTATAACAGATATAAATCAAAAAGTTTGACTTCTGTACAACAAAAATTGACAGCGTTATTGAATTTCAAAGTTTGATATTTCTGTACTGATTTTGTCTTTCATTGAGGGATCAGTTAAAAAGTGAATATAAGTACTTGGAGATGGAAATCAGAGTGTAGTCCTTTTTACAGTGAAACCACCTTTAGTCGGTACTGCCTAATCAGAGTTTCATCAAAGAGGGTTATTTCATCGATGCATTTTAGCTGACCTCTATCCCACTTTGATGATTCATTGATTTGGCGATACCAGCTAAAGATACTTTCGTTGTTCAAAATGGCATTGCATTCTGATTTCAATCTCCAGGTATCTTAATTCATTTTTTAACCGATCCCTCAATAAAAGACAAAATCATGTGCAAAAATCTCAAATTTTGAAATTTAATATCTTTGTCAATTTTTGTAGTACAGAAGTCAAACTTTTTTTTGTTGTTATACCTGTTATGATATGTTTAAACTTTTATTAAATATAACTGTAGGGAGACCGAATAAAAAGTTAGAATTTTAATCAATATATTGCATAAATAGTTCAAAAGGTGAATGTATTTGTTGAGTACAAATACTATTAATGATGAAAAGTCATGTGTAAAAACCAACACAAATAAAATGCAAAAACATCGAGAATAATTAGGTTATAGTTGTTTTATATCTTCAGGGAAAAAGTCCCTCTTTTGAACACAAAACAATAAAGATTTATCATGCATCAAACATAGATTATGAAACTCTTTCCAAGATTTCCAGAATATTAATACTTTTATGTTTAATAAGATAAATAAGAAACCAATGAACTTGTTTTAGAAAATGATTGCATTCATAAATAAATTATGCAGACAATTAAGTCAGTATTGCTCATGGTATTGATTATTTTTGTAACTTGTATTTATGATTATTTTAAATACTCAATCTCTTGCATTATTTAATGGAATAACAACTAATTTTACATTAAATTAAGCTTTTCATTTAACCGTAAGTTTACATTTGTGATGATAATATAAAAGATTATAAGTATAGTTGAAACTTTCGGGGTTTTCCCCCAAGTCTTATTGTAATTTAAGCGTTATTGTTGTTGCTACTGGTACAATCATATACCACTACATTGAGGGCGATAATATCAACCTCAAGCTCTGTAATTAAATTTTTCATAGCAAAATGGCAATGTGTGATCTCATATTGAAATAATTACCTTATTTGTGGAGTGAAACATTTTTAAAATACAAAATTCAAGAGTAAAAATTTTAAATATCACAAACAAATCTAAAGAAATTAAAAATTTCTTGGAATAGTTACGAAATGCAGTATTATAGATCAATTTCCCGGTAAAAATGAGTTTGAAAATTACCGAAAGATTTTTTTTTTAACTTAATGGTTTTTAACTGCTATCGAGCGAAACTTTTAAGAAAACGTTAATTTATATGTGCCGCATGAGTTTTAACTATAAGTTCACATGTGTCCCGAAAGGGAGAAATACTGAAGAACTTTCTTTTAAAGACTAATTCATTATTTCCCAAAGTTTTTAATTTCATAGATCTATTCAAATAACCAGTTCTTTTAAGGACAAACACAAATGATATTTTTCTTTAAAATTTAACTAAAGTAAACAACAACAACAGAAACACGGAAGTTAGAGTTTTTTTTTCAAGAGATGAGAGCTGTAGTTTTGTAAGATAATTTCTCCATGAAGAATGGAATCAAAACATACAATGTGCTTTTTCTTTAAAGAAGCTACGCTCTGCTGCATTAATTTAACAAACTCACCAATTTAAATGTGTCCCTAAAGTTTAGACATAGATTTAATTGGTTCGAGAGATGAATAGGTTGAAAAACACTGTTTTAAAGAATATTAAGTTCTAATGTTTTATTGCATATATCTGTTCAAATTAAATTCCTGTGCGGGACTGGTTGTAGCAACCCGAAAGCTTGTTTCTTTGTTTGTTTTGTTTATGCCGGCCAATTATCTACGCTTGGGATACAGGCCCTAATGGGTGCGATGCCCTCCGTGGGGGGTCTTTCTAAGGGAACCTAACCCGTATTTACGAAAGGTTCGAAAACTCCGAACGGTTAGACCGACGGTCGCGATTGGGTTCGAACCCAGCACCTACCCGTCTAGTTTCGAGGTCAGAACATCGCGGCCACTGGTGGGGCCGCAACACGAAAGCCGATCCACGTTTTCCATTGTCGGTAATATATTTATGAAACTACTTAATTTTAATCCCAATTGACACAATGACCAGACTTTTGATTATAACATTTCCCTTTATTATATATATATTAAGTTCAGTTTTATTTTATTTTTAGATAAATTTCAGTATTAATTATTTATTTTACCATTATAGCAATGAAAATGATTTGACCCTGAAAAAGTTAAACCATTTCAACTCAAAATACTCAAACTCGAAGTGATGGAAAGATTAATTCATATTTTAATGCAATAATGAAAAAGTTTACAATTACATCTCTAGGATCAGCTTTATCTTTTTTATTTCTAATTGCTTAAAAAGTGTAATGAAGATTTTAAAAACAGAAAAATAGTTTTATTTTGTTGACATGTTTCAACTCATCACAGAGTCATTTTCAAAACAAATTATAAATTATATTACAAAGTTACACGGTCTAAGGTGCATTGAACTAAAACATTCAGTTTTACATATGCCGTACGTTATTTTTTATTTTACTTGGATTTTAAATTTCTATTTTTTAAACCACTGAGGAATATTCGTACTAGAGTTTTGGTAGGTTGAATGATTTTGTATTGTTACATATGTAATTTTTACTCGTCATAACTGTATTGTTTATCTTGTGATGAATGGATAATATTGTTTGGAGCGAAAATTATTTTACTCTTATTGAAGTTTATAACGTTATTTTTTTGTTGATGTAATTTTGCCATGGCTGTTGTTTTTCTATTAAAATCGATATCAGCTATATACTTCTTCTTTCTGTATTTAAATTTCCTAATTGTCATTCCAATATAGAAAATCTTTGATCCGTCTGCTGTAATTAAGGTTTATTAAATCTGCTCTTTATTATATATTTATCTTTTTTGTATAAAAATGAACAGAAATACACACATTATTTTCAAAGAGATAGTTACTTTTTCCTTAAAAAATATGTTTACTTTATTTTATTTATTTATTTATTTATTTATTTTTTGTCCGTTTTTGAAAAAATGGGTCAAACTTAACACGAAAAATTTAAAGTCAACCTTATAAGCAAAGAAAAATATTAGCGTCAATCCGGCGCGAATCGGAACAAATTATTACAACCAGACCTATTCCAAGTCGCGGATCGGACCCGGGGTTTGAGTGAAATCGGATTACCTGACCCAATGCAGAGCTCTGTTTCAAACATGCAGTTCTTTCACCAATAAATCTTTTCTATGAAATTTAATAAATGTTTTGGATAAATATAATTTATATGCAATATAGCGGTTTTAGACGTGAATCACAAAATAAACTGCCTCTGTTAATTTAACCCATTCAAGTCTGATGTACTTTTAATAGTACATGTCTTTTAATGGTGTATTATTTTGTTTTAGGAAATACTTTTGCCACTATTTACATATATTAATGTTAGTATATGTCTATGCATTTACTATATGTCTTCTTTTATGCTTAAGTATTTAATAATAAAAATAATTACTATTATTT